>VWYH01002416.1:2398452-2727380 GCA_013399365.1 Pampusana beccarii | reverse complement strand
GGTCCCTTCCAACCCAAACTGTTCTGTGATTCCCTGTGGGCACCACCCAGGCAGGGGGAACCAAGGCTGGGGCTTCCTCACAAACAACTGTTCCCACCGAGCAAAACCAGAGCAGTCTTTGATGCATTTTGTGTTTAGGATTTGTCTAGGTTCTTTTACCTTGCTCCTGACAGATGCATGGCCTAGGATGGCTGCTCTGAACAAAACAAACTTTACTTATTACAAATAGGCATTTTTTCACAATATTCCAGTCAGAAAATCTTCACAGCAATTGCCTATTTTGCACTTTCTTCCTTCAGTGGGCATTTGAGTTTTGTGTACTGTTAAGGAATGTTAAGTTCCTAATAATTTCTGCTCATTTTGCTCTGAAGGAGACTTGGTGTCAACCCTGCCAGTGTCACTTTTCTGAAGCTGCCTTCCCAGGGATGAGGGCAGCCCCATCTGAGCCCCATTTCCATCATGCCTTCTCAGATGATCATTACAGTCAGTTTTGGCAACCAGCTGCGTACACGTGTGCCACTTCATGTATCTCAGTCCACGTTGTCTGTGGTTCCTAAAGTACCTTCACTTTTACAGCCCCCGCACTTCTTCACACGACTGTGAAACAAGACCAGATGCCTTTATGGACTTAAGATATATCGTAGAGTACATTTATCCTAGCTGATGCCTCGAATTTTCATTTGCAAAGGTCAGCTTTTTCAGGTTGAAACTGTAAAATTTTTATATGATCAAGGCACAGTTGTTCATTTTGCAGAATCCACTTAAAGAGGTTTCCCCAATCTCTTCCTCAAGCTCCAATGTGAGAAGTGATAGGGTATTTTTATATATAAAAGATTCTCCTGAGCTCTCTAGATAAAACAGATTTCAACTCCTCCTCATTTTTCTTTTCCAAAAAGTGAGCACAGCATGTAGTTGTTGCTGTGCTTCCTACCACAGTGGACAGGATCATTCGTTCTCTGTAATCAAGCTGTCAGGAAATCACCTGCTTCAACCAATCTACGTCTAAAGAGGAGAGTTTTACAAATCAAGTTTCTACGATACTTCCTCTGACACCCATGTCATTCACTAGCCAAAATACATTTCAAAGGAAATCAAAATTGGTATTAGATTACTTACACTTCTTACCACCATTACCCTGTAAGGCAAACGTAATTTGGTCTCACTCACATTTGTAGTTCATATATTTTAGCCTGTGGCCACCATGTAGTACACAAGTTATATTGCATATTAAACATTAACAGAAACTTGAGCACTGAACTCTTGAGAACCAACCAAAAAAAACCCCTGGAAACTAAGCTTTTAACCCCCAAACTTAATTCCATCTCCACTGTGTCCTAATCTTCCTACACAGGATCTTCCCCAGGCATTCAGGAGGCTCCTTTCTGGCCTGCTTTATAATCACAGAAACCCCTTTTATGGATTTATTTTCCAATAAATAACAATGTGTTTCCATTAATTTTGTATTATTGAGCTTTTATTTTCAAAGGCCAGCCTTACTATTTTTTTTAACAATGCAAAATAAAAAAGAACAAATGCAAGTCTCCTTTTTCAGCACACAGTTTTGGCACATGGAACTGTGTGGCTCATGGAGATCGGCTTTTGTCTTCCACATTACCAGGTGCTTCCTCTTCTGTTGGACAAGACCACAAGGAAATAAAGTGAAGTCCACAAACCATTAGGAAATAATTGGCCTCCTTTCACAGATTTTAATGTGAGGTCCAAATCCCAGTTGCGAGTTGCTCTGTGGCCAGTTTGTTGGTTTTTTGTTGTTGTTCTTGACAGTGATGCCAAAGTGAACCAAGGAGACTGCATAGAGTACTTTTTTGCCTCACGCAGCATTGGCCACTAGCAAAGCGGCTTCGATTTGACCTTGTGCCTTCATCACTATGTCCTGTATAAGGTACCCACACCTTCTGCCCCCCCTTTTCCCTTTCTCTGCCCACCTCTTCTGCCTGTCGGCTCAGGAAGAGGCAGCGTAACGTGTGGCTGACTCAGAGCTACACATATTTTGACTTGACCCTTCTGTCAAATCTCCTAGAGGTTGGCCAGCAGGTTCAAATTACGAAGGTGGGCTGACAGAGTGATGGATGGACAGCGTGATCACGGAGCCCTTCTTTCTTTAGGGAGAAGCTAAAAGCGTTGTCAATGTTTGTTCCTACCACATTCTCTGGGAGAAGTGGATTTCAAATCCAAATGTCTGTTTTCACTTGATTTTTGATGCTTTTACTTAACTTGTCCCTTGCTGCCAGTGATAGCAAGGCCAAATATTTCTTGCTTTTTCTTATTTTCTGGTCTTTGCTTTTCTCTAGATTTGTGGTGCTACTCCAACAGAAAGGTGATCTCATTCTGTAAATCATTCCTCAGCATACAGGTTTGAAGTGACAGGCTTCCTTTATTACTTTTACAAAGTGTCCAGCTGTGCTTTAATGCCTGGTTTTGGTTTTGTTCTGTTTCTTGTTGATTATCTTAGATTTCTCCTTGCACTTTGTGTTTTGAAGCAAACTCTACTAGTTTTACTTCCTAATTTGATAAAGAGCTCATCTGCTGCTTTAATTTATTCTGAATAAAAGTGGCTGTTCAAGCCCAGAGGCTTCAGTGAGGCTTCATCTCTCTTGCTGTGTTATATTGAAACCGTTATAAAAACTGAGGTAAGAATGCAGAGACGTGCGCCACTGCTTAATTACTTCTTGGAACTTAAAGTATTGTTTTAATATTGACACCCTCCATTTCTTGAAATAAAAGCTCAGAGTGAATACTTTTTGGGTTTTTTTGACCAAAGGTTGAGTGGGGTGATCCCGCGTGCTCAGCAAGAAGAATTTAAATGCGTTTGCAGCCAGACAGACCCGCGGACATTCACGCAGAAACAAGCACATCCCTACAAGAGGCATTTTAACACAACGCAGCTGTAAATTTCTCCTTTGACCAGGATTTTGAGAAACTTTCTGCTCCAGATGTGTGAGCGGCACTAAGTTAGGAGCTGTGCGCAAGGGATACGCGTTTGCCATTAAACTCAGTGAGTCGCTTAACACCACACCCAGCAAAATCATTTGCCTCAGCTCAGGGAAACAAGATGAAATCCAACTTCTCTGTCGCCTCACAACTCCTGTTTCGGATCAGGACTATAAACTCTTGTCAAACAGGGTTAGGGTGGATGCCCTACACACATCCTATAGTTCCTTAACTGGGGAAATTCCTTGCAGAGACAAATTTTGGAGCTTCTTTGTGCAAGTCTAGGCAACACAGTTTGCATCTATGAGGTTTCTGTCCAGTCAGGCCCACGTATGTGACAACACATATTCAGGGATTGGATTAGTGTGTTGCAATGATGTGGACAAAGTACAAAGAAAAGGAATAAACTATTTGATACCTCCACTAGTTATAACCCATTCAGGACTGCTGAGTTTTATTTGTAACATGACATAACTTTGTTAAGAAACATATAGCAAAGTAGTTTGGCCACTTCATTTGAAGGCAGACTAGAATTTGGAGTTGGAAGTGCAAAGCTGTGGCGCTCAGGTGCAATGAAGCAGAACAATTTAATTTAATAGTTAGAGACAGGAAAGGCAGGCTTTTCATCACAGCTTGCATCTCCTTTCTGATACTTCTTTAGCTACTTTGCGTTGTGACACTGGAGGTGCTTTGGATAAAGAGATCCTGATCACACAAAATTTCAGGCAGCAAATAGCTGAACCTTCGGTTTGGGAGGTTTCAGTGCTTTTGGGTACCTGTTAAAGGACAGAGGAGCTGGGAAAAGGCATTAGAAGACTTACATCCCTCTCCTATCCCTTTTGACCTAGATGAGAGGACAACCTTAAACAATCAATTTGATGCTTTAACAAAGAATTTGTCTGGGAAGTGGCCATATAGTGAAAAAAAATATAGCCCTATATCGACCATTTCACTTGCATTTCAGAACTTTGCAACTAATTTCTACAGTCAACAGAAAAAGACGCTGAATGCACCAACAAATACAAACAGAAATTGTTTTTGGAATGACTACATGCAAAAGGAGAATAGCGTTTGAAAGCCATTGTGAAGGCTGGAATCAATCCACTCAGATACCTCATTATTAATCTCCCTGAAAGACTGGCTGATCTTTGTAGGTAGCATAAATAAGCGTGCAGTCATTTCCAGGCATGCTTGTTGTTTCCTCTGCATACGAAGAGGCCCCTTCTTTGACTTCCAGCCAGTAAAATAATGTTTTTTCCAGATAATGAGCTGCTTTACATGAGGAAAATACTCCAGCATCCTGGACCTGTCTAAATTGCATTCCCCATACTCCCGGCTGCTCAACACCCACACGAGGTTATTTCCAACGCTCGTTCCATCGCATCTCAAAAAACTCTAATTCAGTGTGATTGCGGCCTTCTCTCAGCCAGCTTTCGCAGTTGTAACTCGATGGGGGCCAAATCATAAGACACGGGACTTTTGAGAAATGAAACTTCAAATATGCATTCATCAGCTGTTGCCAAAGTAACCACCAGTAGTAAATCCCTGCAAGGTTTTGTCTTTATTCCTTGAAGATGGAAAGCGAGTTCTGTGCATCGTGGGTACGTCCTGGCTGTTGTAGCAGGATAGTTGTCTCCCCACCAACCGCTATGGGAAATCAGGAAGCCAGGACTCACAGAGCAGTGGTTTTCCGACTCGGAGATCATTTGTCTTCACGCCCACACAAAGCACGGTGCAGATTTAAATGTGACAATTTGAAAGTACATGTTTTGGCAAAACAGTCCAAGTTGGTGACTAAGTAAATCCTGGACTAGATTTTCTCCACAGGTTTTATCATCTCATTATTTTTATGGGTTTTGACCTGCATGGTTGCTTTCTGCAGCTCTCTGTGGGTAATGATTTAGTCCAAACCAAAGTTGTTTTATTGCACTCGAGGTGTGATACAATTTCAGTAAGGCAGTCTTCACAACATCCTCCTCTTCAAACTCTGTGATACTGATCCAGTTGCAACAAAGAGAGTTTAGGATACCTAAATTCACTGTGAAGCTTTAAGAATAATTGGCAGAAATATTCTCTCTTTGAGGAAGTTCTGATATTCAGGATGCAAAATGAGAAGGAAAAAAAATCCATTCTCATCTCTCAGAGTAGCTTGTGCTCTGTCAGCAAATTCAGATTTTGGAGAGCTCAAGATCTGTAAAAAAATCAATGCAGGTTTACTTTAGGAGAGAATTTGCACTTTTAAACTACATCTCTTAATAGGTAAATTTAAGTTCCTTACTGCTACCCTTCTTCTGTGTATTGTACCTTTAGCCTTTCCAAAAATTTGACATAAAGCAAAGGCAGGTGTTTCTGTGACTAACGCATCTTCGCTTACCAAAGCAACTTCCTTTGCTGTCCAATGTAAATTTGGGGCCTCTGAAGAAAATCAGCTACCTTTAGTGATAGAATCATGTTCCTTTTAAGTGTCATTGGTCTGCTACACCTCTTTTGATATAAATATAAATATATATATATAGTTGTTGGCGTTACAGCCATCGCCTTGTGCAGCATCCCTTGGACGTGCGATGGCACGGTCAGTCTGGTCTTCTGGGTTGAGGTGGTGATGATCCATATGTGAGGCAGATGGGCTTCCACAGAGATAAAGTGTTGTGGGGTTTATTGAATTATAATCAATTAAAATTAAACCCCTGCTAACAAAACAGTTCTTTTGCGAAGTTGAGCACTTGGACGCCAAAATAGAGAACAATGAAAGCTGCTTCCCTTCATGGCATTTTCCTGTCAGAGCACAGCTCAAAGAAAAGCATCCATTGATATAACTGAAACAAATGCCAGAGCTGATTGATTTTCTGTCCAACACGGTTTTGGTTCCTAGGCATTTGTATTTAGTTTCCTTGTACAGAGCTTTAAAATTCGCCAAATGAGAAACATGCGAAAAAAAAAGAAGCGTAACTTGCGGTTGGTTTGGGAATTCCTGACCTTCTTTCCCACCTCCGGCCGTCAGGACGCCCTTCAGAACAACTCTTGATCGACACCAGGGACGTGGTTCACCACCGCACATCTTCTTGGGCTCTCTCCCCAGTGGTGCTGCTCAGTCGTTACTTTTGCAGAACTCTTCAAGGAAAAGGAGCGACGGCTCAGGCTGCCCCAAAATCCCACTCAAGCCCAAGGCGGCCGCTCTCGGGGCAGCTCACGCACCCACTCCCCTCTTTGGGCATTGACCTAAAGGAAAAAGCAGCCAGGGGAAGGAGGAGGGGAAGCAGCTTGTGCTTAGGGGGCTTTGCACTGCACAAATGTGATTTTAACTCTTAATCACCTGTAGAAATCTCGGTCATCCTGAACCAGTCACTTTGCTATTCTTAGTGCTTTCGGTAACCACTTCTGCTCAGACTTACATTTTCCACGGACAAACTGCCAACCCATCCGAGCGGTGGTTCAGCCACACACGTTGCAGGCTGACACGGGTGGTTTTCGTTGTAGTTCAGACTTAAAATATCAATCAAACTCAGGGCGTTGCAAATCAATACAAACCTTATCAGCCTCAGTTGTCCTTTCCTTCCTTCCTTCCTTGTCCCAGAAATAGAAAAAGGTTTCAGCGCATCGGGTAGGATTTCTGTGCAAAGCCAAGAGATTTGTGCGGTGCCAGGGAGCACGTGGGACGCAGTCCAAGAGCGTTTGCCCATGAAAATGTGGCAAACAGCCTTTGGGTCGGGTGTCTCTTTGAGGAGGGGATGGGAGCAAGGTCCCACACGGCTCAGATCCAGAGCTGGAACAGCGCTGAGCACGGATTACTCATCTGCTGGTGGTGAGGAGGATATAAAGTAATAATGACCTTAAGTGACATTAATCGAGATTGGATCCAGAAGCTGAGCACAAATAGTGCCATTCGTAACACCGTATGTCAAGCACAAAACCCACTCCCCCCAAGACAATAGACCTTTCTGCCGCCTCATCTTCGTTTTCTCAGGAATATAGGAACATAGTCATGTGCATGGAAAGGTACATTTTTCTATTAGGAGGGTGGCATTTTTTTAAAGTATTTTTAAGTATTCTACAAAATAATGAAAATTACCATCAGCACTATTTTTGTTGTTCCTATCATAGCTACAAAACTGAGGTTGAAGTATTTAAGACAAGTGCAAAACAATTACTTCAGTAGTTTTAAATCTATATCATATATAACATAAATTTCTAAGACTTTATTAAAAAATACACAGTATTTAGCTTGGTGGTTTTGTTTGTTAAAAAAGTATGTGACGGCACAACTTGCTTTTGGACACTACTGAAATACGAAAAGAAGAAAAAGCCAACTTGTTATTAATTGGAAATAAGACATTTAATGTTTAGAAGGAAGGAATAATTGAAAACATACGTGGCTCTTCATCTCTGGTTGTCTGATCTTCCTCAGTTTTTAAATAAATCAAACCCTCTTGTGATTTCCACTTGTAATATTAGATCTTTAAACGTCTGGCTTACACTCTATTATGAGCTCTGATGGCTGCCAACTTGGAGGCAAACTACTTCATCCCAGACCTCCATAAGTTACTAGAAAAATTAGTTCTGTCTCACTTTTAACAGTCATTTTAAAAAATGTGTTATTTCACTTAATTGCTGTCATTTTTGCTGGATACAGGACATTTAGCGAAAGAGAAAAATAAAATCATATTTTAAAGTTCAGAGGTTAGAACTTCTAGATCCTGTTTTCCTGCTTCAAAAGGATGAGATGGTCAAAAACATCGTTTGTTTTGTTTACACCAAGGGGAATGAACTGCAAGGAATTCTACATGAGACGTGACCGCTTCTTACCAGACTTCCAAGATATGCTGGTCGTGAAAGCACAGGAAAGAAATCACTTCAGATTTTGTTAACTTTGTTCTGGAATTATGGAGATCAGATGATTTGACTTTGAGCTATAAGCAATTAATAATCAATAACTTAAGAAAAAAAGCGGGGATGGAGGGAAGTGGATTTACACCTAATGGTTTTATAAACAGGCCAAAAATTTCCCATCTTAAGATGCCTGTTGGGACAGATCCTGCTTTTGTTCTCAGCTGTCCAATTTTCCACACGCTTTACACATAAAAGCTTCCCCTTCTGTCACATTAGTATATCCAATCTCTAAATCCCATTCAAGGTACCGTCCCTTGTGCATTTCATGTGTCTACAATACATGAACCACACAATGAATCACACTTAGAAGTCCGTACAAATAAATGGTACATCTAACTTTTACCTTTTCAGCTTGCTTTCACTACTTAGTGCCTGGAAATCATGTCACAGGTGCCAGTCTTAAGAAACTGCATTGAAGACAACTACTTAGTTTTCCGTGTCACAAATTTTATTATAAAATCAATTTAATCTCTCATTATGGGAGAAGCTTGTCTCCTTATCCACTGTCTGTATCAGATGCATATGTGTACACTTTTATCACTTTTGTATGACACTTCACATTCTTTTAAGCAGTGGCCACGGGCTCTCCTGTTTGACAGAGATGCAGGAACACTTTCCTTGGTGGAAAATTCTGTTTCCCAAAGTGTCTGTCTTTCCTTCTTTACAAATTTGTAGCTTGCTGAATATAACTATGCTGGCCTCGACTGTACAGCCACGTTCAGAAGCTTCTTGCCACTTCCAGCAGGACAAATTTTCCTTGTTCTCCATCACAGCTCGTCAGTTCCAACTACAAAATGTGGGTTTGTTGCATCCTGGTGTATTACTTGAAAGGCTAACAAGGCACAGAAGCTGGATCAAAGTTATGTACGATACAAAGTAATATCTCCTCAGTTTTTTTCTGTTAGCTGCTTGAAAATGAATCTGAGATGTTCAAATGTCTGTGAAGAGCAACTACATTTAAATGCTTGAGGTCTGCAAATATTCCTCAGGCCCATCATTGCAAAGCACTCTTGCAAAAATCATCTCCACCTGCATTTCTAGTTTGTGTTCCTTAATTACTTTGTTTTGGCCATTGGGTATGCAGCCTCTCATGAGCTACATCGGACTCTGTAATCTCCTTTACATATTGACAAATATTTACTTCATATAGTTTTGATTACCTGTAGTTTCTAACCTCTGTTTTAATAATATTATCTGAACTAGTAGAATGCCTGAGAAATTAATGATACTTCTTTAAATTTACAAATTACTTTTTAACTCCTTCTTTCTAATATTTTCATTTTTGATACAATGTATTTCTATTAGAGCTGCTACAGCAGACACTTCAGAACAACAAACCAAACCAAGCCTTAACACAAATCAAGCCTCACACTCCGGCGAAGAAAGAGCCTTTTCCACCTACTGTATTTTCCCTGCACCACTGATACCTTAATTACCCACACTAATATCAACATAGCTAAACAACAGAGTTTCTAAAATTGTATCATCTGGATCTGTCTTGGGCCCTTCCCTTCCCAACACTTGCAGTGCTGGAAGACTTTGTATAAGTGTAACTATATTAATGAGAATGCAATATTAATAGCAAAAAGTTGAATTTTGATGTCATTTCATTTAGGCGCAGAAGAAAACACAGCTAAGTGCCCAAAATTCCTTCAGGCCAATTTAAACCGTTTATTTCCAATATATATTAATGAAACACTTCTAAATGGCAATATTTCCATTAATTAGTTCTATGATCTTCAAGTATTTAAAGGAGAAATTAATGAAGCACATATGTAATCTTTTAAAAATATACAAAAACCTTGTATACAAAATTTCTTCAATTTGTAGTTATATTACTACCTTCTTTATCAGTAGAGATATGCTTCACAGACTTCTCTGGAACTAAAAACATTAAGACCACTCAGACCGAGTGAAGTCCGAGTAAAAACAAAGTTCAGTTATTTGAGTTTCTGCTTTTTTCTTGCCTGAAACTCTTCGGTTTTATTTTTGACAGATTTTATTAGCATCGACAAGGCAGGATCTATGGCTTTCTTAGCAACCTCTCCTTTCTTCGCCACCTTGTTCTCCTGCCCCTTGCTTGCCTCCTGAAGATCTTGCTCCTTTTCTTCTCTTCGCCGAGCTTTCTCTTCCAAGATCTTTTCTACTGCTTTTGTCTTCTTGAAATTTGGATCAGAAGGATCCAAATTAAACAGGGGAGAAGTAAACATGGCTTGGAATCTTCTATCGGCAACATCGACCTGAAGGCAGAAAAGGAGTATTTCTTTTCAGTGACCTTTACCCACGATAGCAAAGCTTTTAAACACAATAAAATATGAGCTGCCTAAGGAGTCACAGCTCATGAGATTGTTCATCATCCCTGGAACTGCTCCAGTCACAACATCCCAGTGAGCGTGCATGAGAGAGCCAGAAGATACTATTGGTATTAATTATTATTGGTAATAAAACAGGCAAGTGAATGCTTGTACAAATCCTGCCTGCGCCTCTGTCGGCAGGCCGAGGAAAGGTTTGTCGTTGATACCACTGCTGCTTTTGTTCTCAATCAGAACAAATATACCAATGAGTATTTTAGGCAATGAGTTGTACAAGGCTTTGCATAAATAGTGTCTTGTTATCTTACACAGAGTTTGAGTCTGTTCCCTTCAACACTGTATGAAAATATTTTGCACTTTCTGAAAATAGCCTGTAACTCCCTAAAAAAGTAGATCTAGTACTTCTCCTTCAGATAGAGTAAGGGAGGAGAAAGATGTCAAGCCGCCAAATTCGTCCTGGAAATAATGGATATTAACAAAGGTTCTAGCTGAGTACACCATTACCTGGAAGTCGTCTTCTAGTAATTCTTTCTTTTTCATTAAAAGCTTCTTTTTCTTCTTGCTCAAATTCTGTTGTTCTACAATCTTTTTATAATTAAAATGCTTTCTGGCATCATCCTCATCATCCATCATAAGCAGGGCCATTTCAGCCTGTTAAAAAATAAAGTTCACATATACAATGAAATTAAGTTTTCTATGAAAAATATAGCATATTGTTAATAAAGCCTGTATGAGTTTACATACATATAAATGAGTTGCAATAAGGTTGTCAGAGCAGTGTTACTTCATCCATAACAACATTGGTTTAACATTGAGGTGTAATATTAAATACAATAGTTTATTTCCTTTTTGTTACATATAATAATTGCAAATGCTCACATTCAGCTTTCAAACATACTAATAATTTAGTATGAAAACTGTACACCATAACTTAGAAATCCCAAACAGATACCATTTTATATTGATATTTAAAGAGCAAAATAAAAAATTAACATATATTAATTTAATGAATCTAGTCAGTTAACTCGTTCTGAGAATGAATGAGAAGCAAACATGCAATAGCAAACAATTCAATTTTAAAGGTTAAAAGCCTACAGGACAAGGTTTGAACACACAAATGTTTCATACCATGCTGATGTTAAAAGTAAATGTTCAGCAACACCCAACACACAAGCACACGGGGATAGTTTTAAAGGCAGAGAGACTATCAGCTCAACCAGTTTGGCTTCTGTGCCCCTACATTTCAGTGTTACCTGATGCCGCTGAGCTGGGTTCAATTAGAACCTTCCAGAAAGATACCCTGGCATGATCTCAAAACATCAAGGCATGGACCTTCTACCATTCTCCTTGGGTAGTTTTTGTTCCAAAAGCTCTCGCTATTAAAATGCTACGGTTTTATTTTATCACCATCCTATGGAATTCTGTAGTCCCGCTCACAAATATATAAATATTTGTAGAATTCAGGCAACGCAACATCTGTACCTCTTAACATTTTAAACCACTTTACCTTCTGTTTTTCAACCTCGTCTTCATCCTCTGAGGTACTTGCAACTGATTCTGGCTTCTTCTTTAAACCTAAGTGCAAATACAGGACACGTACACATTTATTCAAGCTTATGCATGAGAGCATCATTTACGTAGGAATAGAACCTCTAAGTGTGTCTCTTTTTTCTTGTAATTAATACTTAAATGTCAGATGCAGAAAAAGGCTGAAAAGTTAAGAAAACACAGCTAGACTTAAAGCAATACAAATCCATTCAATATTTGGTTACTTTAAGGAGGCAGCAATATTCAAGTGGCATAAGCAAGTCAACAAAAATAACAGAAGAAATTATTTTACTGTATTTTTCGTAGAGCAGTAGAGAGAAGTATTACAACAATGCAGGCAATCATGAAATTGTCCCACTCCCGGGGCGTTTTAAAGATAAATTAGTTTATATACTCATAAATGTAATTGAAGTGTTCTGCAGTTCTCAAATTGTTCTTTCTTAAGAAGACAATGCAGTAAATACTTCAGAATAAATAGCAAATGCACATCTCTTCTCTGTATCCAGTCTGCCAGCTGAAGAGGAGTATATCAGTCAAAAAGAAGAAAAAAAAAAAGGACAAACAGTTTTAAAAATTTACATGCAAGGCTAAAAGACCATATTGTGCTGTTAGCCATGCTAGAGCAAAAAACCCTTGCAAAAAAGACACAAACAGAATCACAGGAATGAAAATATCATTGATTCTGAACAGACTGAATTGAATATTCTCCTGTTGGAGCCTTCTTACTCTCTTAGAGTTTCCTTCAGATGCACAGCGCTGATTAGACAGGCATGGTGAACAGTAACAGCATAAGACATTAGTCAAACACAGATTTTAATGAAACTGACCCATTTAGCAATCCTACGGATTACAATGATTCTCTTTGGAAGGCCTGCACGCCTCAGTCTGGAAGGAGCAGGAAAAGCAGGTTTCCTGACTTGAACCGCATACTCTGACCTTTGAGTTTGGAATTACATTCCCAGGCAATTTATTACAATCCGCTGGGGGTACGCTTAAGGAACATAATTGGCTCCGTTTTGTTAAGCCAGATTTGTAGTCGGACTAGGAATACAAACATGCCAGAAAAACGTCAAGTTACATCGCTGAGTGTACTCTGGAACAGGACACATTTCTTCAAGAACAATTTTTCCTCCCTTGGCTATTCTCTTGACTATTTCTAAATGAATTCCAAGCTGGAAAAGGATTTCTAGAAGAAACAAACCACCACCACCAAAATGTAAACCATCCAGATGAGCAATGTCACCAGCTCAAGAACTAAATGGTTGATTTAGTAGTTCCAGAAAATGCGCAGGAAAATCAGATTCAGATATAATATTGTTACCTAACCTATACAATTTATATTAATGTGTAGAAGGGAGAAATAAATGCCTTACGTAAGATTTCAACAACTATGAAATATTTTGTTTCTTCCCAGACCTGGCTAAACTATGGAAGATGAAACGGGGCACAGAGATACAAATTGGAGACAATTATTCTAGAAGTTAAATCGGTAAATGTCTTAGCCTTCCCACTCAACCCTGAAGAAGGGCTCCTCAAGTCTCCTTTCCTCGTCTTTCACTACATGTAGAAACCCAGAACAGAAGATTGCTGATCTTCGTGCCTTCAGAGACATCTGCTGCTGCACATGGGGGTGAACAAGCTACTAGTATCAAACTATTTATTTCTTCCTATGACCCTGTGCAGCTAATAAAAACAGTCCGGCACCCGAAATTTACTCTGAGCACTAAAAACTTCGCATCATGCCGAAAATAATTCGGTTTCAGAATTCACAAGTACATAATTTTCTCTTTTTCCTGACATAGTCCCTCTCCCCACATACATTCAGCTCTTTCTCAGCTCCAGAATTTAGTCTGCAACATTGATTTTGCACATCAACAACTTTCCAGTGCTAACAGTGAAAGCTTATCAGAATTTTGAGACTTCAAGTACACAGACCGACCCCAGGCTAAAAACTCCTCTCACAAGACCTCTCATCTTACTCAGCAGCTTGAAAATCAGTCTCAAAAGCCTTGCAAAGACCTTTATCTTCCACATACAGGTCCCAAAACTATACACAGATTTTGTTGTTAGCCTCTTAGGTCCCTGCAGTCATACTGCTACCTTCCAGCATTAAAAAGCCATCAGTTCCTACATATATCATAAATTAGATCATGAGAAGGCACTGAACGGTTTGGAACCTACAGGAATTACAATAACCTAACGTAGCCCTTTTCCTCAAAGAGAGATCAATAGAAACTACGTTTAATAGTCTGAAATGTTCTGAAACTATTCAGTGATCTCCAAGAGCAGGATGTTAATAAGCAATTACCCTATCCATCTATTAATCTTCCAACAGTTTAAGCTACAAAAGTCATCCTGTCTTACATGAACCTTTTCTGAGAGCCCACAGAAACAAATGCAGAAAGACTGAAACTGGCCAAGGCAAATGAAAGTTTTACAGTGCTTTTTGAAACCAGATGCGCATCAATGTAAAAAAAAAAAAAAAGACAAATAATGTTTTTCTTGACAACATCAAACTAGAATCAAGGTTCTGAAATGCAACATCAAGGCTCATATATATGCAGCATTTTACATTTTAGCCTGTGGTACTATTGAAGAGCCACATAGGGATGATGCGCATATGAAAACTTTGTGCAAGGCAAGCACTGTCATGAATTTTGGGAGTGCAAATTTGCACACACCTGTACCCTGCACAGACACAGGAGGCACAATGGATTTGCTCTACCTCACCTCTCCCAAGATGAAGCATTCACAGAGCAGAAATCGCTGTCGGCTTCACAAACAGTCTTGAGGAACAAAGACAAACCTGATGAATTTAGGCTTGAGTAGACTTGCCATAACTTCCAGTTTTCCTTTCACAGCACTCAAATTTAGCAGGCCCTTTGTCTAGTAGCTCCTTACGCTCTTGCTTCCCTTCAGTTGCCTCAGTTTGTCAAAAACAAACTTACACAAGACCCGTACACATTACAGTCAAGAACCGAATCCAGTTTGGGAGCAAATAAACCACTGCAAAATCCTAACAGTACTACTACATCTTCACCGTTTCTGCTTTGGTCCACCTATGTCTGCAAATATATCCTATCATACGCTTTTTCAGCATAATCTAAGATGATCTGACAGCCAGTTTAAGGGAGAAATTTCAGGCTTTCAGGGGAATTGTGGAAGGATTGTGAAAAATTATGATCATGCAAGTTATTGCTGCCTGTACCCTAAATACAAAGTTGGCAGAGCTACCACCTACTTCAAAGAAGACCGTAACCCATTTTCCCCAACTGGATAAGCTCTCTGTGCTTAAAACCAACCCCAGCTATGAGACAGAGGCTGTTCTGGGTGAACTTGCTGAAAGCCAGGCAATGTTGTGCTGTGTAATCATCCTCCAAATGTCAACTGGCTTGCAGCCAGCCACTCTACTCTTACTTTCAAACTTCTCCAGAGCTAGCCACATTCTGTTCTTCTCCTTTTTCGCTGTAGATTATCTTGCAGACAATAGCTTCACTTTCTTAGCCTTTGTGTCTTATTTTACTATCCCCAAAGACTCCACGCACACTAAAAGCCTGTTGTCTGTATTATGGACGAAAAGGTCGAACAATCTGCAGTATAATTGTTCTCTGCTGAGCCCCTCCATGACAGAAATAATTTCTTGCACAATGCAGGAAAAAACATTTTTTCAGAGATTTCACAGAGAACACCGAAACATTAAACATTAAACATTAGTATTAGAGTACCTACATAATCTTTCTAGTAACAAAAAAGTGATGGAAGGAAAGAATGACATCTTTACAGTAAGTCCTGAAACAGCCTATACACAACTCAACGGGAAAGCATGGCAGAAAACAGCATTGCATGACACCTTAAATTGTGATATTTTCTGTAAAACATGGATAGGACTTACCATACTGTTCTGTGCTCCAGACTATTAAGACATATACATAAGCAGATTAAGACACAAAGAAATCCAGGTTTTGGTTTTTAATTCTTTACTTTCTCCTAATATAACATTCAAACAATCAGGACAGAAGCCTATGCTGGCTAGTATCAAATTAAAAGTAAATTACTCTTTTAAAATGGAACATGGATCTGCACTGCTATACTCTGTAGATTCAACCAAAACAACAGACAGGCAATATTTGTAATTCTGTTGCTATCTTATTTTCATTTGTTTGTTTCCTTAATACTTCTTTTTATTTTAACTATCTGTTTTTCTTAATACAACAGTATAAGCCACCCTTAAGTTTTCGGTTCCAAAAGCACGGAAAGCCAGGAAGTCACACTTCGTGATTATTCCTTCCTTAAAATTTTAACCAGCTAAAACATACACAAATAAATTTGCCGTTACCACAGAAAATGCTAACTTAAACATCAGACTAAAAACCCTGTAAAAAAAGTGTCCAAAAAATCTAAACCAGACAAGTTACTTCCTAAAATGTTACGTTTCACTATTTGGGTTTCTAGGCAGGCAGAGTACACTAGTAAAAACATGTATCAGACTAAGATAAAAGAAAACTGATTTCTTCTGGAAGACAACTTTGGTTATGATGCAAGAAATAATTGACATTTATGTAATTGCCCCAAACTTCAGAGAGACCCATACATATCTGGCTCCTCCTATATAAAAGGAAACAGGCTTTGAAAGCAATGAAGTTCTTTTCTCTGGAATGTTTAGGGGAGCAGATGGTCAGCTTCTTTCTAACAGCCATCCCCAGAAATTGGCTACATAATGGTCTCTGGTGAAAGCTAAGAGAATAGTGTTCCTTACCATTCCACATATCACAATATGAATCATTTTACAAGAACACCACCTGCAACTTTAGGCAAATGACACTGACTTTATTTCATTCTGAACATGCTATCTCTTTACTCTAGCCTGACTTTGTTTCTAAAGCTCATTATTTTAAAACAGGGGCAGATTTACTCCAGAAGTCACCTGTCTTGACCCACCTGTTTTCTTAAGTTCTTCAGCAAAATATGGGTCGTTGAGATCAACATCAGATGGAACTTCATCTTCACTCTGGTCTCTCTCAGCAGTAGCCTGTAACAAAGCATGGACGTTATTTCAATCAACATATAAACTACTACTTAACTTTCATTTGAATTAGATGTTTCTTATGTTAGTAACTATGAAGATGAAAACTGAAATACTGAACATCATGAAATCAGAATATACTAAAAATCGCTAGTAAAGACAAATCAATAATTTCACAGATTGAAAGCTTTTAATATACCTGAAGAAGGGCTATTTACATATTCCAAGGATCTGTAAGTTGGATGATGCACTCCCAGTCTTTCCAAACAAGTGACCACTGCACATTCAAACCAGAAAATAGTACTGGAAGCTGTACAATTTTGTATTTAGTTTATCCAAAGCAAACAGCAACAGCAACTTACGAGAAAGAAACAAACAACTCCCCCCACAGTGGCCAGTGCAAACATTACCTTTCTCTTTTTTTTAAGCATTCTTTTTTCTTTCTTCTTCTCTAGATACTTTTGCCATGGAGTTAGGTTATCCTTTCCTTCCAACCTGTTTTTGACCATTTCTTCAGCAGTTTCTTTGAGGCCTAGAACAAAATATAGCAAGTTAAAAAAATGAGATTAATTGGATTTATTTTTTTTAAATCAACTGTTTTCTCCTTTGTAAAAGAATCATCTAGTTTTTCTTTAATACGTCTGTGAAAACATCAAATATTTTTTAAAACGTATTTATAAATAAGATTAGTTTATAGGATATGTTTTTCCAAATAAAACATTTCTTCAGTAATAAATTTTACAAGAGCCAGAAGAAGAGCTTGCTTATGTGCCATCTGATTCCCGGCACTCTTGCTGTTCCTCAGAAAGGTCTCCTCTCCAGACATGAAACTGCAATCTACAGATGCTCCTTTCTAAGGATGAGTAACACAATAAAAATAACAGACATACACAGAGCTTTTATATGTAATGTATCTTACTATAATTAGTTAAGATTCTCTGTGATCACACACTGACAATGCTGCAGTGCCTCTGATGACCAGTGTATTTTTCATCTGTCGTCGTAAAAGAAGCGGCTATTATTTGTGTAAGTTTAAAGTAAAGATAAATTTGTAGCTAAAAAGCACAGAGAAACATAAATAAAACCACAAAGAATTTCTTGCATTATATACTAATATCACACGACATGCATTAAGTTAAACTAGACAAGTTTTCAAGTTATCTTTTAAAGCTACTTAGTACCAGTCTGCTTTAACAACAGAAAACTATCTAAAATTAAAAAACAGTACACACCTGGTATGACAGTAAACCTAGATCTAACTTCAGTGCTTAAGATAAATAGCTTTTTTTTTTAAAAAAAAAAACTTATCTGGTAACAAGAAACAGAGATTAAGGGCATAAACTGCTTGAAATGCATCAGCCTCTCAAGGAAACAAACCCAATATTTGAAAGAATGTTTTCTGTTATCGCTGATTACCAGTTCAAATTTTATTAACTCAAGATCAAAAATAGAAGAGAAATAAACTATCCTCTTATTTGGTTGGCCACATCAAGTTACCAAAAGTAAATTTTGTATTTAGCAGTGATGTGACCTGAAAGATCAAAGGCAAAGGTGAGGAACCATAACTATTAGACCATTCACTCTGACCTGTGCCTCCTCTGTGTCCTTTTGTTACGGGTTTGCTGTAAGGGAAGCCCTCAAATTTCAATTTCCTGACCTGTCAACAGTGGGAATGGTGACTTCATACTTTGCTGAAGGAAGTTTCCTCTTTACTTCCAGAGCATGACAGTTTTCCTAGAGTCCTAGAAAAGTAAACCCCATAGAACTACAACATACCTGGCTCTAAATAATTCTCTCATAATAGGATCTGTTAAGTTTGGATGTGTTCATTAGGTTTCCACGAAATGCCATAGTTTAGGACAGGCTGCCACTGTTTCAAAGCCTAGCACTTGAAGCTGCATGCACAAGTATGTCTTAACTTCTAATTTAGCCTTTGGGATCATATGATCATATTTTACCTTTTCCAGAGGATCTTAACTGTTTGATCTACAGATCATGAACATGTAACTACTCAATATTTTGTGTTACTGTTCAATTTATAGCTAAGTTACTGAACATATTAATGCACAGCAAAATTACCAAACATAACTGAACCATACTCTAGAAACAGAATGAAGTTTTCTATTATGTATCATTACAGTATTCAATGCTGCAAAAACATCACCTTAAAAAAGAATCAATTAAATTACTGGAGCATCCCCATTTGACATCTAGAATAAGACCTTTAATTAAAAGCAATCTTCATTTTTTGGTGAAAAAATTCAGGAATGCTTTTTCAAAAGTCTTTACATCACAAACCACGTGCATGTCATGAGGACAAATACTGATTTCAGATGCAGCTTATACACTTTCAACCCCTTCTTCACAAGAGGGGCACTTGCAAACCCCAAAACTTTAGGATGTAAAGAGATGAACACACTTGCCTTGCAACCCACGGGAGCAGAATTCAGTGGCAAAAAGACAATTCAGTTCCCTGGCAGGAGGTAAAAGCCTGAGCACTGAAGTATTTTTCTCCTACCTTCATTCACTACACACTATATTTTCTTTTTAAACTTCTGTAACAAATGAGTCAGGCAGCCTATATTTAACACCCTCCTTTACGACAGGATTGACAGATCTTGGGAGCATACAGGAATCACGTTTTTGCTTCTACCTCCAAATTTAGCACTTGGCATCTCTTCCCCAATTCTACTTGTCCCAACCATCTCTGTACAGCATCCCCACATCCCCAGCCCAGCCCTCACCTGACCAAATCAAATCCTAACCTCCTGCCCCTCGTACCAGTTTTAGTGATCAAAAATCACACTTAGACCTCTCCTGATGTCCTAGACTTGGATCTCATTCTTTCTCCCAGCTCCCAGATTTCTCCTTTGGCCAGTGCCCACTCCTCATCATTCCTTCCAGCTCTCCTCAGCAATAAGGAACCAAAAACAGAGTTCATAATGGAAAAAATGGGCAGCCTTCATGGACCGTTCTACCCGTCGTCAGAAAAGCAGGCAGAACATTTTTTTTCTGAAAAACTGCAAACACCAATTCCTGTTCTTGCGCTTGTCGACACTCCAAAAATAATTCAAAGGCTGGAGAGCTGGTTACAACACGTCTGAAACACAAAGTGTGGACACGATCTAAAATCATATTAAACCATGCCTTATACAAAGAAAAGAGTGGAGCAAAAAAAATGATGAAGCAGCCAGAATTGACAGTAAGTGGCAAAATGTTACAGCCACAAAAACTGGGTACTAAACCAGCAAAAAAATGCAAAGCCACGATAAAATAAAGGAAGGATATATGTTCACTAAAAATGTGCCACTAAGAAACCCTCTCATACAACAAGAACAAATATTATTTCCAACATAAGTTCTTTCCAACTGTACACTTCTTCCTCTCCAAAGACAATGAAAGAGAGACATCAGCTTCCCAGAAATTGAACTATATTACTTTGGATATTATTTCACAGTACTTTTGTGGAAAAAATTACTGGTCAGGTAGCAACCTTGTAGATTGTCTCTGAAGACAATAAATACTGGATTTAAAAAAAAAATAAATAAAATATATATATATATATATATATATATACGTCACATCTCCAGAAAAAGAGAAACCCAAAATCTCAAAGGAGGTTACAAGATTTCTGATTTATTTGCCTGGAAAATGGAATCATTTGATCCATCTGGCACAGAAAGACTTGGAGGAAAATACAGCCCTTTCTTGTGGTATTTGGCAGTCTCACGAAAAGCATTAGAGTTTCTCCACAGATTAGAATGGCTTAGAAACTACTGTCCAGACCACTTCCCGAGAAGATGAGTGTGTTTAAGTGGTCAAAAAGGCTTTTGATTGCAAAAGGGGAAAGGAATTGTCTACTTGAGGTAGAAGTATTAACTGGCCATAGATAAGGGTAATTTATACCCTTATCTCTCTCTCTCTCTCTCTCTCTATATATATATGTTTTAAAAATGAATCACACTAGTGGCCAGAAAAAGTGGGGAAAAAGGTCTTCTATATTAGCATATCACCAAATCATACCTGAGTTAAAGGATTAAAAGTGTGACAAATACTGTAAGAAATGCAAGGATGTCGCTTCTCAGACAGCTGGGACAGTGAGGGAAGGTGGGCAGGCCAGAATTTTTACTCCTCTAAACACTTAGTTTTGAAAACTTGTGGAAGTTTAACAGCTTGCAAGTGTCACAATTATTAGAGGCTAAGACAACAATTCTCTATTTTCAGGAAATCTAAACGAGCAAGTTCATCTTGCAAGTTCATCTTTCTTACCAGAAAAACGAAACACCTTGTTGCAGAAGCTAAAAGCAATGGCAAACAGAAATATTCTGATAACATCAGAATTTGTCACCTGTGAAGACGAGACATCTGAAGAGTGTTCCTAACATAGCAGAACTGCCTGAAAAAAGCTCACCACCCTTAGCAGCCAAGATGTCAAGTGTGGAGAACATGCTAAGCAATCATACAGATTGAGATATATATATTCCATATGAGCATTTTTCTGCTCCATATAATCTGTAACAACATACAGTTGGGGTTCACTACGTGCTTTACAGAGACATGACTGCCAGCTATTCTACCTCTGATGAAAACAAATGTTAAAGTTTCCTTCAAGCCTAGCTAAATATTTACATCTTATTCTTCCCAAATGAAGAATTTAAGTACGATTAAAACCAAATCTGTATGAAAAACTGGCTGAATAGCACCAAGAAATGCAGTTGCAATCTTCTCCCTCCTCACCTTCTAAAGAGAGGTTTGGGAGCTGGATAATGATGCATAGTAATTGTTGCTCAAATCAGATATGATTAAGAAAACAGATGGATGCTTAAATATAACACTGATTTTGTGCCTAAAAGAAACAGACCAAAGAGAGCTGGAACTACATCTAATTTATTTTTGCTGGCGCTGTGGTTTATTTAAAACTATTTTGATTCAAGAATAACTGAATCATTCACAAAGTATGCTTTCTATAACCATGTGTAAATATTTGTGCCAAAACTCAAATTTTTAAACTAATTCAAATCTCTGCCTTTCAGTTGAAAAGGTTCCTAGATCTAACTGTTGTAACTCTCTTTATATTAAACATTTGGCCAGGAAAAAGATTTTGCAATAAGTCAAGCAGATTAAGGCAGATCTTGATAATAAAAATACTTCAACAGACTAGTTCTGAAAAAACTAAGGAGTCTTAATACAAAACTATTTTTGAATTCCCAGAATTCTCCAACTGAACATAATGAAATTGTTTTGGATTTTAAATAAGCACAATTGTTCAAGAAAAAAATTTTTGGAGAAAATTTTTTGGAGAAAACCATATTCCAGGGGATAAGAGCTAGTAGTGGTATTGACTGACCTCACGGAGGGGAACAGGCCAAGTAGCAAAGAAGTGAACACATCTGTGATTTCCAGAACCTCTGCTCTTTGATAATACTTTAACTTTTTCAGAATAAGAAATGAGGAAACATTAACACATGCTGCAAAATCAGAGCTGCTAAACTGACAGCAAAGACTATAAACTACCAATGTAAAATAAAGTGTGCACGCGTGCACATCCAACCCATCATTATATGAACAAATCTGACCCAGTGCACAGACATACAACTGACTCTAGACAGAGTCAGTCACGTTTATGAGGATAGGTGTGTGTTGGGTTTGTTGTTGGTTTTGTTGTTGAGGTTTTTTTGTTTGGTTTGGTTTGTGTTTTGCTTTTTCCCATCTCAAAAGAGATGAGGATATAGCAAAAGCCCTGGGAGACCCACAACAAGATACGGTAATGAAGGGGTGGGACCAGATATAATACCAAACACATCCCGTTTTCTAAAGTCAAGTTCAGTTGCAAGGAAACAGTTGCAAAGTGAGCCTGTGTACTAGGGAACTGGATTCCATCTCTACTACAGTTCCTAAATGCTAATATAATTTACTTGTAACATGCAAGGCACAGTTTTAAGAGGCAGAACCTCTCAGAAAACTTATTTCTCTCCCTGGGCAAGAAAGACTAAACAAAATTTCCTTTAGTCTCTCTTAAAACCATTTTCCATCTCCTCCAACGAATGGTTTGCTCTAGACTCCTAATTATGACACCACACTACATTGTTTAGACCTTTTTTTTTAACAGAATTTCATTCGTACTATTTGCAAGATTCTTCGAAAGACAGACTGTATAACAAATAAAAAACCCCAAACATGTTTTCCAAACCAACGCCAAAAATGGTAGTTTTTCTAGCTGTTTACACAACGCCTGGCCTATATGTTATAAATACAGAGCCCATTTCTAGCAGCAATTGTTGACTGTGGTGTCCACCTTCAGTCTGAAAGGCAGCACCAACAAATCTTCGTAAAAATCTTATAACAGCTACCTATGTATGAAAACTCATTGGTGCTGAATGTTCTGTGACACGAATTAAAGCTACTAAGTGAGCAACATCGAGAATGCAAATACTGACACACTGTGGACAGATGAAGTAAAACATGACGATACAGCTGTATCAGCAAGCACTTGTCCTATCCTACACAATATGTGGTTTGTCTTACAAGTTTTAGGAGAATTCTTGCTAGAAATTACTGGAATTGTATAAGCATGACTGAAAACACACAATTATTTTTGATGCCAGTGTATACTTTCGAATATAGGTCTTATCGAGAACGAGGAATAAAACTATTCCATTCAGTTCAATCCATCTCAGTGATTCAGTACAGACCAGAACAAGATTTTTAAAGGGAGCATTTATGTTCAACAGAAGTTACCAGAGTGAATTCAGAACAATATTAGTGTAAATCATATAATTAGATATGTATTCCTAGCTGAAATTAACACATCACTGGTGAAAGGGTTGGATTCTATTATGTCTCTGGTCTCAGTATTTACAGGATCAGATCAGGCTGGGTCCTTATACCCACTGAGCCAACACAGCACCCTTGGACTGCATAATTCAACCCCCTGAGCATTTCCTACACGCTTCCATTTGCCTATTTGACTGACTAACTCAGTGGAAAAGATCCAGATTTCTTCTTGTTTTCCAGAATAATTCTGTCATTTCTTAGCAAGGGAAATTAAGCTGGCAAAGAGATCTAACAAGTGCCAGGGCTAGTACAGGCAGTCAGGATGGGCTCTGAGCCAGGATCAAGGAGGAGAGGCCACAGTGAAAACCCTTCACTGGCTCATTGTATCTCAGGGAAAGCACACATCCATAAGTTAAAAATATACACTAAAAAAAAAAAATCAGTTTGGCTGCCTTTTCATCATAAAGGAAAAAAACGGACATTGGTTTTCAGATCTCAGATCAATTCTGCTGGGATGCTATATGCTATATTTCTAGATGAAAATCTGGATGTCACTAAATACAATTAAACACCCCTGGTAGCTGGGATTTCTTCCTGGTAGCTTGCTTTCCCACAGAGCCATCTCACTGGAAGGTCAGGCTTCACCCTTCTCCATTCTCCTAAGTCTTCAGCATTATGGAGGCAAGATTTTAAAACCATTCTCTTATAATTTTAAGCTACGTTTCTAAATCATACTGGCTTTCATTTTTAAAATTGTAGGTATGTTTTATGACTCTATGGTAAAAACATGAATTTTATTCAAGAAAATCTATAAAGGGATGAATGAAAAAGCAAGCACCAAAAACACCTGGCCAAAAAAAAAAGCAACAAAGATAAGCTCACAGCTGAGGAACTGAGTTCAGTCAAATTATTTATTTTCTTTACCTCATTTTCATCCATCTGGATTTCAATTTATGGAAAAAACCCATCAGCTTCTACTACCATAAATCTCACACCTTACACTACACCCCTGTCAGCACCCTAATACTGCATATCCTGCAAGTTAGTAGAAGAAGAAAAATAAAGCTTACCTGGAACCCATTTAATCTCCATTCCTATGTCCTTTTCTTCCTGTTTTTTCTCTTTTTCTTGGATACTTTGCAAAAGTTCTCTGTACTTGGCAATTTGCTCTTCATCATCTTTCTGGCTTTTCCTGGGTTTGTCATCTTCCATTTCATGAGCTACATCACCACCTAGAAAGAGAGAGCAAAGGTATCACAGACAGCCATAAGAAAGTAACCAATTGAAGTTAATGTTTAGGAAACACACCTAAGGCACATACATTGTTTCTAAAAAACTATTGCAAATATTTTCATCTATTATTCCCCCCAAAAGTAACCAGTTTTAAAATGCCCCTACTTAGATGAAATAAAAATAACATCTGAAAAGACACAAGAAAATTTGTCCAGCAAAGGAAATAATGATTTGACACAGCACCCTTTACTCCATTTTAAAATTATTAGTTTCAGAGTCCCTTTCAGAAGAATAGCACCTAAATCTCAAAAAACAGTTGCGTAAAGCATTTTGAAAATAGAGTGCTACATTTTAACAAATAAACCTGTAGCAGAGATAATTGTTCAATGGCTTAATCTGAATTAACAAATTAAGCAAGATGGAAAGAGGTTTTCTTCTTTCTTTTTTTTAGAAAAACAGAACTACAATGTGACTTACAATAACCGTTCAAATAAGTGTTCCAGAGAGAACAGGCTTTTTTAAGGCTTTAAAGATGTTGCAGCTCCTTGAACTGTAGAAAAGTAGGATCGGCAGGCTCCTTTTGTTTTTTTCTCTGGTTTAGCAGCAACACCGTGCTTCCTACAATACCAAGTAGCACGGAATGTATAACCAGTGTCTAGAAAGACAGATCGCAGTTTCAAGTTAACAGAGTGACCTCTGGTCCTTGGCTAAACCTGAGGTGTGACACTCTTGTTCTCTTCCACATCCCAACACCGGCAGGAGCTGGGATGCAGAAATCTTTACTGTTCAGTCCACTGCAGCTGCTTTTCCACTCTCCTCATCGGTAGCTGTGATCTAAGAGGAAAGCATCTGCTCACGCAGCTAGCAAAAGGCTTTTGGTTTTCAAGGCTAAGAAGAAAAATGAGCCATTCTGTTGTTTCTCCTTCCTGGACAAGTAAGGGCTACTGATGTGTATTTGTAACCATTTTTGCTAAGATTGCTAGGAGAAATTTAAGCAGCAATGCATATTGTCCTACTTTCTCATTGAGAGAAAACATGCACTTCTTTCATCAAATGTTCAACATCACCTTCAAAAAGTCCTTAAGAGCCTTTTCATTATGTAAGCAAATAACACTTGACAACAGCTGTAAGAAAGGAAAATGAGCTGAATATGTTCTCAAAGTTTGTTCAGAGTTCAAATAACCTTGTCACCAGCTTTCAAGTATCGTGCTGTAATGCACAACATGAGGAACCACTTTTGGATGGCTATTAAGGCAGCAATGCTTTCTGCCAATAGCTTGTTCAAAGACTTTTTGAACTAAACACACAAACAAAACAAGAACTTCTGGTGCATTAACAGCTGCACTACAAGAGAAATACAATTAAAAGAACAAAGCTTAAACGGTGAAGGAAAAAAAAGGCAAAGGCTGATGAAGTTTACAGTATAAAATACAAGCCCATTCTTAACATTTTCAAAGGAGGGTAGTAACAGAAATGTTAAAAGAATAATGAAAAAAGTTAAAATCCTGAGGTGGGTCAGAAACATTCTGATACAATAGTTCATAGGGTTTTTTTTCAATAACTCTAATTCATTAAAAATATAAACAGATGCAGAGCCTCAATATACTGAATTGCTAACTGTCAGCTGTGTTGGCTGAGATTATCTTCTTGTAATTACAGTGTTTTGAAGAGATCATAGTCTTAGTTTAAGAAGATTATCTTAAAATGGCTGAGTAGATGATTCCTCCTTTTTTTTTCTTTAAATTCAGTCTTACAAAACTAATGAGAGTAGAAAAATTGTAACAAACAACATTTGACAAGAAGTCTGCTGCAAAGCTGAGTTTCTTTTAAAGATGGAAAGATAAAACTTTCCCTCATGATGTAACGGCACACCAGAAAATTCAGCTACTGATCTGCACACTGATGCTCACGCTATAAAAATGCACTAAATGTCTCAGTTCTACCCAGGGCAGTTACTCAAATTCAGACAGACACAAAAAATCCCTACTATGCATGTAGAACCGCAGAATGAAAAATAAAAAGCTCTATACTCCAGCATTCCAGAAGCAAGTCTGAGGTAGAGGTTATTGCATTGTACTACAGCATATGAAAAACTAAAGTTGTCGAGCTCAGTCTTGAGCCAGAAAATAGTGTGAACCAAAACTTTGGGTTTTAACCCCACTTCCCCACATTCTCAGCACTCTCTGAACAAGAAGTTGTGCAAATCTCAGTGGTTCATCCAAATGATGATACAAAAGGACAAATTTTAGAATTTAAAGTAATCAAACTACACTTATTCAAAGGGTATCACGGCAGACATCTTTTTGTAAAAGATTTTTAGGGAGAAGACATACTGGAATAAGAGAATTCAAACAGACAGATAGCAATAAATGAATGAGAAGCACTACATTCTGGGGTTTTTTGCAGCCTTTAAGCACCTGGCTGCACACAAGAGGTGACTATACATTCCTAGAGCCAAGATTAATACGCTTGCAATTAGAGCTGGCCCCAGTTGAGTCACTTCTGAGCAGGGGGACACTGGCCTGCAAAAGCACACACAGACGTGTTCTTCAAGTCTATGTTACTGGACACCTCCAGCAGCTTGTATAAACTTTTCAGAAAGAAAAGTGGAGATGACTCTTGTTCCTGACGCTCCAAACACCTCCTGGTTTTCACCAAACAACACACCAACCCAACACAAAAGCTCCTGCAAATGTTCTTTAGAAATGTCTCCAACACCTGCATCACTTGTATCAAGCTCCTGATGCTTCATAGAAAGGAAATAATCAGGTTGTGGTATTTCTTTTCTGTCCCACGGAATTCCACACAAGTTTGGCTAAATCATAAACTGCTATCTCCTCTTGCTAGCTTATTTCCTTAGGAAATATTTTAGCAACACATCACAACTAAGTCAACAGAAATACTTTAAAAATTTGGATCTTTGTTACTGTCAGAGCAGCAGTGATGCCTGAGAATGTCCAAAAAAGCTACACAGGAATAAGGAACAGAAACCAACTCAAATAATACCCTGTTCAATGCATTTTATAAATATCCATTGGATTCAGGGACAATATTAAATAATTGCATGTTCTACCTCTGTCACCTTCCACTTCTTAGCCTTCCATAATAGTTCTAGCAAATATAAACACATATGAATATTGAGACAGCAAGAAGGCCTGTACTGTCATGGAATAATTGCACCAACATTGTAAAAAGATTTAATAAATGGTCTGATTTTATTTAATATTAATCACTAAAAATAAGGTTAGCAGCATTATTTACAAAAGTCAAACTCCACCCAGCAACTCCTCTTTCCCAAAAACTACATTTTGTTTCTCTATACTTGTGAAGTTTTACATTGCCCTGTGTGGAGTCAGAACTTGGACTCAACCATACTTGAGGGTCCCTTCCCACTCAGGATATTCTATGATTCTACCATCAGGGACAGCTACTTAAAAATACACTGATAAAAGTATTTTGTCATACAGTCTATTCAGGTATTCTGTGTGGCTCTGCAAAGCAGACCAGCAGGAAAGATGTTGCTCTTGCAAAGATAAAAAAACAGAATAAAAGCTTAGTCATAAAAACCATAATGCTTAATTTGAAGCAGCATTTAAAATGCCATAGACTAAGTCATTGGTGCTCGTGGTCAAAATCACAATTTTGGGCTGGATTGGATTTGATGCACACCACAAACACTTCCTCACTGGAACAAAGGCATCCAACTAACAGAAAATTCAGAAGCCATGTAAAGGAGATACTTCGTGCTATGAACCACAGCATACCAGGTCACTGGAATACTTGACATTACAAAACTGTTGTATAATAGTAATACTAACATTCATGACATGCGTATTTGAGTTCTAAAAATTCCATAAAAAACATATTAGATCGGGCCAACAAAAACCTGTTTATAAATAAAACATTTTAATAAGTTAAAAAAAAAAAGTAGTCCAGGACATTTTTTCCGTCTTATCACAATGCTACATTTCCATTCAAACAGCTGACATTGATTTCTCCCATTTGTGCATTTCCCATTTCGTCCCATTCCACATAATTCCACTGGATGGAATCCTGTCAGATGGAATCCTATTTTCTATCACATTAACTGCGTGGATAAAAGGTCAGGAACATGCTGAAGAAATGGCAACGTAATTCATCTATTAATAACTGATTTTTCAAAACATCATTAGAATCTAGACAAGTCCAGGTTTAAAATTTATTAGTGTGATGAGATTAGTTAAGGTCAATTTCTTTTCCTTCCCAGCAATGGAAGTTTACTTTTCAAAATTTCAGAAGTGTTGGCCACTTACAGATGCTGTTCTTCAACACAGCAGTAGTCTTGTACATAATAAGAAGATGGAAATGCTTTCCCTTGCATCTACCGCTCCCATTCTTTACTTTAGTAAGCATTACTAGAGAAAATAAAGCTCACAGAAGTGCAGTTTATAAGTGTGTTTTTATGTAAGGCACAAAACAAATGGACATTAACCCTGCCAAGATATTGCCAAGCTGAGTCTGCTGCCAGAAGATTTCCCAACTGTATAACTGGAAAAATCTGTAATGTCCTTTTGCACGCTCCAAATTCATCTCTGACTCAACAACGTGCTTTAACGCAGTATAAATCAATTTTAACATCTGTTTGAAAGACCTGGCTAAGGTTTAATGACATTCTTTGCCTTGCAACTTAGGCTATATATTATTAAAGAAGATTGAATTTTAGTGTGAAAACAAGCAAGGTAATTGACCCTGCCTAGGCCATCCCAACAAGCAGAGTCTTAGGGCAGCTTCTTCAGTCTCTCCTTGCCCCACAGAGACTTTAGTAGGTGTATAGAGGGCCATGAAGAGAACAAACCACTATATTAACATATAAATAGATTTCCACAGTGAGCATCCTACCTAACTCTTTTAGTCATTAACCACTTCACATGTCAAACTAGGACTTCTCATCTGAAAAAGAAGCACCTCCAGTTCTGTTGAAAATAATTTAATCTCAGAAACTTAGAGACTAAAGTAGGTATTGTCAAACTTGACAAAGAAATGTCAAGGTATCGTGAAAAACAGATAGAGAGGGATAGAAAGAAAAAGAAGAAGAAAAAAATTCTTTTACACTCAGAGGTGCAAGCTCCTATTCAGAAAGCTGCTATTCAGGGGCTCAAACATCAGGATACCTCCTAATCACCTACCATTTGGCAATTTTTGATTAGTGTTACTCAAACTTCTACAGAAAGGCAGCAGATCTTCATTCAGCACTGAATCAACAGAATAGCTACCACATTTTCTACATAAATCATTCAGATGTACGAGGAAAAGCAACTTTAACAGATTCATCATATCAACAAAAAAGAAAATATGCCATGATTTAGATCACCTGGGATCTTGCTACTTGAAATCACTCAAATTACAACCACAATACTTAACTTAATCAAACATCAATTACACCAGGTAAAGACATCTTGCAGAACAGAAATGGAAACTGGAAAGCTGTTTTAAGGCTAGGGTAATAACTCTCACTAACAAATCTAAGTGAGCTGTAACTCCAAATTCAGCTAATGTACTTTGTCTTCAAAAAGAATGTAGTAATTTTGGGGTCACGCTAGTGATATTATTTATTTGGAGAATCAGAACCAGGGTTGCGTAATTAATCTCAACAGTGGCTTTAGAGATATCATTTTAAAAACTTGTACATGTGTTTTCTTGTCGTGTGTAAAGAAGACTGGAAAAGTGTATTTATCTCCAACAAACAAAAGAACAAATAAAGAAAACCAAATGTCAAGTTCCAGTAAATTTAAAGAACTCTACAGCTTCCATGTTAACATGCCTAACCTAGCAACCTTTTAAAAAACATTTTTAGCATCTGTCAATGTTCTGTCATTAATCCATTTCTTTCCTAATTGAAAACAGCAAACAAAAAATACTAATGTGCTCATCACCAACTTCCCTCCACCTTTAGGTCACACACAAAAATTAAGTGCCACTTTTGGAGATGTTTAGCTCTGGAGGAAAGGTAGGCTATTTTCATAGTAGAACCTGACCACAGCTTTTATACAATGAGCATAATATTGTCCCTGTAGAAGGTGATTTACAAAGCATTTTCTAAAGATATGGAATTTACATATTCAAATAACTTGTATTCAAACCACTGCAGCTAATGACTTTGTGGACAGCATCTATTAATGCAAGTACCTTGCTGCTGTTCTTCCTCTTCTTCGCTAGATGAAGCCAAGTAAGCTTGAAAATCCATGTCAAGAAGTTCCTCCTTGTTAAAAGTTCTGCTGAGTGACGTTACTCGTTCGTGATCTGTCTCATCCCATGTGATTTCTACCTTAAAAATAAGAATGCCACTTGTAGAAGCTGAAACACTAAAATTAAACATTGTAACTGTCTTTTTAGGGAAAATTACTTGATACCTTCCATTTAAGCAGTAACGTAAACCTATTACTAATGTTCTCTGCATCACTTAGCTATAATAACCATTTACTAATATAAATTTAATTACAACTTCTAGGAATTTGTTCTACAATGAGTTTCAAGGAGTGAAAGAATGAAAAATTCTCCTCATACAGTGAAGGGTTCTGTAACAGCAGGTCACACAATACGAGATCTCCGTAAGCCAAATTTCATTTGCAGCAGCAGACACCGGTGCTGAAGCAGCCAACTCTTCTCCTTTCCTCCTCCTGCACTAACTCATTCCTGGAATCACGCACGCATTGCAACAGGGACAATGAAAGCGCTTGCACAACGGCACCCTCAACCAAAAGATGAGACAAATCTGACTGAAAAATGACTTATTTCTCAACTAATCACTTCTCCCATCCAGTTCACTTCAAGGCCAGATGAAAGTTTTGGCTGTCACATAAGAGAGTAGGAATGAAGAGCTGCAAGGAGGGGAAGCAGCTGTTCAAGCCCAGCACCACCACTAAAAAGGCTCTTGAGCTACATACAAATGCCCATTTTAGGCAAATTAGACGATTTAACTGGGAATAACAAAGTAATTCCATGTGCAACTTGTAATAGAAGGATAATGAGGTCAAAATGTAGTATTTAATTTGTAACAAAGAAGCCAAATCTCTTTTAAAATCCCAAACTTGATCTTATTTATGGGGTTGCAACTTTTAGCTACATAACATGCTTACATTTTTTAATACGTTTGATGTCTTTATTTCGAAATGGTGAAGATAATCAGGGTTCTTTTTCCCACTGCTTATATAATTCATAGGCTGACAACAAAACTAAACAAATTAGAAAAACATTACAAAAAGATTGTAAAGATACCTTTGATGTCCCCATAGCTGCAGATGTGAAGTACTTTGGCTTATACGCAGCTACGTTCACTTCTGAGGCTTCATCTTTTGGCTTATCATCAAATGTAACGTTATCTGGAATAAATCTTAAATAAAACATAAAGCATGTTATTACTCAAATACACTGGAAAATCACAGTATAAACACTAAGCTTTTCATGAGTATGGTACATCAACACGAAATAATTTGCTAGAAGTTGGTAAGCCTGAAAGGAAAAAAAAAGGACAAGTACTCCACACATACGAGATTAACTCCCTGGCTTCTGCACAGCTATTCCACAGGTTGTCAACATATAATCTCACCATGCTGGGGAAGTAAAGTAAATGAATTTCAGTCTGGTACTGGCAGCATCAGCGGTGGGTTTTTAGGTGTTTTGTTTGTTTTGCACACCATCTTTTCAGAAAGCTTAGTGTTAAAAATTCAGAAGAAAGAGTGAACAGAATTTGGGATCAGATAAATTAAAAAATTGAACACACTTCCGGAAAGCCTGGTACATCATTAACATTACAATTAGTAGGGAAAAATGTTTAAAAGACCAAAGTCACATGTAATGATGGAATGAGATACATTTTAGAAAGTCTTTGTGCACTGCATGAGAAATAACTTTTTTTGTTTAATCATTGTAAATGTAACATGATGAATACTATTCATTGTTAAAATATAACAAAGTAGAAGACTACAAAAAGCACTGGAGAATTTTGAACAGCTGTGGCTGTTGTAAAACATTATCTCTCTAGGTTTCAAAGCGTGGAACATTACATGTTCATTTGGCAGAGATCATCTTCTCCAGAACAGTTCAAAGCAAATTAATTAAGCTCCTCTAGAAAATAACTCAAAGAAAACCACTTATCTTTCACTGACTTCCAAGAGTGCCCATGACACAGGCCCCAGCACACAAAGCCAGCTTCTGTCAGTACTTATGAATTACTAACTTCTGCTCAGACTAGAAGGCTTTTTGGTAACAAAAGGAAATACTAACAATGAAGCACAACTATAATTTAAAATTCTTTCTTTCCCAAACGTGACTTAAGAATTATTACAGCTTCCAGCTCATTCGTAGGGGCTGGCATAGTAATCTATTGCAGCTCCATGACAACTGCAGCAATATTCTTGCCCTGCAATCCTGAAAAAAAGCCACTTCTGGACCCATGGGGGGAGATGGGAAGAGTAGCACTAAGCTGTTTTGTTTTCTAAATCCTACCACTTAATTGTATGAAAAGGCTGAAGATACAACCAGAACATGTCACCTGACTTATCTGAGAATAATCTCTCTATGTGGAGAGCCTTTCAAACTTCTCATAGTCTGGTAAAAATGCTCAAACAGAAGAAAAAAAGAATCAAAGGGAAACCTAACAGCTCACCGGATGCCTAATTTACTTACATATCTCACTTTGGTTACAGAATAAAGACAATATAGTTTACTCCAAATTATTTTAAATTGGCTTTAATTCTCCCTCTCCTCCCCAGCCCAACATGTAATGAAGCCACTGCTGGAGTTACCTCAGGTCTATGAAAGAACAGCTACTTTCAAATTCCAGTCCATCACATTCCTCATAAATCTTATTGGCTGTTTCAGTAGAATCACATTCTACCACTGCATAGAAGTATTTCAGTCGCTTAAATTGATACTCTCGCAGTTTTTCCCTATAAAGCCTGCAAAAGTAGGAAACAGCACAACCAAGTGAGCCAGCTTTAACAACTTTCCATTTGCAAAATATTTTAATTCAACTCATTAAAAACAAGCACCAAACACTCTCCTAATCTTATAATAACAGTAGATGTTAAACGGTATGAAGTTCCACCAGTATCTATTCAGTTTTACTCAAGTAAAAAGACAAATTCACACAGTTTTATTAAGTGTACACTTTCTCTATCTGACTGTGCTTCCCACAGGCATTCTGAGGTTAGAGTCCCTGTGCAGGTCGTAGAGTAGCATCTCTGTGTGCCTCTCTGCAGGCCAGAGAAAGTAGCATTTAGTAGTTCCTACCAAGTTGTTTTGCAGTTATCCTGGCTCTTAAAGAGGTTGATGAAAAGGACATTCATACATAAGTCAGGGTACATGTTAAGAACTGTAAGAGAAACCAGGAGACCATAAGGAGAGATCCTCATGCTAGAGCAAGGCAGTGTAGGAGCGATGAGTGAGAAAGTGGTACAAGTTGAGAAAAAGAATTGGGATCCTAACTTGGGTAGCACAGGTGGTGGTGTGATAGAAAATGACAGCGAAAGCAAAGCAGAAAAGAGACTGAAAAGCGGATGAATTGGTGGAAGGACGCAGGAGAGAAATCGCGGGGCCGAGGTCCTGTCCCGTGGATTTAAAGGGTGCGTACACAGGTACCACTGAGGAATCTCTAGGGTATTTGGATTTCTGTTTGTTGTATTTCAGAATTTCTAGAAACCACACTCTAGAACATTTTAGGACGCACCGTGGTGCACACAGTGCAGCTGACTTCAGCACGCACTGTGTGTTCGTCATACAATTCCCTGATGCACTAGAGACTTTCTTCAAACACTTATTTTAGAAGCATCCAGATTTTCCAAATATAGGACAGTCTAGAGGGATGTATTATCCAAAAGTGGCCCCAGCCAGGCTGCCCAACATCTGGAAATTCTGGAAAAATATAAAAGCAAAACCTCTCAAGTTCCACACAGACGAGACTTGCAAGCAGAACAAAAAGAAAAAAAAAAAAAAAAAACACAACACAAACCCAAAACCAAACAAAAACCAACATGCCTGAAGAAGCCTGGACAACGATAGGCCTGAAGAATACAGCCTAGTAAGGCAGGGCTGCTGCTGGTGGCATTCAAGCAATCTCAGCCTGGGAATTCTTGGCCTAAGTTAAGGTCCCTGTTGGTTACGCAGATAAAAATTTCGACAGTAAGCAAAAAAGGGAGTTTACTGCATGAATGGCAACTTGTAGAGGAGAAACGCCGTGTTAAGCTCTCCACACATTTGTTCCATTTATTGTTCCAATGAGCTATATAATAACAATTTTGACCTCAATTGTCAGCAAGGAAATTTTCTCAAGTTTCATTATAATGCATTTATTCAATGCATTGACAATGAACGAGAGGCAGCGGTAAAATATCCCTTGAAAAAAACCATAAAATTAAGACATCCACAGGGGACCTTCACATATGAAATTTTGGAAACAGGAGTTGATTGGGATTTTCACTGAAAATTAGACATATTATCTCTCTCATCTGAAGATATACCCATCATTCTCTGTGGTATTCTCTGGAAGATCAAAGAGTTCCACAGGTCCTTTTTGTTCTTCCTCTTTCAATCTCTCTTTTCCAAATTCTGAAGGATAAATCTACAAATAGAACAATAAGAAAGTAAAATTTTTAACAGTAGCAGCATAATGTACTAATGTATTTTTAATTAGTTGCACTAACACACAACTAAGAAAAAAATATCTCAGGAAGTCTTTTAGACTTTATCTTTTTTCTCTAAAATGAGTAAAGGGATCAACTCCATAAACTTTAATACCCTCTTAACTTTAATTTATAGAAAAGACAGTACAATATAGAAACTGCTTGTTAGGAACGAGAATATTTTGGGAGAGATAAAAAACAAAAGGAACCCTGATTTTGTCTATTTCACTGTGGCCCTTCTTAGAAAGGGGTATTTGACAAACATTTCTTCAGAAAACTGGAGGCAGACACTAAAAATGGAAAAATGCAACTTAACTGATCAGAATTCAACCAGTTTATTGATAACTCAAAAGTGGTGAAAAACAAGAACTGCTGTGCAATGGGTTGGAAGGCATTTAGAAAATGCCAGATTTAAGGTTGGGCTAACTAACATAAAGACCACTGAACACTAAACTAGACAGTTTTTTTTTTACAGTAAAACCCATTACTCCTTTTAAAAATCAGGTCTTACCTTAACAGAAAATACCGTTCCTCCTTTGGGTTTGAAAGAATTAAATAGAGCCAGCAAATCCTTAGCCTTCAACCTATCCCAATCCATATTACAAACTGCCAATCTACTTGTAATCTGAGCAGAGAGGGAAAAAAAAAAGACAAAGTTCATAGGTTTAATTCCTGACTGCTATGGGGAATACACAATCCTCTAGCAACTATCCTTGGTGAAAATAAAAGTCATCAGTAAACTCTGCTGAAAAAACTAAGGAAGCATTTTCCTCAAGAGCTTCTATCACTTAAACTAGCAAAGGTTAGAAGCAGCACCCACTGCTGCAGATAAAAAAGACACAGCGATGCACCACAGAACAGACTGTACCAATCACAGATTTAATACTGCAGTTACAACATTAACATTTAAGATTTTGTTATCATGATAGCAATAGCAACTAGCGTCACAGTTAGAACAGCACTAGAGTACTGTGATTTCTTATACACTAATTTTGCTCAGTTTTCAAGTCCTACTTCATTGCCTAATGCTTTGTAAATTTCTTAATGTGCAAGTCAAAACATTAAATCAAAAAGAAAAAAAAAACACAGTGAACAAGAGGAGTAACATTTAAATCCTAGAATTTCTGAAAAGCTCAGTTCTGTTTGTTCTATCACTTACCTATAACTTCTCTTTCTACAGATGAGCCTCTGCTTAGAGGGAAAAGAGACACTGGTGAAAACTGCAAGCCTCATTCTCAGCCAATTTCATCATCACTTGCATTCTGTAACTAGAGTGCTGAAAAACCTTCACGAAAAATACTTCCACAAACTATTTCATAGATAATCTATAACGAACTCATTACAATGTATGTTTCTGACTTTGTCATGTAGCAACTTTTCACATGCAGAACTATTATTACCTCATCTCCACGAGGGGCATCTTTATCTAGCTCACGCCACGAATGCTCGATCTCTGGCTCCTTTGGAAATATGTCATTTAAATCCTCATCATCGTCTGAGCTCGTTTCGATGTTCCCTATGCCTCTGGCTAGGTCAGGCCCACTACCACTTTCTTCATCATCTTCTGAATCACTGCCTTCTTCATCTGTTTCCTCATTGTCTTCTTGCTCCTCTTCCTCGCCTGTTTCCCCATCATCTTCTGGCTCCTCTTCCTCACCTGTTTCCCCATCATCTTCAGGCTCTTCTTCTGCCGATTCTGCACACTCAAAATCTTCACTTGCAGAAATGTCTTCCTTTAATCGCCTTTTACTGATGTCACGTTGATCACCGGTGTCTGTGCATACAGTCACTGAAAGATAAACATTAGGTACCTGTTTTTATGTTGTAATTACATATGATTCTTCACAACGGGGAAAAAAAAACCTCAGGTTTTCTCCATACAGTCTTATAGATCCCTTGAAATGTGTAACGATGCAGAAACAAATTACATCAGAGAAGTGCAAACAACATAAATCAGTACTGGCTCTTCAACTTGTCTAAGCTATTGCTCTTTAGGCCAACAATTGTATTATCAATCTTAAACTCTGAGAAAATGTTAATCTGTTATTCTATTTATAAGCACAGAATCAAGCAGTAGAAATTAGATTGCAATAATGTACATTATATGCATGCACAAGCAATATAAAGAAAGCTTTTCTTCAAGTAATCTGTTCTCTCTGCTGGCCTCTCATATGAATGGCTTGATGCTGCCATCCTTATGCTTTCAGTCAACAAACACCGACAGGCAGAAGTGTTCATGATACCACACCTTATATTTGCTATTCAGTTTGAAACTACAGTACTGTATATGCTACTATATGTTTTGCTTTTCTAACTGAACAACAATTTCAGCTCCAACAATCTTATTGAAGCATCAGCACTAATTCTGTGAAGAGCTGACAATCTCCAATTCCTCAGCAACACTGAATTTGAGACAATCAGCTATTTTACAACTGATCTTGAGAAAGATTTTCCATGGATAAAACCAAAGCAACACCCAAGAAAGCACAGCCAAATTCTAGTTGTTATTTGAACAACTAACCTGATTCTTTTACTTCACTTCCTAGGGAACTGTCCCTCCTGGAAGCTTTAACTGATTTAGTACCGCTTGGCTGTGAAGACTTTAGCTTGTTTTGAACTGAAATGGATCCTCCTCCTGACGCATCTCCTTGCTTGGTTTCTCTTTTGTTTAAAATACCCTTGTTTCCCCGGGGGCCATCAATTTCTGTTGCAATTTTCTTAGAGTCCTCTTTCAAGTTGAATTTAGATGTTATTTTTTGTCCTTCCTTTCTAAGGTCATCCAGTTTTGTCACTGCTGCACATGTTTGGTCCACCCCTTGTCTGTTCATTTGCCTCTCCTCCCTAGAGTGACAATCAGCAAGTACTTCTACAGAATCTGCTTTTCCTTTAGGTTTAGCTTTTTTTTTCTTCTTTTTCTTTTCAGTGTGTTCTTTACTGTCATCTTCTGAAAGATCAGAGTCAGATTCTGACAGGGCATAAAATTTCCTGAGGTTCTCTGTAGAAGTATAGTTAACAGGGCGACCTCTTTTATCCACTGTATATTTCAGCTTAAACTTCTTGTCATGAAACATAGCTCGGAATCGTTTGTCAATCTTGATTTTACGTTCTTTTTCTGGCATCTCCCAAAATCGGGGATCCCTAGCAACGCGGCTGAACCGCCCATCATTCAGTATTTCCTCTTGAGATGACATTTTGGATGCTGGTGAAGACTTGGACATCTATAATGTGAAAAAAAAATACTTCTGATTAAAAAAAGCTGATTAATATAGATTTAGATATATAATTTAAAATGCACGCAAATAAGCCAAATTCTGCACACAGAGATGACATACTGATTTTATTACAGAGTTGTACAAGTCTGGATGTTAGACCAAATGAGCATACCAGCAATACAAAAGTCTCAGTCATTCATACAAAACTTTACAACTATACACACACCCTCAGGAAACTCCCATAGTGCTGATTGGTTACGATATTTGCATGCAAGTCATACAACATTATTCTTACTACACATGCTCAGTGAGTAGGGGTTTTCTCCTGGAGGCTGGAAGCCTTCAACGAGGTGGTGTGGTTTTGGGTTAAAATGATATTGTAAAGAACAAAGTTTACTTTAGGTTAAGCATGTCCACAAAATTTGGCAATAATCACTAGATATTTAGACTGTCTGTGGCTGACTTCTCAGTTCCGAGAGAGATTTCGTTACAGAATCATAGAATCATTTTGGTTGGAAGAGATACTCAAGATCATTGAGTTCAACCACAACCTAACTGGCACTAAAACATGTCCCTAAGAACCTCATCTACATGTTTTTTAAATACCTCCAGGGATGGTGACTCCACCACTTTCCTGGGCAGCCTGTTGCAATGCCTGATAACCTTTCCCATGAAGAAATGTTTCCTAATATCCCATGTGAACCTCCCCTGGTGCAACTTGAGGCCATTTTCTCTTGTCCTATCACTTGCTACTTGGGAGAAGAGACCAACCCCCTCCATGATACAACGTCCTTTCAGGTACTTGTAGACAGCGATAAGGTCTCCCCTCAGCCTCCTTTTCTCCAGGCTGAACAGCCCCAGGTCCCTCAGCCGCTCCCATCACACTTGTGCTCCAGACCCCTCACCAGCTTCACTGCCCTTCTCTGAACTCTCTCTAGCACCTCAGTGTCTTTCCTGTAGTGAGGAACCCAAACCCGAGCATGGGATTTGAGATGCAGCCTCACCAGCGCCCAGTACAGGGGTACTGTTATACAATCAGCAGTTAACTACTGCAAGACATCCGTAACTGGTCTAATACTAGTTTTCCAACAGGCCTCACAGTCGGGTCTTTGGGAATTCCTAGCAACATCAGCGCGGCCCAGCAGCAGCAGAGCCTTGCCCAAGGCGCCCCTTGCTCTGCGGCGCGGCAGCCCGACCCGGCCCGGCACTGCCACCGCGTTCCCGACCCGGCCCGGCACTCCCACCCCGTTCCCGGCCCGCTCGCACCCACCGTTCCCGGCCGCCGCCACCTCCCCGCCCAGCCGCGCTCCCTCACGCAGAGTCTCACACCCACAATCCACCGCGCTACGGTGGCCGCGGCAGGACAAGCCCTTCCCAGCCAATCACACGGCGCGACCGGCGCGAGGCTGGCGGCGGGACGGCAGCGCGCATGCGCGGAGGACGGGGACGCGGAGCTGGGCGGATTCAGGGTTTATTTTCCCGCCCATGGCCGGGGTGGCGGGTACCGCGGGCTCTGGGCGCTCTCAGAAGCCTCCGCTTCTCCTCCCGCCGGGGCCTTCGACCGGCGGCTGAAGCGGAAGCAGAAGAACTGGGCGGCGCTGCAGGCCGAGCCGGCCAAGTGCGACTACCTGCGGGAGGACGTGAGGGGTCGCGGTGAGGGGGGAAACTGCCGGGGGGACTCGGCCCGCTGACCGGCAGCTTTTCCCCTCAGGTCGGCAGCAGGATCGCGGACAGAGTGTTCGACATCACCAGGTGAGCCGCGCCATGAGGGGATGCGGGACTTGGCGCCAGAGCCCGTCAGCTGCCGTGCGGCCCGGGGTGGTCAGGGGAACGGGAGAAACCGAGAGTCAGAATCGTGGTGGTTGGAAGAGACCCTCAAGATCAGAGTGGAACCATAACTCTGGGACTAAACCGTGTCCCTAAGAGCCTCGTCTAAACGCCTTTTAGACATCTCCAGGGGTGGTGACTCCACCACTTCCCTGGGCAGCCTGTTCCAGTGCTTCACAACCCTTTCTGTGAAGAAATGTTTCCTAATATCCCATGCGAACCTCTCCGGGTGCAACTTGAGGCCATTTCCTCTTGTCCTATCATTTGTTACTTGGGAGAAGAGACCAACCCCCTCCATGCTACAACAGCCCTTCAGGTAGTTGTAGACAGTGATAAGGTCTCCCCTCAGCCCCAGGTCCCACAGCCCCTCCCATCACACTTGTGTTCCAGACCCCTCACCAGCTTCATTGCCCTTCTCTGAACTCTCTCCAGCACCTCAGTGTCTTTCCTGTAGTGAGGGACCCAAACCCGAGCATGGGATTTGAGCTGCGGCCTCACCAGCGCCCAGTACAGGGGGACTGTTGTACAACCAGAAGTTAACTACTACAAGACATTCGTGACTGGTCGAATATTAGTTTTCCAACAGGCCTCATAGCCGGGCGCCCCTTGCTGCACGGCACTCCCACCCCGTTCCCGACCTGCTTGCACCCACCGTTCTCGGCCGCCGCCTCCTCCTCCGTGCCCGTCCGCACTCCCTCACGCAGAGTCTCACACCCACAATCCACCGCGCTACGGTGGCCGCAGCAGGACAAGCCCCTCCCAGCCAATCACACAGCGAGGCTGGCGGCGGGACGGCAGCGCGCATGCGCGGAGGACGGGGACGCGGAGCCGGGCGGATTCAGGGCTTTTTTTCCCGCCCATGGCTGGGGCGGCCGTTGTTGGCGCGCGGGCGCTGCGCGCGGGCCGGGGCGGCGGGTACCGCGGGCTCTGGGCGCTCTCAGGAGCCTCCGCCGCCGCTTCTCCTGCCGCCGGGGCCTCGCCGGCCTCGGGCGCGCTGAGCCCTTTCGACCGGCGGCTGAAGCGGAAGCAGAAGAACTGGGCGGCGCTGCAGGCCGAGCCGGCCAAGTGCGACTACCTGCGGGAGGAGGTGAGGGGTCGCGGTGTCACAGCGGGTCGCGGTGAGGGTGGAAACTGCCGGGGGGACTCGGCCCGCTGACCGGCTGCTTTTCCCCTCAGGTCGGCAGCAGGATCGCGGACAGAGTGTTCGACATCACCAGGTGAGCCGCGCCATGAGGGGATGCGGGACTTGGCGCCAGAGCCCGTCAGCTGCCGTGCGGCCCGGGGTGGTCAGGGGAACGGGAGAAACCGAGAGTCAGAATCGTGGTGGTTGGAAGAGACCCTCAAGATCAGAGTGGAACCATAACTCTGGGACTAAACCGTGTCCCTAAGAGCCTCGTCTAAACGCCTTTTAGACATCTCCAGGGGTGGTGACTCCACCACTTCCCTGGGCAGCCTGTTCCAGTGCTTCACAACCCTTTCTGTGAAGAAATGTTTCCTAATATCCCATGTGAACCTCTCCGGGTACAACTTGAGGCCATTTCCTCTTGTCCTATCATTTGTTACTTGGGAGACGAGACCAACCCCTTTCATGCTGCAGCCTGCTTTCAGGTAGTTGCAAACAGTGATAAGAACTCCCCTCAGCCTCCTTTTCTCTAGGCTGAACAGCCCCAGGTCCCTCAGTGCTCCTCATAACACTTGTGTTCCAGACCCCTCACCAGCCTTGTTGCGCTTGCAAGTGCCTTCTGCCGCACTTTCTCCTAGCGGTTACTGCAGAAGTATAGTCAATGTGTTTAGTTTGAAAATATGCATGGAAATGAGCAGAGAAAACTTAATGTAGTCTAAAACTTCAAATAGTTGAGGTCTTGATAATGTTGCTAAACTTATCCTTTAGAACATTCCCTCTTGCTTTGGATGTTGGCTCTGGAAGAGGTTACATAGCTCAACATTTAAACAAGGTACTGGCTCTTCAAGCTTCGAAGTCTTTAAGATAAGTATGTGTTTATACCTCTGTTTTCAAATAGAGCTCTATTTTAACTTAAAACAATTATTTGAATCTTGATGAGATAACTCCTTTTTTTTTCCTTTTGTGTCTGTAACCACAGTCCAAAGACGTGTGTTGTGTAGGCTGTTATTCTATTATTGTCACCAAAGACAAGAATGCAAGGGCAGCTATATGTTGTATGACAGTTAACCTTTAGTCCTGAGTAAGGACATGAATGTTTTTCGATCAGTCTTTGTTGGATGTATTTAGTTGTTAAATAGGAGTATAATTATAGAGATTTCTAAGTGGTGAACAGTTTATCCTTTGTGAACTGTGCTGTAAGTACTTCAGTGGCTGTTTATCTATGATTTATATCGAACTGAAGTTATACCTAAAAGTGCAGAATGTGTTTTTTGTTACTACTTTTATCTCAGCTATTCTCCCTGGGAGCAATTTCTAAGTATTATGTTGGGGGGAAAAATGCTTTCTGCTTTGTCTGAAGTTTTATCAAGTGTTGAAGAGATTCCTTCCAACTTACTATAAATGTGTGTAAGAATTCAAAAAACTGACTAACATCAACTTTTAAAAGAAGCTAAATTTTAAAAAGTTTATCAAATATTTATTTCAGGAAACCATTGAAAAACTTATTCAAGTTGATATTGCAGAGAATGCTTTAGTAAGTAGCTTTCTGAATGCTAATGTGCTTCAATTTCATAATACAGGAAAGCGAAAGAAGTGAGTTTCTGATGTCATTTTTCTTCTAACCCAACATTAGAAAAACGCTGTAGAATCTGAAATCCCTACAGTCAGTGTTGTAGCTGATGAGGAATTCCTTCCTTTCAAAGAAGATACATTTGATCTTGTTGTTAGCAGCTTAAGGTATGTTTTAATCATTTTTTACATTTTATTTTTTTGTTAAATGTGTTAAATAAAGTTATTGTCATAATAACTTTAAGAAAGAAAAAGAGGAGGATTAATAGTCCGTTAAACAGTAATAAGAAATGTACTTGCATAGTTAATGAGTGTTCATTAGGAAAACCTGCTGTCCTGGTGGTTCTTACTGTTTTGTTTCTTTGTTTTCATTCAAAACACATGTAGCTTCTCTCTTTCCTACATTTTGACAAACTAGTCTCCAGGACTTGCGTCTTCTCAACTCCCCAAAAAACTCCTATGTCTGTGAACTTTCATTTTTATTTAATATCACTTTTACAAAGACGTTTCAGGATTATTTCAGCTTGAAAAGCTAGTTTGTTGCTTGGCTTCTGAAACATTCTTAGATGATATAACAATTATTTGCATTCCCTAAATTTTACTTAATATGCATTTATAAAAGGTATGCCTCTATTGTTTCAGTTTACATTGGGTGAATGACCTTCCTAGAGCTTTTAGAGAGGTAAGAAACTGCTTTTTTAATACAAAAAAAGCATTACTTGCATTCAGAGCACTCTATATTTACAGATTCTATTTAAAGAAGAGGCATAGAAATAGCTCATGTTTACACAAGTATTTTTGGCAGTTTGAGTAGCATCTGTTGAGATTTCTAGTAATTTACTGTCTCAAATCAATTTGGGATAAATAACTGTGAAACAGCATGTTTGTATAATATTTTATAGTCTCAACAGCTTAGAGCATGATAACTAATGCAAACTGAGGTAATGCTATTGATTTTTGTGTATTAGCTCTTACTCATAGTACAAAGGTTTTCTAAATCTAACTTCTCTAGAACTGGTTTATGGAACTTGTATTATTTTTATGTCTCAGCTATTTATTTTGAAATGCAGGTTTAATCAGATAAAGGCGTTTTGATTTTGAAATACAGCAAATACTTTTTGAGGACAGAAAACTAAAACTATTACTGAAAAAGAATCTAATTTTGCGCTATTTCAGCTCCTTCCTGTATGTGAATTTTTTTTTTTCAAATTAGCTACCTTTGAAGCAGGAGCAAGGAATATTTTAACCAGTTTGCTGGTTTTTCGTTTATTTCAAATTGGTTGGTCATTGCAGTGGGTTTTTTTAATTGTCTGTTGATGTGAACAGGAGTAACCTACTGTTATGGTAATAATAAAAGTGGAAATTAAAATGCCTTCTCTACTTTAAAAAGCATAAGCCTTTGAAAGAAAGATATAGTTTTCTACAGAATTTAGGTGTTCTGCGGAATGTCAAGTATTTTTACCCCCACAATAAAATAACTGACACATTATAACTTCCCACAAAGAGGAAGGAACTGGAGTTCTTGGCCAACTTTCATTGTGAATGCTTATTTCTTACGTTGGGACCACTGGCTTTAACTATGGAAATTGCCTTCAACTGCCTGAATTTCTTACCTGTCAACCAAAGGCTTCTTTACTACCATAGAAAACATAGTTTGATTAATAGTTAAGTAAAAAACGTTTTAAAATTTTTTATTTCAAATCAGTAAGGTAAATTGTTGGGAGCATTTGCTGTCCTGCTAGCCTGATGGTGTAATACGGCACTTCTCGATACCTAAATCAGGGATCGTTGGCAATTCTTCAGGAAAAAGAAAACAGGAATTTATTGACGTTCTCAGTAGGCAGGGAGCCAGGACTTACTAGACAAGAAATCAGCTTCTCAGCCTTGGGGTTTGAGTCATGATATTGCTGTTCTGGCCAGATAAAAGTAAGCAGGGGTAGAAATAACAAGAATTACATTACTTTATTGTGCGTTCAGAAGTGCTAAGATCACTACTGGAAACTCAGGACTCTATTTCTCTTAAATCAAGCCATTAAAATGTATTTTTGCTGCCCTCATCTGAGAAAATTAAATGTGAGTGGTAGCTATCTTAATCTACCTTATTTTCAGAAGTAAATTAATTAAGGATATTGTTTTAGGAGTATCCCACTGAAGATAGTTTCCACAGTACGTAATTTGTTTTCTGACTGTAAATGTGTTTTGAGGGGTTTCACTCTTTCTGAAGAACAAATAGTTTCTTTTCAGATTATTTGTCTTGCAGTGTTATGAAAAGCTTTGACATAGCTTGCCTTGTGGAATACAGTCAATATTAAAGATCTGTTACAACTATTATAACGACTGCTTTTAAGTGAATTAAAAAAAAAGAGTCCTAATAACTTCTTAGTTACCTAGACTTAATAACAAAAAACTTTTTTTCTTTTTTCTGTGTTGTAGATTCACCAAGTTCTTAAGCCAGATGGAGTATTCATTGGTGCAATGTTTGGGGGGGACACTCTGTATGAGCTTCGCTGTTCTTTGCAGCTGGCAGAATTGGAGAGGGAAGGGGGATTTTCTCCTCACGTGTCACCGTTCACTGCGGTCTCTGATTTGGGACATCTGCTGTCGAGAGCTGGCTTTAACACCCTGACTGTGGTAATTAAAAATAAGAGAACGATCAGGGAGAACAGTTCAGAACATCAAAGCTGTTGGTATATAAAAAAATACTATTTACTAATTGATTAGTACTGTACTGCTTCCTTCTGCAAGTCGTGCACCTTGCTGAATAATTTTCTGAAACAGCCTGGACTGCATCTGCTCTCAGCTTTGCTGTGATTAATGAAACCAACTGAAGCATAGAATTTGGATGGTCTTCTTGAAGAAATGTGTCAGAGAATGTTAGACCTGCTCAAAAAAACTTTAGGCACTCTTGTGGTTTCTTCTAAAAACAAGAAGAAAATAATGGCATTTCAATTAAAATTTGATTGCATTTGAGCCACTAAACAAAACCTTTTAGAAATGTTAAGACATTATATTCTTCTGAGGAATGTGCAATCTGAGCAGAAGTGGCAGATTAATTGCCCGTTAGCAGCTCTGAAGCCCAGCATAATGCTGGTGTTTTAGCTTGATAGCTCTAAAACTAAGCTTCTCAATTCTTTTAGGATACTGATGAAATTCAAGTCAACTACCCAGGGTTATTTGAGCTTATGGAAGACTTGCAAGGCAAGTATATACTTTATGTAAATATAAATGTTTTCTATATCAGTGATGTAGACACGGAAGAGTTTCATTGTGTGTTACTTAACTCCAAATCACAAAATAGTTTGGGTTGGCAGGGACCCTCAAGCTCTTTCAGTCTAACCCCCTGCCATGAGCAGGGACATCTTCACCAGCTCAGGTTGCTCAGAGCCCTGTCCAGCCTGGCCTGGGATGTCTCCAGGGATGAGGTATCCACCACCTCTCTGGGCAACTGGGACCAGTGTTTCACCACCCTCACTGTCAAAGATTTCTTTCTTAAAAAAAAAAAAAAATTGCAACTCTGGAAGCGTTACTTTTTTCATGATCTCCAGTGGATCAGGTGGTTATGCCTATCAGCAGATTTGTGTTGGGAAGTAGAAGTCAAAACTTTGCTACTTCGTGGTCTGCTCTGAATTTTCTGCTTCACGTATTCCTGTTCTTTGTGAGCCCGTTCAGTCTAAGCTTCTGGAAAACACTGGAAAGGAGACAGAATTATATATCCCACATACTAACTTCTGTAAGCCTCCCTAATTATCAGGACATTCAGGAGCCTGCTTTGTAATGAGAATAAATAGAGCCTCAAATTGGAGTTGTCTGAAGAATACAAAAAACAATTGAGATGCTTAACAATTGAGTTAGTGTTCTGATTGCATTTGTCATGGATTGTAAAGCATTCGTATGCAGTCAGTTGATACAGAGCAATTCAGGGCATCTTACTCTGGATCAGCTGCTGTTGTTTAGAGTAATTGCTTAATTAAAATAAAACTTTAATTCTCTGCAGAAACATTTAGATGCAGTAAATGATTAAAGAGGTTAGAATTGTGGTTGGCTTATTTCTAACTAAAAATGCCTTGGGATAGTAATTTTGATGTTTATTTGTTTAAAAAAACCCTTATGCGTAGTGTGTCTGAATGAACACTTTGTACTTACGCTTAAAATAAATTATACTAGAAAACTTAAACTTTGAAGACTCAGGCTGAAGAAGTAATAATTTGAAGTCATTCCCAGCAATACAAACTGTGAATTGCAAAGCCTTGGCACTAAGAGACTTGTATTCTTATAGGTAAGAAACTTGCCTAATTATTTGTGATACGTTATTCTCTCTTAGAGTGAAATTCAAAGGATTCTCTACTTACTCTGGTTTAGTAAAAATCTGCCATTAGTGCATGACACTTAACTCATGGCATATGCTGTATCTTCTTTTTCTTAAAGCTAAAACATATTTTTAGGTATGGGTGAGAGTAATTGCTCTTGGAATAGAAAACCTCTGCTACACAGGGAGACCATGTTGGCAGCTGCTGCAATATATCGGGGTAAGTATTTGAGAGGTAATGAGTTAATGGCTTCAAGAACGTATTTTCTATGTGTATTTTTTTTCTGACCTCTGTAAGGAAAAAAAAAAAAGGAACAAAATACCATTATCATACAGATATTTTTAACCGTAATTATAATGGTAGGATTTGAACTATGTTGATGCACCAGTATGAGATTTTTATTGTCCCAAATCTTTCACCGAGTCATTATGACAAATATGTCATACTTAGTTCTAATGTTCTGAGAACTAAGTATTTCTCAGAACTGATATTCTTTGTATACCTTTTTTTTTTTCTCTCCCTTCCTCACCTAACAGAAATGTATGGAAATAGTGATGGCTCGGTACCTGCCACGTTTCAGATCTTCTACATGATTGGCTGGAAATTCCATGAATCACAGGTAATGTGAAGCTGAACTATTTTCTGTTTGAAGGTACTTTTTATGTTGCTGATGCTTTAAAAGCTTTTTACAAGTATTTTAACTTAACATTAGCCCTATATATTTTTTTTCTTCTTTTTTTTTCTTAGGCAAGACCAGCCCAGAGAGGTTCTGCAACAGTTTCATTTGGAGATCTGGCAAAAATAGGGGGACTTCTTTCAACAGAAAAAAAATAGTTCTTCATCGGAAATAATATTTGTTTTGAAGCTTCTATAAAACTTCTCACTGCAGATAGTCTTCACTTGTGCTTATTTTGTGGCGACGTTCTGAAATCATAATAATCTGCGCACAGCAGTGGATTTTTTTTTTGTTTGGTTTATTGGCTGTGCTATGACATCAGCTGTGTAAAATAGTGTTCATTTTTTGTTTCTAGAGAAATATTTGAGCAGTATTCTAAGTGAGTACATGCTCTCCCAACTTTTGATTAAATTACTGTTCTCAAATGTGATGCCTCTTCCAGCATTTCAGTATTACAGACTGCCACAGGTATGATTTCCAAGTATTGAGTGTGTATCACCCTACCTTATTTTTAAATTATTCTTAAAGGATGGTAGATCATAATAAAGAATAGTACTTCATGGCCAGGGTATTTATAAGGCATCCTATACGAGAAAATATCAGCTAATACACAGATCTAAACTGTTATGTTTTTTGTGGGTTGAAAATTATAGGTAAAATTAATTGTTTGAAATTGGAATGTTTGACTTGTGTATGAGGAAGTGCTTAAGTAAGTTCTGTATTATAAAAATATCTGGGTTTGCTACCCTTCACCTACAGCCCTCAAATTCTATTACTTTTCCTTCCACGCCCAAAACTAGAAATGTTTCTGAACGTGACTAGTAGAGCTCAGCCATAAAGAAAGTTGGATACTTCATTGTAGGTCTTAACAGAATGCATGATTCAGGATTTGACTTAATTTACTGAAGAGTAGCAAGCAGAAGAGTCACCTGGCACTCAGATGTGTACATTTCAAATAGTTAATTACCTTAGAACTGGCATTCTCTGGAGCTGGTACTCTTTTGGAGTTCCATGGCTTTTTGTTTTTTCCACCTGTTCTTTTATCTCACAGCACTTGAAAAATTGAAGGTGATACTTTAGATAAATGTTGGTTAAAAATTACATTTACATATTACTTTCTGTTCTTCTATTATCAGAGGCTGAAAAGCATGAGGTGTACTTTTTTCTCCTTAGCTATGACATGGAGCTTTGCATGGCTTTTCCTGTATATAACCGTATTACCAGAAATAGCTCTTAGTTACAAATATGGCCTATTAACCTGAGACATTTAGAAAAAATATCTACCCAGACATTTCACTTGATTGTCGTACTGTTAGAGAATGGTAGCAATGAAAAATGTAAAGCATAATCAGGTGTACTGTTCAATCAATTTTATCATCGTGTCCAGGTGGTTTATCAATACTGGTGAAACGAAAGCTTCTCTAGGCTTGTTTTAAGATTACCCAGCAGGTGGAGTTTGACAGACTGATGTGGCACAGACAGAATAGGTAAGGTAGGCAGAAGCCTTCATATTCTGTCAAGGATTATTGAATTATGTTTCAAAGACTAGTACGTATGTTAAAGTTACCTCCTACTGCTTAATCGATGTTTAATTTTCAAAATAACTAAAATGCTGTTTAAAAAGAAACTGTTCATGCAGTATTCAGCTGGCTAGAAGATCAATTTAAGGGCCTAATGTGGGGGTTTATTTTATGTACCAGGCTTTGATTTTGAGTAAGAAATGGTCAGAGAAGATATAAAACCTCATAAGGAGGGTAGGAACATTTTGTCCTGCTTTTGCTCACAATCCTAATTCATAATTATTCAAGGGGAATGAGTTCATCTTTCATTTTCCATAGAAAAGAACAGTAACCCTCCTGGAAAAAGGGGGGAGAGGCTGTAAGTGGTCTGATAACCTTTATTGCCCTTTATCTGAAGACTAAATCTAAAACAAGAGATTGTTTTTCTGAAAGCCTCCTTTTTTCAGTAGTACATCAGTGGACTTAATACAAGATACTGTATTTCTCTACAGATCTTCTCTGGCTTAAATAAAATTTATTTATTTCAAGGACAAACTCTCCAGTTTCCAAGATGTAGGTTTCTATGAAGTTTTATGTCAAATGTAACTTTATGCATTTTTGCTTTGGTAGGTTAATTTGCAGTCACTTGAGCTGGTGGTTGTGACTCAGATGTGTTAAGGGAGTGAGGAGGTGGAATGTGCTGGGGAAATGTTAATTGGAGAAGTGCTCATGCTGTGTTTGAAGTACTCACTTAAGTTACAGAGAGAAGGATTTCCAGTTCTTTGATTCTATATTCCATGGCTGGAATATGTAAACAGTAAAGCAGGTAAGAATGTGGTTTGGTAATGAGGAAACATACCTTCTGAACAGGGAGAAATTGAAGAGTAGTTTTCTTCCTAGCACTTGCGGAAAAGAAGTTTAGATATTCTGTTAGCTTGGAAAGGAACTGCGGAGTAGTAAAGTGAGGAGTAAGAAATACGGTGGTGGAGCAGTGTTGGTTGGAATTAGGGGGCATGCAACTGACAGGTAAGGTGTTTGTTTCTGTCACTGACTACATTTGAATAGCTGCTTTTTGTGTGTATTTTTTAACAGCAGTTTTTTTTTCTGTAGTATTTCTTCTTGGAAATCTAGGTTACTCTGTTTTCCACTAGTCACTTTCTTTGTATGGCACTTGAATTAATAGCTTTGAAAACAGTTGGTTTACTGTGAACAGATGTTTTTGTCATTGTGAGGCTCTGTTATATTTTAGTTTTCTTTTTCAGATTTAAGTCCTTATGGCTTTCTGAAATTGTAATGAAGACAACTGTGGTTGCCAGTTGCTAGTCTCTAAATTATTTTTTACTTTAAGTGTATGTTAAAAATCAGCTTTTGCAGAGTAAGTAACTTCTAAAAAGTAGTTGCTAAGGTGACATAATGTTAGCTTAGTTTTAAAAAATCTTTATGCATAACACAGAATGTTTTTCTCTTGATTACAGAAGAATGGAAAAAAGCATTCTGGGAGATAATTATTTTGACTACTCAAAAGTTAGGAGCCCACAAATTAAAAAAAAAATGTTAGAAGCAGCACATTTACACTTAATGAACATTAGTATTCTTGAGCCTCGAAAAGGTTCTGAGGGTCTGAGTCACACATCAACAAGTATCCCTGTTCAGGGTCTTTGATTACAAGATCTGTCAGCGTATAGTTTATGCAAGTCTGCTTAATATATAGAGATGATGACGAGGCCCTACGGTTTGTAACCCAAGCATTAGATTTCTCAGATCCTCTGCTTTCAAAAGACTCTCAGATGTGAAGTTAAAACATGGGAAAGGATTCTCAATTACCTCTAATCTATAAAAATGTCATCAGCAGAAATACAGAAGTGAACCATACAAAATTAAATTTAACTGCATTTTTTTTTACTCCGCTTAAAAAGGAAATAAATATGAATGATACTTTCAGTGTTTTTTAGAAGTGAGCTAAAACCTAACTTTATCAGTTGCGGGGGGAGAAACACACCCGTGTTTCATATGGTGTTTAACTGGAATTTCCTGATTCAAACATCTGATCTAGTGGCTTAAATTCATTAGAGCATCTTATTCAAGAAGCCACATGAAGAAAGCTAGCATATGTGTTGAAACTTTAAAATTTTCATTTGTCTAACAAAACTTAATATCCACTTTTTAAAGACTTCATCTATTTTGGTTCAGGTTTTGGAGCCATTATTTTGGGGGAGTAGAGTTATTGTAGTAGTTTGATTGGAATCAGTCTGAGTATAGAAGCAAATGTGACCTGTGTAGCTAGTTGGTTGATTTCCAGAATATCTTAGGTGCCCTCAAATGAAGGAAAAGGAAAAAGATTTTTAAAAAGGAAAAAGAAAAACCTGAGACAGTTAAGTTTTAGCCAAAGGCTGCCTATCAGTGTGAAGTAGAAAACACTGAAGAGATTATATGTGCCTGTTGTAGGGGAAAACAACTCGCGGCTTAAATCAAGTTAGAACTAAAGCGGTTTGCCGATGTATTAATAGCTTGTTAGTCCGTGAATGATACATGCAGGATTAATAGCAGCACTATAACAGATAAATGATTGCACTAGACCCTTACAAAACCTTAGTAAACACCTTCAGAAATCTAAACACCCTTCTACAGCAGCACCATGTCAGGCTGAGTTTTGACTTCTCGCTGTTAGAAATGTTAGTCCTTTTTATACTTGATTTTTAAGGTGACTCTTTTTTTCCCCACCCAAGGTCTTTTGGTAACTGCCTGGTTACTGTTTAATATGACTGATGCTTGTCCTCATTTTCAGCCTTACCAGATTCTGAGCAAAATCTCTGATTTTTAGATATTCTGTTCACATACATTGCACTCATATTTCTATCTTATCAGCTAATGTTGTCCAGGCTTTTTGCCTAAAGGAGGCCGTGTGGATTTCCCCCACTATTTAGAGTTGATTCTTGGGGTACAAGGTACATTCATAAAGTAATCACCAAGTTCTTCTCAGAAAAAATGTTTCTGTTTGGAACCTTATGTTGGAGCAGTGATGATGAACACGGGGGAATCTCATTTGGCCTCAAAAGTGTTCATGATAGGCCAGAATGTGTCGCACGATAGCAGTTTTCTAATGACAATGCGTAAAATAAGGAGCCTTCGTTTTTACCCCACTAATGGATCCCAAATCATGCATTTGTTTTTCTCCATTCTGTAGGGATTCCTTGCACTTTGTACAAGCAGAAGTGCAACTTGTAGTTGGGATCTGCATGTTATGTGTGACTTCTGATTATTGACCTATTCTTTTAATGTTGCACAGTTTGTGTGAGTACCCTAAGAAAACAAAGACTAAAACTACCGTTGTGAATAATTGTGTTTACCATGAAATTTTCCATACTTCTGATCAAGTATAATTTCTGGTTTTGTGGATGACAAACCTATAGGAACAGAAACACATTGGATGCATTTCTGCTATATATAATGTCACCTTTTTAGCCAAGTTAATAACCTAAAATAAAGTGACTGTTTTATTTAGTACATGCATTGATTTAAATGGTTTGAAGCTTTAATTTTAAACTTTTTACCTCTAAGGTGAAGTGCCCTAATATTAAGAAACTACTTATTCTGTGGAAATACTATCCAAAATGAACAATTTACTAAGGGAATCTAATGGATAACAGGTAATTACGTCTCATGTACATCTAATAGGTGGTAACTTCCTAATTTTGTTGGTGCTGGAATTGCTGTACTCTGTTTTCTCCATGAACTGAGCCCCTGATGGATGTATGCAGTGCCCCTTTTTTTAGCTCCATCATCTCATCTCTATAAAATATATACTGGTTTAGCATCCAGGGGGCAGGCGCATCTGTTCTTACGAAAAACTACTGAAGAGATGGTGTTAAGTCTCCCACTTTTTTTAATTATGTATTTTGTTTTTGTGAAGATCTATTAGTTTATTCAAGTTCTAGAATTATTCACTGCTTTAATTTGAGGCAGAGCTTGCTGACATTTGATACAGGACTTATGTTATTATCTCCTAATATCAGAGTTGCTTCCGCTTTTGTAATTAAAAATATAATTCCTGTAAGAACCACTTTAGATTTGATGGTTATATTCCCAGGCAATATCTTTTCAGACTCAGCAGCAAAATGCCCAATCTTACAGGAGTAATATTGCTGTTCTGAGGCAACAGTGGTAGTAGGGTTTAGTTAGGGAACTAATACATAGCCCGGTTCAAAATATGAACCAAAGTCATGGCTTAGTATGCACGTAACATGCATTTGCGTAGCATCCCATCCATGCCTGGTATTTTGCCTGTGAATTTAGTTACCTATAGTTATTTCCGGAATTGCAAAAAATAGCAAACATGTAGCTACTGCCAAGAGGTTTTGTTAGTCACATCTCAAAGAAAGCATTCCTTAGATTATTTTGCCTACAGGAATCAACCTAGAAGACATTCTCAGGAGGAGCTGCGGTGCTGTCACAGCGCTGTTCAGTCAACAGATACAGAGCACTTGTTTGATGCACGGATCACTGATCTTCGATTACTGCCTTTCAAAAAACAAACTAAAACATCTGTTATTTATATATGAGCTTTCCCAGTAGTAGCTTACAGTTTTGTGGGTTTTTTTGTGGGTTTGTTGGGGGTTTTTTGTTTGTAGTTTTTGTTTGTTTGTGGGGTTTTGTGTGTTATGAGAGTTGGTTTGTTTTTGTTGGTTGGGTTTTTTTGTGCGTGTTGGTTTTTATTTTTCTCCCCTCCTGTGTCAGTGAATCTTTATTGTATGAAAAGTGGAACTTTGAACACTGAATGGATTGAATGATTGTGTCTATATTCAGGACACTTTACAGCATGGTGGCTGGTACTTTTTGGTAGCTAAGAGTTCATTATCCCTTACTCAGAAGATATAATTTAATGTATAGCTTCTATGCCTCTGTGGTAAGCCATCTCAAAGATATGGAATTAAAAGATAATAGTACAATTATTTATTGGCCTCTGAGATATGTTTGGAGTAGATTTAGTTGTTCTACTTTAGGAAAGGATTTGGGTTTATGAACCCAAAGACTTTTTAAGTGCAGGGAAGTGTTTCCCTGCAGCTTTCTGCAGAGAGTTAGTATATCTTCACAAATATAAAATTAGTTTGTCTCCATGCCCCTTGCTGATATTTTTTGCTGAGCAGCTTGGCTTTGTTATACTGGCTTTTCTAGATCTCTGAGCAGTCACATAGACACTGTGCGTAATTGTAGAAGTCTGGAGCATGGAAATCAGAGTCCCTTAGCTGTAAAGGGATCTAAGAGTTAGATGTTGCAATACTGAGTACTGCAGCATACAATTGTTTCTGTAGACCTATCTTTTCAAATTCTGCTGTTGAGTATGGCTGCGTAACTCCATTTTAACTGTACTGTAAATATTATTTGTTTTCTGGCAGTTGGCAGTCTTGAAAACACATCAACTTGACTTAGTAAGTATAATATAACACTTGAGATTAATTTACAAATGAATATTGGCATAAGACAAATGTATTTTAACACTACGGTTTGTATGCCCGCTCCCTGCATATTTATTTTCAACCTCCAGTTGATTAGCTGCTTTGTCTTCTGTACAGAAATGGCCTGTTTAATGCAGTGGGAAGTCGAGTAGAAGCCAGCGTTTGTTAATGGGTGCTTAGAACAGGCACAGTCAGACAGTTTAAATTATTCTAACTAAGCAGTAATTCTAACTTATTTTTAAAGATGGAAGTATAACAACCCAATTACCTAGATTCCTCACAGACTGTAATGGGTACAGTTAGCATAAAATTGGTCTATAAATTTAATGGGTGATTTCTTGTGTGGACATAGAAAACACTAGCAAAAATGCGGCAAGCTCTCTTAGAGTCTATGTAGTAACTTGCTCCCATTGGATGCTTCTGTGACAAAATGCATTACTGTAAAGTATCAATCTGATCTGATCAGTACAAGGAGTTTTAAAAATATTTGCTCAAACAGGGATGGCAGTAGAGTTGAAAGATTTTTTGTTTGTTTGTTTGTTTTTAATCTGGATCAGCAGTAGGGTTTTTTTCCTTTTTAACATGGTATTATGACTATGTATTCGAACTTGTAATATATGGCAGGGTGTGGCTGATACCAGGCTAGCTCTGTATGTGGAGGCTCATAAGAATAGTTGGATCAGTTCTTTAAATGTAGAATATACACATAGATGACAGAGATAAAAAATACATGTTAATACTCTGCTGAAGAGGGAAGGGGCTGCTGGAGTCCTGGTGCTGAGACAGAGATTCAAACCACAATTCGGGCAACTGCTCCCACGCACTGGTGCCAGCAGTTGTGTGGTTTGTTGCATGTAACCAGGTGTGGGGCACTTGAGAAGAATTTCTGGCTGATAGAATCCAAAGGACACTTTTCCCTCCCTTCTAGAGCTCATTTGTTTATGAAGGGAAATTCTCTTTGTGTCTGTATTTTCGTACAGTACAGTAAAGAAAACTGAGAAGGACCTGGCAAAGTTGCAGTGACCTGCTGAGACTGAAGTGGTGAAGACTGTGGGCCCCAAGAACACATGCTTAGTAAAACATGAAGTTTCTTTTACTTTGCTTGTTCCCTAGAGAGAGTGAATAAACAAAAACCTCAAGACTTGAAGAACAGAACCAAGTTTTTTGAAGTATGTTTTTGTGATGGAGTTTTGATTTCACCTCTCCTATGCAAGCAGGTATTACTGGAAAGAGAGATGAATGTAAAAGACTTTATTGTGAACTTCTTGATCATGGAAATGCTTTAATTACTTCAACAGTGCATCCATTTAAAAAATACTTCTATTACATTCTATTCTATTAAGTACAATGAATACCATTATAACTGTGACCGTGAAAGTAGCAGCAAGTCATTTGTTGTGCATCAGAACACTGACTTAGTGGCACCAACTTCCCTAGGGATTTATGCTCTGCCACACTTTTCCCTACCTGATAATTTTGTACAGCATGCTTGCCTGCCTTTTTCTTTTGCCTTATAATGCCAACTGAACAAATGGAATAGTGTGGCTGATTCTGGGCTACTTTTGTGGACTGGTGGGCCACTATTTGTGCTCTGTGGCTAGCAGCTTGCCAAAACAAACAGTACTTGTTTAACATGTCCATTAAAATATGCATCTTTTCATTTTTAGGATTTAGCTCAAGGCAATGTATTTTATTAAAAAGCATTATTTGCATACATTGTAGAAAGAAATACGATATTTCAGTTTCCTGAGCACGTAATATTGGATCTTCATACTGGTCTCCTATTAACAATTACATTCCAGGTTAGACCCAAAGAATTTTAACCCTGTGGGGTCTCTAACATCAGTTTATTCAAGAAATAGTATTTAAAAACAGGTATTAAAATAAATACTTTTTTTTGTAGTTCTTCAACTCAACTTGAAAGCCTCAGTGAGGGGAGAAATGTATGGAGCATTGCTGGCCTCCATCAAACTGAGATGTACTCTTCTAAAATAGAAATTCTTATGCAGGAGAAGTGTACTCAGGTCTTTTGTTCAGAGAGGGTCACTGAAAGGTAGGTCAACTTTTAAAATATCTTTAGAGAGTGTATTCATATCCAGTAAATCAGTGCATCTCTCTTCCCTAGTAGCTAAAGAGTAAAGATCTAAATGAACTGGATATTAAAACTTATTCCTCCTGTAAAATACCTTGGGACTGACAACCTAGGAGTAGGTGTAAGCACAAAGCAAAGTCCTGTTTCCCAGGAAGTTTCAGATGTAAAATATGGGCACATGGGTAAGTTTGGAAGCTGGCTGCAAGGCCAGGTAAGTAAGGCAACATTATTGTTTGTAAGAATATTTGTGTTGCGGTCCAGTACTTGATTTTTCTCTTCTGTGGTTATTTTTTTTGTAGCCCAGGTTTTCACTATCTGTTAGAAGTAGAACACTTGTGTTCTGTAATGAATGCAAATATCCATTGCAATATACATCATAGGTCTCTTCTGTGTCAGTACTGTCTTCCATTTGCATTCTCTTACAGAGAAATTGCACACAACTTTGAAGTGAAAGTGAGAATGTGATGTTAAGGAGATAGTGCTTGCAAAAGACACTTCAGTGTTGCAATGACAGGAACATTAACATAATCTATGCTCATATAACTTGGGTCAGAGTTTTTCTGTAGAGTCATTCACGCAGTTTTTAGGTTGCGTACGAGTTATGGCTCAAGGTTTGCGACATAAAACCCAGCACACATGTACATGGTTTTCTTCATGTGAAACTCAGCATTCAGAATAGGGACCTACAGTGACCCCCACCAGCCACCCACTGAAAGTCCTACACAAATCTTATTCTTCATGTTTTCCTAGTAAACATGTTTTTAGCAGTATTCTTGTGGAACAGACTTTCTGAGCATGCTTCATTTAAAAACAAACAAAACCCAACCTCAAACTCCAATACAGTGCCATTAACTGACAAAATTTTAAAAAAATGTTATGCCTGAGAAGAAAATCATTTACCAGTATAAGGACATTAAAATCAGAATTCTATGAGGCACATACAGTTTGTATTTTAGTACAACATGCATCTTTCATTTTTTAAAATGTATTTTGCAGCAATATAGAATGTGATTACTCTTTTTTAGTGTCTATATTTGCAGTTAGTGTCACTTGCATTAAGTTGCTTTGCAGTTTGTCCAGCTCCGTGGAATACAGCTTACTCTATGTTACTGATTATTTGTATTTAACTTTTTTCTCAAAAGGCAAAAAGGCATCATTATTTATAACACAAAGTGTGAAAGTACCTGTAGAGTGCAGTATAAATTGACCACAGGAGAATGAAGTTTGTGATGGAAGAGAAATGTAACTTGAAAAGATACAGCTGTAGTAGATGAATGTGTGTGATAACCATGAAAACTTCCCTCTTAACAAGAACTATTGTAGCAAAGAGAAGGAAAGTAAAGAAAGATGGCTCACAACTTGTCTATTGAAGTTCACATTCAAAACTAATGACAAAGACTTGAAGTTATTACTAACAAAAAAAAGGCAAAAAGTAATATTTTTCTTTAAGCTTATTTAATAATTTAGATTTTTATATGTATTTTTTCCATTTCACCTTTTCATGCCCTGCCTTTCCCCTTTATATGCTGTAGATGATTCTCTGCTAGTTTTTCATTTTCAAGCTGTGTTGCTTAGGGTACTCAATCACAACGATGTGTTTCTTTCCATTTAGTAAACTAAAGCGTGCACATCATTTCTGGATTGAGTGATAAGTTTGGTTGCCACGAATGCTTTGGCTTAAGACCTTGACATTCATTCCCTCTCCACAGGCATTTATGTCAGGAAAACTCAATTGTCTGAGCACTCATGGAAAGTAAATGCAAGAAGGGCCCAGTATGACTAATGCAAATTCACTGAAAAATGTAAGTCTGTAGATGTTTTTCAGTACTTTGTGCAACAGCCAGAACTAAGAAAAAAAACCAGAAATTCCCTACCTGGTATCACAGCTGTGATTTGTGGTAGTTTTTTGATTGCAAAATAAATGGGATAATGACAAGAAAAAAGGTACAAGTTGAAGATGTGTGGCTACAGAACAGAACTGTGATTAGACGTGGAAATAAGCTTTTTAGCTGGCTTGAGCACCATTTTTTTAATTACTTATGCAGAAATTAGTTGCCCATTGCATGATAAACCTGACAGTAGATCACATGAGTCTGGCTGGAGTGGGTCTGGAACTCCGACCTCCAGATCACTGAGTTATCACAACCTGTGTTTTCCTTTGCTGAATGAATTTGTTACTGTTTTTTAAAGCTGGTGGTTATTGCCATATGCTACTCTGAAAGGCAATAAAGGGCACAGCTACAAAGAGTAGAGCTGGCGTTTATGGCCAGGGTATAAATAATGTCCTTGTTCTAAGCAGTCCTAGATAGTTTCAGGGCTGGAAGTTCCAGTTTGAGGCAGCAGGCTCCTGATGAGCGTGTCTGCAAAGGGAGAGCAGGAGGCGCAAAGAATAAAAAAATGGATCTTACTCATAGTTTTCTGTTTGCACCTTGTTTCTCGGGCCTTCAAGTGCAAAACTTGCAAAGTGGCTTCAAAGTTTCTGCTATATTTTTCTTTTTAGATTGGAGATTGTGCTTTGCCCAGCCTTTTAAATCATAAAAATAAATAAGGTGTAAAAATTCAAATAAATGGCTTTGTCCTTGTTAATTTTATATATGTTCAGTTCCACCATGGTGCCATGTTATTCCTGGAAGGACCTAAACCATGTTCATTGATACATAACGAAACTGAACAGGGACTGAGTGCAGCTGTGATTAGCTGTAACATAATCTGTTCTGCAAATGTAGGAGTGATAATGGCTGATTTCAAATTTAGAAATTATTTCTGAGGGGAAAAAACAAAAAAGTTTAACTATTTTTTGTGCAGAAGTTACTAAAGTTTTCTTCCCTTTATCTGGTGTTAAAATGAGAATTGCACTTTCTATGATAGGAATCCTATGATTTATAATCAATAGGAGAGAGATTAAGAAAGAAAAGAAGTCTTAACCTAAAATTCATGGTGGTTATTCCAAACAGAAGAATAATATTGGATAATGGTGTCAAAGTACAGACTGAGAACACTATGAAAAGGACTCAGGGCATTTGGAGTGGAGAACTGAGGCAGCACCATGGGCTGAACTAAAGCCCGAGGTGTCAGTTTAGGTAAGAGTTGGAGAGTTCTGAAGCTGAATTGAAAAGCCTGGATGTGATGCACAAGATAAAGGAAGGACAACAACAGGTGCCAAGGGCAGGGGGTGGTTGGGAGCTGTACTCCCAATAAACCAAGGAATTCAGGGTGACAAGCGGGAAAAGGGGTGATGTCAAAAGTATCTACTACGGTTTCAGGATCAGAGAGAAAGAAAAACAGATTTCAAGAACAACGTGAAAAGCAAGCAGATAGGATTTAGCAATAGCTTAGCTAAAGGAGAAATAGGTTTGAGTGTTCTGATGATGGAAGAAAAGAAAAAGTTTGACAGAAGGGAGGGAGATCTAACAAACTTGAAACATTCTTTTTTGGTTGTTGTTAGCTGGAGATGACAAGGCACACCTTCGATTCTACTGCTAAAGATGGGAGCTGGGAGTACAGCCAGCAGAGATTTAGATCGCTCAAAGGCAAAAATGACTTGGAAGCACTGAGAACAGGTGATGTCATTTAGGTGAAAGAGACAAAGTGCACCTAAAGAGCTCCCCTCCAGGCTGCAGGAAAAGGAAATTTGTCTTGTATCAGCTTATTCAATGAGATGAAATTGTAGGAGGAGGAGTTATTACTTCTCCTTTCTTCTTTGACATTATATAGATTGATAGGTGCAATCATTGAAAATGTTAAAAAAAATATTATGAAGATAAGATTTGAATTTTGTCGGTGTCTTCCTGGTTCCTTGGGTAAGTCAAATTTCAGTCAAGGAAAGGGAGTGTATGCTGTAGATTCTAAAGTTTTACAGCTAGTGGAGCAACAGGAGTTACTTCACTATACAAACCACTGAAAAAGTTTTGGGGAGAGGTTCAGTAGTGAAGATGAGGCTGAAAGTGAGAGAAGAGTCCATGTGGAGAGTGGTGTAGCCTGACTCTATGTGAAATTCAGGGTAAGCTCAGTATTTCCTACCAGTGTGAACAACGTTGAGTTTTAGTGCCCAAGAGGTGAGGGGAAAATAAATTTTCTCTCCCAGAGAGGATGAAAAGTGATTCCTGAGGCTGCTTCTACCTGCCTGAGAGAGTAAGTCTGCAGCCATTGTAGACATGAAGTCAGACACAGTGCCATGGCAACTGCTATGAGACCTGGCAAGTCTGTCTCTTGCCTCCTTATGTTATGCTTTTTCCATCCCATTGATCTGAAAGGTTGTTCTCTTCTTTCCCCACCTCCTGCAATTGCTTGCTTTGCTAATAAGTGAATGAAAATGGGGAATGATGGCACACAAATTGTTAGACAAAGGTAAGGGCACCCACAGCGATGAAATCACTTCAGAAGGCATCAACAGCAAAATCGGCTGTTTTTAATGGGCAGATGAGAAGGCATGTGTCTCTTTTCTGAGTAAATATTTTACTGTCTAGAAGGACAAGTTAAGTCCATCAGTAGGAGTTATTACTAGGGATTGATTTAAGGGTACAGATGAGGAAGTAATTCAGGATATCTGTTTGCTTCATGTTGGCAGCTTCATATGATATGGTCTGTTAGTTTTCAAAGGCTCTAGTGGAGTCCTGTTTCCTTGAAAATATCTTGGAGTTTTTCATGTTGACTGGTAGAGCTTTTTGTGCCTGGAGTCTTGATTACTTCAGGGGCTTGATATAAGTCTTTGTGCCATCGCCTCATAGTGGCATCATTTGTAATACCAAAGAAGCCTGAGCAACTTCAGTAAAGGACCTAAAAAACATTTAAACCTGATCTGAGAGCTCAAATGCCAAAAAGCCTACTACAGACCTTATCTGCAATGGTTAATTATTTTTGCTTTCTCCAAAGGTGAGCCTCACCTTTAGCCTTAAACCTTGAGCTTCCAGCTGCTGAATTGATCAGAGATTGCCATATTAGACTAGCCCTTCAGAGTCAAAACTTATCAAAGAGTAGGTGGTGATCAAATTATATTTTAGCACACTTGGATGAAGAGTCAAGTAAATGTTTAGACCTGCTTATTCTTGAAATAGTATTTAATTGAACTAAGTACTGTATATTTAATGAGGAGCATATTTTTAACTGTTTCCCTCAGGTTTTATGCTTAATTTTCTTCAATCTGGGGAGGGAACAAAATGACATTTTTTTCCAGAAGATTCATTTCACTAAAGACAACTTTTTTTTCTTTTACAGCTTTACTGACTGTAGGTATACAGACTGTACATGGTAGATAATTTTTTATACAAAGAATATTCATGTCTGATGATTATGTAAATGAGTAGTATGGTTGTACAAATTGAGGATATGAAGACCTACTATCTATCCATCATTTTTAATATGCTTAAGCTTTATAGTACATCTTATTTTGTGAACTGATGCAAGAATAAATCCTTTAATAGAACAACTGCAGTTCACAGGACCAAACCAAATGTGGATTTATTCCACCAATTTGGGAAAGAAAATATGCTGTATGGAAGTTCTTAGAGCAGCTTTCCAGTTCAAAAGCACTTTGGTAAAGCTGGACAGAAAATGAGCAGTAGAACTAAGTGAGATTTTACACTTTTGCAGCAAATCTGAGCAATCAGTCAGACCTTAGTGTTTTAATATGCATAATCCATTCTATGGTTTAATGAGATCTTGAGCTGTTGGCTCTGAAGATTGTTAGTACCCCAGTGAATAGCTCTTCAGAGTTCAGGCATACAATGAGAATTTGCTTCCTCGTTTAATTCTTCAACCTCTTGGATAGAATTTATTATTTCCCTAAATATAAGCAGCTACCAAAATTCCTTATATATTATAGTACCACTTTCTGCTATATTTAACTCTGTCTCATTAAGTGGATTACATGTTTTCCCATTGTAACTAAGTGCAGATCAAATATTACATTGCTATATCATTTTAAAACATAAGAGATTATAATTTTTCAGCTGGCATTCTGAAATTCTTAGAGACAGAAGTGCTGCTCTGATGCTGATGTTTATTTCCAGAAACATGTGGTTAATATAAAAAGTACATATTTTCCTTAGAGATGTGATAGTAAAGTCAGAATATCACAGATGACATATGCTGTTCTTTCCCACATGAATACCATTTAAAGAGAATTCTTTCTTTGCCTATCTTATCCTTTCAGTCCTGGGTAATAATGACTTCCTTCAGGGATTTATTTTGGATATGGGTTACCTGGCCACCAGCAAACTTAAATATTAGTAGAGTTCAGGCAACAGAGGAAAAAAATGTAAATATAATAGAGGCTTATGTAATAAATTGGTAATTATTTGTTTTATTTGATAACAAAATAGCATTTCTATTTCCACTAGTTACTTAAGGCAAAATTGATATATGAGAGTTGCCTATAAAAATTCTCTTGCATGTTTTAAAATTTGACCAAGACAAGCATTGTGAACCCAAACCTTTCTTCATATGAACTGGCAGAGTCCTAAATCCAAATTCAACCCATTTAACACCAATCACATATGAAGGTTCTTCAGTTAAGAAATAAGAGAGGGATTTGTTGTTAGAGAGATTTTTATCCCTACCTAAGGTTTGCATGACCCTTGAAAGCACTTCTCTGCCTTTATTTGCCATAAGGCAGCACAAGGCAGCCATGCTCCTGATCCAAGTGTCCCTGATAATGCCTCAAATTGGGGGATAAAATGTAACCAAACTGCTCAGTGTAACTTGGTCCTGTATCTTTGGAGTTAACTAGTAGGCAAATTACAGCATTTCTCAGAGTTTGGTTCAGGTATGATTTAAGCATCAGCTAAGTGTATGTTATTAGTTACCTCAGCCTGTATCCTAGAGAGATTTCTTTGGAGAATACTGTTGCTAACTTTAATTTATCTGCTTTCAAAGTGAGTCACTAATTACATGATTTCTAAGAGCCAAATTCTGTTTCCCAGCTCCAAGAGTAGGTAGAGGTGAGAAGGTGGCTAGTTTACTATTGCATGTGTAAAAAAAACAATTCCCATTATGCACGTGTGCCAGCTCTGTTCTGCTCAGCTCTGCCTTTTACTCTTTTGTACCTTTTTCCATCCTACGTGGCTGTGATGTAGTGGCAATCAGCCAATTTGGTCACCAGTGCCTGAGTCAAGCTACAGCATTTTCTCGAAAAGAACAAAGAACAGGCATCATACTACTCTTATTTGCCCGAGCAGCTGCGTTAGACCTTGCCATTACAAAGTCCTTAATTATGGCAATTTATCAAATTAGCCTTGAAGTAATAATACCTTTTTCTGAATGCAATATCATTAGCATGCCCTGTTTTGGCTGTCTTTATGAAATAGTATAAAGCTTTCTTTAAAATAAGGCAATCTTTCCACACACCCCCTTTGGGGCTGAAATGAGCTTGTACATTTTCACTTTGTTTCAGATGGGTTGAAAAGTATTAAAATGCACAAAAATGGGTTTTTCTGATTAGGTTCTTAATCTGTAATTCCTCGCAAAAAGTGATTATTGCATGTGGAGTCCCACTCAACAGAGATTCATGATGACAACATAGCCATTGTTTAGTGTGGGAGGTGGAAAGTGGCTGAATTTTAAGGTCATATGAGAACAGTTCCATATTTCAGCTGAAAAGAGTTCTCTTTAAAGAACAAGGTCAGGTTAGCTCTGCGAGAACCGTACACACCAGCAATCTGAAATGTGTGTTGCAGTGAATTGGTATATATGGAAAGTGCATGACTTTTTGTGAAAACATCCATTAGTGTTCATAAGTATTATCACTTAAAATACGTTCCCTGCTTTGCCCAGCTGATGATAGTATCTCCAAAAGTGCTCGGCAAAGTATAAAATGTAATCGATATAGGTTTATATATTTATGTGTGTATGATTTATATTTGTGGTTTTTGAGAGGGCAAGCCTTAGGCATAAGAAAGTACTTGCGTCTTTGTTATTTTGCGAAGCCTTGAGGACTATGCTGACCTTGTAAGTCAGAAGTTGTTCCATCTTCTCTTCTGACAGTAGGAATAGAAATAGAAAGAGAAGACAACTCACTTTCTGATTTAATTGCTTTTCCTACAGCCCTAAAGTGGGAAGGAACTTTCCCCTAGTTTTATTCTGTCTGGCAGCCTCAGTCCCCCTTTAGTTGGAGACCTAGAACCTACGTTGATTCCAGATTTGCAGCTGCTTCTGTGCTGCTCCCTTTTTGCCCCACACTCCCAAACAATTTTATCAAAATATTTGAGTGTGTCCCCCAAGCCCTCCGTTACCCAACACATAGCTTAGTGGTTAAAGGCTCAATCTTTTTACTAGTATATCTTCAATCTTTTTAACTTAACAGCAGCTGATAAACTGCAAGACCTAAAGTTGAGATGAAATAGCAGTATGTAGTAAAACAAAGAAATCAGAACAGCCAGCTTATGTTAAACATAATGAAACTGTGCATAAACTTGTTAGGTAACTAGAATAAACATGCACAAGAAAATATTTCCAATGCTCTTCATTTCTCCGTTTAGTAATTATTAGACGGTTCAGAAAAACAAGAACAGTATCTTCATGTAAGATCACTTCTCACTAATGGCAAAATTCCTCAACAAGTCAGCACAGAATGGGTTGTTTTGAGGGGATGGGGGAAGATACGTAGGTAGGTTTCTTTGTTAAGAAATAATGCCTTGGCTCTGCTATTATTGTTCTAGCATGATACGGGGTAACTGGTCTGCCTCCTGGTCCTGTGTACCCAAGGAAATTGGTGAAATCTGAAAACTACTGAAAAGCCTCTAACAAATCATCATACTGATAGTTTTGCTGGTGGCTCAACTGGAGCTGGGTCTATGAATGAGAAGCAGACAGAGCCTCTCATCTTTTGCCCTCTGTGAGGCGAAAGGTAAGAATTAGAATTTGGAAAAGGAGTCAGTGCCAGGACTTACACTGCAAATTATCCATAGTTTGCCCTTCATGTGGCTGCAGTGACAAGGCCAACAAGAACTGAGAAATAATTATCATATTGACCAAAATGTAGGGTATTTCTGTGAGCTCTGTATTTACTGCAGCTACACCAATGGAGCTATTTCAGGACTGTTGGTTTGCAAAATAAGATACTTTCATTTTACCATCACTCAAATAAACTTGATGCCCTACTGATGTTACAATAAGGATAAAATTATCTTCTGCAAAAACAGAATAATATAAGGAAGCTCAAATTGAGTGTATTAACTTCAGATGGTAAAAATATGGATTCAGCCCTTACAATTTCCTATGAAGCTCACTATACTTTAGAAAAAAGTTGAAAGAAAAATATGTTACTTAAGGTACAATATGGATACATTTTTTTAAGTACAGTATAATCTTGTGAATTAGGGAAACTTTTAGTTAACCCCGTCAGATTCAGGGTTAGCAGTTGTTCCTGTCTCCACCCACCTGCCACTTGCAGAATGGATTTCATCACCAGTTCCCACAGGAAGCTTAGTCAGCTCTGTTCAATAAATTGCAATAGTATGGTTTTAAATTGTATGATAAAACTTGACACCTACTCCTGCAGTTAATGTAGGGTATGGTCATTTGTAAAGAAAAAGGTATTTGGGGAACTCGTAACTCAAATGACTGAGCAGATTTTGCTGATAATGTGAGTGAAGCAGTACAGGTCTCATGAGCTCTGGCTTTGCTTGCTGGCTGAGCTTGATTTCTATAAAATCTTAAACTCTTATGCTTTACAAGACTAAATAAAGTGTAAGCATAATCAAATGTGAAGCCATTAAAGCTGCAGAGTTTTTCAGACAGATTCATTTTTTCACTTAAAGCACTGGTGCACCGTTGAAATTTGAGATGCAAGTCTGCAATGCCACTAAGTGCATCAAACTGTATCTGGTGGAAGCTCCACAAATTTTTGTCTTAGCATATGTCAGCTACTCAAACAAGAAACATTTTTCAGGAAGAAGTATACCCATTTGATTCAGTGAAGATTTCATAGGCGCACTTTGGAAATTCTGATGAAGAATGGGAAAAGAGTTAATTGGGTGTTGGTAAAATCCAGGTTCTTCCTCTGTTTAAGTCGTGTTTTTCATTTAAAACCCAGCAACAAGCCAAACAAAAAACCCCCTCAAAACCTCAGGTTTTGCATCTAGTCTAGAATAAAGCTGTCTTTGATATCTAAAAAAGCATTTTTTGCTGTGTAGGCTACTAAGAACTAGACTTAATCAAATAAATGGGTGGCAATGGCTCAGAAATGCATATAATCACATAATCCTAAAGGCTGGGAAGCCACGAATAATTTCAGAATTCAAACTATGGAAGAAGAGTTCTATTTCTTCCTCATTTGACATCCTAGCATCTTCTTTTAAACTGTACAGGTTGGGTTTTTCTGTTTGTGTGGGGTTTTGGGTGGTTTTTTTGTGTGTTTGTTTTTTCTAAACCTTCCCTCTTGTGCAGGATGGTTGACTGCAAAAGGTACATGAATGATGCACTCATCTTTCCCTTTCATCCATTTTAAAGGCTCTGAAGAACTGTTTCTTCCTTCAAAAATGCATTATATACATACAAAGTTTAAAAGAAAAAACATGCTGAAGCACGTGAGAGACTTTTGACCAAATGCAGTGGAAGATTCACAGTAAAGAGTGACAACATCCAAGTATGACTGCAATGTGCCACGCTGTTTCTTGCAAAGCTCTAACAAACTGCTACCCTAACAATCTTTTATTGTACAATTGCAGCTTAAGTTGTTATCTAGTACAGAACTCCTTGTTGGCCATGGCATTTTGTTTCTTTTTAATTTTATCTACTGTAAAACTACAGGAAATGTCTCAAAGGAATTACAGGAAAAGAAACTTATTTTTCAGGTTCCCTGCGGGAGACTGGAGCAGGACATAGGCAGAAGTTTCGAAAGAAGCTTTGCTGAGATGCTATCAGAGTGCGGAGCAGCTGAGGAACAGAGAATTGCCGTTAATAAACCTTCTAGTTCCTGGCGGAACAAGACAGATTTCTTGTAGAAACTGAAGTTACAAGCTAATGGAAATCCCTAATGTGTGTGACAAAAAAGTAGCACAGTGCAGTGGGAAAAGGCATCCAGCGTCAGAGCTCTGGCTGGATGAACCCAAGAGGGGCAGCTGCCCCAGATGTCTGTCTGGGGGGTGCATCAAATGAAACGTAGGTGAGTGAAATTGATTTACTGACAAAAAAGAAGGGGCACAGAAAGTGGAATGAGCAGGTCCGACTTGTAGGGACAAGGAAAAGAAGCAAATGGTGCCGCACCAGCAGGAGCCTTTTCTTCTCTCCACCTAATGCCATCGAGGGCACTTTGCATCAGGTCCTTTGCAGTGGGATGCAGTCATGGGGTAAGTACCAAACTCTGCCAGGTGCAGTGTCCCACTCCTTTGAAATGCAAACTTCATGGGGAAGAGCAAACAGAGATCCTGCTAGGGTACTTGGTGGATTCAGTTCAGCCTAAATACTTGTTTCTTCCATCTTAGGAAGGCAGAAAAAAAGGCAAAATTCATGGAGAGAGTGCTGTCATTTGGAAAAGAAATTCTTGCTCGATCCAGGAGTGGGTAAAGTTGATAAAAATCTTGGTTTGATTAGCATGTATATCAGTCTTTTACAGTCACTTACCTGCTTTTTTTACCTATTGCTTTTGTCCTAAACTTGTTATTTTGCTCTGCAAAAATAATGCAGCGATCAGCTGCTTGTCTGTTATCCTCTGAGGGAAGAGTTCTGCGGGTGCTGAATTGCACTCAGAACGGTGGAGAATGATCACCATGATTTACAAGGAGGCTTCAGGTCAATACCCTGCTGAGGAAGAGAAGGAATGGGTTCTGATCAGAGAAAGATAGCTGCTTCTGCTTCAAAGTTAAACAGCTGCCCTTGAGGGGAGACCACACAGGGATCACAGATTCAATCAGCTCCAGAGATATGGTAATCACTAGATGGGTCATTTACCTAAGTAGTCTAGATGTAGCAATAACTATTCATTACTGCGCAGCTATCAAAATGATGGTTCTCTTTTTTCCTTCTTTTCATGGGCTTCCTTCCCTGAGCATATAGAGAGCAAAACAGGAAAGCTATTATATTAAATAGCTCTTAAATAAGGTGGAACAATGAGCTTGGTTATAAGTAGTGTTTATAAATGGTATTGAAGAAGAAAAAAATCCACAGAGGACGATCTACAGCTATTAACACAAATTATTTCCACTCATGGGTTTGGAACGTTCTTAGTCCAAATTAACCTAACTTTCTACCTTTGGGTGAGCAACGTCACAAGGGATTGATAGTCTTTCCTTTTGAGCACAGGAATAAAAGAAGAAGAAAGATGGGCATTCAAATCAGTGTCATCCAGTGAAAGGCAGATCATGCCAAAGAAATCTGGAAGTGCAAACTGCCCGAGACACAATCTGGCACAACAGTCAAAACAAGTTATTCAAAACTGCATGGTTAAAGAGGGCAGGTTAAAGAGGCCAGACAGTTGATACCCATTAAAGAGAGAGCTGTTCCCATGTTGATAAGACTGATCTGTTCTCTTAGACATTCAGCTGGGATGCAGAAGACTTGTATTCAGTTCCAGGCTTTATAAAAACAGCCCATGCTCCCTGGGCAGTGAGTTATTTGACCTGTTCTCTGGTTCCTATATGAGAAATTGGTGTCATAGTTCTTTTGCTCATGGTCATGTGCTGGTAGCCAACAGCAAAGATCACTGCTAAGCTGCTCTAACTCCATGCTCCATCGACTGAAAGATAGTTCAGAGAAACAAGAATGGATGTTTTCTTTCTGTGAGCTTTGCTTTTGAAATATGTTCTCACTGGAAGCCGTTAGTCAAAACATGTTTTGATGCATGGTTATTTGCTTGATCTAATGTTTACTGAAGTCAGCAGGAATCTTTCACTGGATGTTTAATGTCTTTCCCCCCCGCTCACTTGCTGTGATGCTTTATGATCAGTGGACCAGCTGAGGAGAAATGCTTGAGAGTGAAAGCCCTTGGGATGAGTATGATGCAACAAGGATCCAGAAAAATTAATCTGAAGGGCTACATAGTTTGTAGTTTAAAAGTAATCATAACCCTACAGTTAACAGACAGGGTAAGTACTGTTTCAAAGGTATAAAGGAAATAAGATTTATTTAACTTACGTTCTAAATCAACTTCAAATGCATTTATTCTTCATTTTAATACACTTATCCCCATAGTCTGAGCTGCAGAGTAGAGTGCCCAAGAAGCTGAACACTGACCCAATAAATCTTTGTATTTCATCAGGTAAAACAATTGAATTTTGAAGTTAAGTGGAACTGTTTGAACTTCTGGAATTCTTTGCTTGAGACATAATCTTGATAAGATAACACTGTCTTGAATTTGCCTTGTTTTCCCACAAAGGCTGAGAATAACCTAGAATACAGTCTATAGGTAAGGAAGAGAAGCGGCACATGTTGCAAGAAAGGATTGTGTGCAGCTGCAACCCACCCAGCTCTGCTCCAGCACAAGTGATCATTGCCTTAGCACTTGCTCCTTGAGGAGAGCTCAGCGCCAGAGCCTCAAAGTGGTGAGATTCCCGCTTTGGGGACACCAAATGAACTCAGCGTAAAAGGATGTGGGCAATGCCAGGGGAAACCAGGGAGGTCATTCCTGAAATGGCAGGGTTTTGTTTTCATGGGAATGAGGAGGAGTTTTTGCCTCTTCTGGAAAAAACCCCACCATTAGTGTATTCTCCTTTCTCTCCCACTCCTGTTCTGTGAGTCACATATCCTGACTTATTTTATTATAAATAAAAGCTCTGTGGTGAACTTGTCATCACTTTGGTGTGTTCAGCATCTTTTTTCATATCAAGTGCTTATTTAGTAAATACCTGGAACACAATTTGTAATCACTGGGACAAAGTCAGGATGTCCACCGAGTGTTTTAACTGGATTTATTTTAATCTACTTGTTTTATCTTACTGCTAATAGTTTCCAGAGTGATTTTTGTTCCTCTAAGACAAATTAACTGATGAACCTGGATTGAAAAGTAGGATTTATTCCTAAAGACCAAAATTCCTAAAAGGCCCTTAAATTCTACAGCTAAGGAAATCAGGAGCAGCACACAAGAGGTCTTCAGGTAAGATGCTTCCATAGTATGTATATTAAGTGAAAATGCATCTTGAAAATTCTGCTCTCACTTCATATTTATTCTGCTATCCATTGCGCATTATCTTTAGGACTATACTTTCTATTCTGTATTATTGCACAGTGATAAATGGTTCAACAGAATTGAAAATTAATATAATGAAAAATGGGAACGAGATTATGTACTTTTACTATGACTTGTCTGGTTTGTACAGATAAAGGAGTGTATGAAATACGATATTATCAGTTTAATCTACGTTACTTTGGACATTACCATACTTACAGTTCATTAACAGTGATGTTTTTACTGTGTAGGTTTTGTACCAGTTAAGTTGCTTAGCAACCTTAACTCTAAGATAATGATGTCTTGCTGCCTGTGATTAAAGAATTTTTTTTCCTGTATTCTGTTTATAATCTCTGTAGCTTACTTATTTGCTTGTTTGCAAACTCTGGTCCCCATTTTTCATTCCAAATATAGCAAGGTATGTATATGTTCCTTGAATAATTTTATGTTTAAAATTGGCCACATTGTCACCTAATCAAGTGAATGCAAATAACACAACAGTATTATGAAAAAACCCCACACTGTACAGTAATGCAAAGAACATAAAATGGAGGAGTCTATAGAACTACTATTCATACTGCTGAATAAATCCTTAAAACCTTTTCAGCAGAGTGCATTGCTAATAACCGTGGATAATGCTTTAGTTCTATGATTTAATTCTTATCTTAAATAAATAGAAAGCCATGGAACTTGCCCATATGCAATGCTGTGCTTTGGAACTGGTCCCAAAAAGTGAAATTCTATACTTTTAAGTGGTAGCAAATGTCTCTTGATACTGTTAGTAGAGGGATCAATTAGTTTAATAGTATTTACGGAAGCCCATTGGACCTCAACACTAACAGTATTCCAAGCTAATATCTGAAGGGTGGAACACATTGAAATGGATATTGAGTGATATTATCTATTTAATGTATTTCAAATGATTCTTTTAATTCCTGCAGAACTTAGCACCATGGTTACCATGACAGAAATGAAACAAACAGGAAAACTTGAAAATGTATCTATCTTGAATAAGATTCCAATGGGATCTAGAGTCTCTTTTAAGCGTTGGGAGCCACATTACAGAGTGACAGCTCTTCAGCTAATAGTACAACCCATGCCTACTGGAAGGAGGGGTTCTGTCCCAGGTTTTGGTGTCTCTGTCATAAATGGCTTTCCAGATGGCACCATGTAGCAAGTGGTGGTTTTGGAATGGAGGGAAGCCTTGATAGGAGCTACTGATGCAAATTGGCTGCTTCCAACAGACTGGAATTAAACCAATAATTCTTCATGGTATAGATATTCATAACTGAAGTACTAATATTAGTACAGATGCACTATAAATGGAAATATGGGTATGTGACAGCACCAGAAATTACAGCAAGTTAAGTGTTACAAGACTGGGACTTGTACTGAACTCTCAGGACACTGCTTACAGGATACTGTACCCAGTAATAACATTGAGGAATATGCTGCCCAAATTCAAATGAGAAAGCTTGCACTCTGGTGAGAGCAGAGCACAGCACAGATGCTTCCACAGTGCAAGACCCTCCATCCTGAGCCCAGGAGGATGGCAATGAGTTGCAGCATATCACATATGCCAGTCCTTTCTTTTTTCCCCAAGGGGCAAACGTACATTTCAAACAAACAAAAAGTAAAAACAGACAATGCATAGAGAGCTCAGCTGAGGCTTATGGAGCTACTAGAGTCAAAAGCAAAGCACGGCACCAGCTGCCGAAATGGGTAAATGGCTTGTCTCTGTGGTTCAGCATTACTTGCATTCTAGATTCAACTATCTGCATCCAAGAGATTTGAAAAGTTCCTGGAATATAGCATTTACCTACCATTTTGAAAGGCTTCTAATATATTAAGTTGCTTACGATTCTTAATTGTTGAAATAAATATGAACAGCTATCATTACTTAAAAATACATAAATTCTGATCTAACTGTGCATTTAGAGTAGGTTTTTAGTTACTGAACTTGCCTGACTTCCACTGCGATGTTGGGTATGTGAGGATGTTATAGAAAGCAGGAGGGGAAGGTATCTGTACTATACAATTATGTTAATGTCTATAGTCAACTTACTGTTACAGTAGTTTCTTTAGACCAGTGATGTAAAATCTCATCATTTGTACAGTGAATTCCTGCTGGATCGGTCTGTTATTTCTGCAATATTTTTGTAAAGAATACTTTAAAAACCAGATGTGTTACCTCAGTAGGTGCTGAAAGTTGTCCTGTGTAGCATATAGTCCCTCTACATGAAGCATTTGTTTCAAATGCCTACCTTGCAGATGTATAACAAATTTGAAATAGAGTTTTGTGCTTAGTTTGAACTGGAAACCTTGTCTGCTTGTCCTACTGTTGCCATAGTTGCCATGGGATGTGAAGCAAATTTAAAAAGTATTCTTCACAAGGAAATTCATGCAACCAAAGTGCAAAACCTTGATAAGAGCAATACCAAGGCATAAAAAGAGTATGGTGATATCAATTAAAATACCCTCTGGACAGGGAATTCTGCTAAGTTTAGTTCGTGTTTTCTTTACATTTTACTACACCAAATAAGCATGCTTTTACAAGTAAATCTTTGGCATCTGGAGATCTGCCTTTACTTGCAATGAGGCATCAATTAAAACACTTCAGCTTATACTGGACTAAATATCAGTCTGTACAAAACAGTACAGTGAGAAACATTCAGGAAGCTATTAACAGACGTACAGGGTTGAGAATCTCATCCACTGATAGCTATGAATGAAATAATTAGAATGTGGAGCACCTGATTTATTTTTTGTAATGAGGTCCCCAGTGGAGTGTTCACAGAGGTGACGCTGGCTGGAATGGAAGGTACACTGAATTATAGTGAGTAATAATGGCATGTGAATCTTGTGTGAATCTTGTATGAATCATCAGAAAGCAGCAACTTGGAAAAACACAGCATTTTTAAGGGAATCCCCTATAACCCGTGTAGTGCACGTGGAGTCACGAGGAGGTTTTGCGTAGCCCCAAATTCTTCTAAATGACATCTGGCATGTAAGAAACTCGAGCAAATCAGAAAGATTGCGCTGTGCTAAGTTAAAAGATTTTCTGTTTCTTAATTGTAGCTAATGTTTTTCCACTGGAAAGCATTTCCCACAGAAAAACATTTTGACCTTGGCAGCATTTAAAGACAAACCTGTAAATTCAACAGCTAAATATAGTTTTCAGTGGTGGTGTAGAACATCTGAAATAAAATAGTCAAAACAACTCTCACATTATACAGTCACCCAAAATTCACGTTTAAAACCTTCCTGGGGAATCATATTTAATATTTAGTTAAACATTGCCAATTATCCTTGGAGCCACAGAATAAAACAGAACTCTAGTACTTGTCGCAAAAAGTGGCATGGAACAGCCTATTCCAAAATGAATGAAGCTCTGAACATAAGTAATCCTTTCAGAGAATAAAAACGAAGTACATTAAGGGTTCAGTGGCTCTCATTAAAATTAGTTATTCCCAACACTGATCAGGAAATGTGATCCTCTTAAAGCTACCTCAAGGAGGATACTGTCGTTTTGATAATTACACATGACCCCAATTTATGCTGAGATGTATGTAAAAGTAAACTACATCTTACTGCTATTCAAATATTTATAAGCCTTCCAGCTGAGCAGTGCTAATTAAAGCTTTATACACTTGAAAAGAAAATTTAACTAGTAGTTTTAGCTTGGCTTTTATGAAATTATTGTTTTCATCAAGATGTGCTACAGCAGCAGAGCTGCAGTGGCTTTATGTGCAGAAGGCCATCGTAACTGAAGAGTAAATCAGAAGCTACCATTTCCATTGCATTCAAATTTTCCATGACTTGTTTTCTTGGCATTGGTAGAGCCTAATTCAGAATTGTGGGGTTCAAATTTAATTTTTTAGGTTGAATGTTTCCGGAGGCTTTTAAGAGCAGTTATAGAGAGTGGTCTGAACACCCATAGCTGTTATTCCACTCTCTGCTGGCTAACTACAATACATTTTTTTGGCAACAGACATCTTTGAAGTTCTGTTTCTCCTCCCACACTCTCAGAGCTTCAAGTTTCAACTTAATCTGACTATTATTTGGTAACATTAGTATTAACATCAGGTTAGGGTTAATAACATGAAAGGAATTAAAAAGATCATAGAATCATAGAATAGTTTGGGTTGGAAGGGACTTTCAAATCTCATCCAGTGCTACCCCTGCTGTGAGCAGGGACATCTTCACCAGCTCAGGTTGCTCAGAGCCCCGTCCAGCCTGGCCTGGGATGTCTCCAGGGATGGGGCATCCACCACCTCTCTGGGCAACCTGGGACAGGGTTTCACCTCCCTCATTGCAAAAAATTTCTCCCTCATGTCTGGCCCGAATCTCCCCTCTCTTAGTTTAAAACCATCACCCCTTGTCCTGTTGTAACAGGCCCAGCTGAAAAGCCTGTCCCCATCTTTCTTACAGGCCCCTTTTAGGGACTGAAAGGCTGCAATAAGTCTCCTGGAGTTTTCCTTCAAGGAGAAAGAAGCAGAACAGAGTATGTACTCGTGTGCCTGAGTGCTACACAACTGCTTTGCACCTCAGTACTCACTTGGGCTGTTCTGGGCAATAAATTGGGAAGTACTTACTTAAAAAGGAAGAATACATGCCCTGATACTTGCAGTTTCAAATGTTTGTCACTAGCTAAAATAAAATTGCTGAGTGTCATTATTACTTGATAAAGGTGACATTAGGCAGCAGTACTGCAAAATTTTAGGCGGAGGAACATTCTTCCTCTTGTAGGGTGCTACAGCTGCCAAGTGCTCTCTGTAGAGAGTGCTGTGCATCAGACAGCAGCTCGTTATGGGGACAGGCCCTAGGTACTGATATCTTTCAGTGCACCTGTCTTATATTCTTATCGAGCATGCTGGATGCTTATTTTTCCATAATAAAGATGAGGACAGGTATGCCACCACAAGTTATTTCTTGAGCTGTTTAGATGTTTGTGCTGTGAATGGCTGCTAGAAAAGTAAAAGTTGCTGCCTTATTATGAACAACACCCTCCCTTCTCAGTCTGTCTTCCATCATCTTCGAGTTCTAAATGAGATTTTCAGCTATTTTTCTTTGTGTTTTTAAGGATTAAAAGTTACCATTATCTTGCATTTTTTTAAAATGTTAAAACCTACAGCTACTTTAAGGAGATGCTTATATCAAATAATACTACTTATAAAATCTATTAAAGCGAAGTGTGCTATTTTATCCAGGTGTTGCTGTGCTTGTTTTTAGCTAAGCTGTGTTCTAGTTGAACACAACATTTTTAAAAGCTTTATTTCAATACTTAACATCTTTGACACACGTAACATTTTTATAGAGCTATTTAACTTGTAATAGTAATGCATTGATGTGATACAAATTAATATCATTATTTATAATTTGGGTAATCTCGTTAATATAACTGTATAAAGAAACGTTGTCTTATTGCACTAATATTGTAAAATGATACATCTTATCGCATTTACTGTGCGGTTTATACTATGCTAGACATTTGACAACGGTCATAAAGTTCAGACCACAGGTCCTGTGATCCCAAACCACTCTGCAGTGTTCACCAGCTCATGTGCACTCTGAGAGAGCAGTGTGTGGTGTCAAGGGTGGTTTGGATCCCTTCCAGTTCCCCTTTTTTTACTTTTATTTTTTTCCTCCTTCCTTTTTTATCTTCACCTCCACCTTTTCTATTTCCTATTTTCTGTAATTATTTGTTTCTTCCTGCAGTGCTTAGCGGGGGACACTTCAGCCTTGGGAGCAAACTTCTGCTTGTTCTTAAGAGGAGACTCAACAGTGGCCAAATGCAAATGGTTCTGAAAGATTAAAAATGGGTAAGTACATATGATAACTTTCTAGCCTCCATCTACTGAATAGCTCAGAGACTTCTTGACCTAGATATAGTGCCCGAGTATTTAAAAACCCTCAGTGGTTTTATTTTCTATGAAGTAGTCCAGTCTCCCCTAGTGTTCCTGTAAGCTTTTGGCACTCACCATACCTTTTGGCAAGTAGTTTCTTAAATCTGTTCTCTGCTACACGAAGAAAACTCTTTCATTTGTTTCCATTGTAGCTCCTAACAGCTTAATGTGATCCCCTGCAGTTTTTGTTTTGGAAGAGGGAATGAGTACTTGGTCTCTATCCAACCTCTCTATACCACTCATGATTTTGCAGATCATTCCTGTTTTTAGTCACCACTTTTTCAGACTAGAAGAAAAACATGTATTTGACAAGTTTTTTAAAAAAAGCTTTACTCAAATGTTTTCAAGACTTTTGGAAAACATTACTGCTTATGAAAGACACTAAGGATTCTGTAGAAAGGTAGGCAGTGTGCTGCTTTGCTCCATGATTAATAGATGGTTGAGCTATCTGCTTTTGTGTTTGGTATGCTTTTATTGTCACTAGCTGGGGACTGTCCTTTTACTTGCATGTAATCCTTACCATAGTGAGGTTTGCTGCAGTCTGCCAGGCTGTTCTGCAGGCAAACAGAACCACCCAAATAAATTACAGCACCCATAATAGGTAAGAGACATTTTTTTCTTCCCTATCTAATATCTTACTGAAACAGCTTTAGTAATAGTTAACAGAAACAGACTTTTCAATTTATTTTAAAAGGACCATCAATCACAGTGGAGGTAATATCATTCTGTCTGCTATCTGTAGTTACCACTCAGAAAATGACACATTCATTGAGTCTTCTCGTAGATGCAAAATAGGAGTTTTTGCTGAACTTGGCGAGAATCTACAATCTCAGCACATGGCAATGGAGTAGAAACAAGCAAACAGACAACATCAACTTGAAATAATCAGAAGAACTGCAATGCACTACTTGGAAAAATCCAGCAATTAATTTAAATAGATGATTATTCTTTTGGGGTACTTCAGTGTAGATTAGATTACATTAAGGGAAAAATACCATGATTCTGGCTTTTGGTTTTGTTATTTTGTTTGTTTGTTTGTTTTTTCTAGTAGAGGCAACTGGCTTTCTTTGCTTAATTTTATCATAGAATCACAGAATGGATGAAGTTAGGGGGGACCTCTGAAAATCAACTGGTCCAATGTCCCTGCTCAGGCACAGTCACCCAGAGCAGGTTGCCCAGGACCCCGTCCCATCATGTTTTGAGTATCTCCAAGGATGGAGCCTCCACAACCACTCAGGGCAACCTGTTCTAGTGTTTGAACACCTTCACACCAATAAGCATTTTTTTATATATATTCAACCAGAGTTTCCTGTGTTTTATTGTGCTTCTTGTCCTGTTTAGAAACTACTGAGAAGAGTGTGGCATTTTTCTTTACTGAAGGTCAGGTGTAACAGGAAAGACTGAAGTGAAGAAGGCATTGAGTGTTCTGATCTTTTCTGTGTCCTTTGTCATCAGGTCCCCGTCCCATTCAGCAGCAGGACCACATTTTCGCTAGACTTCTTTTTGCTGCTCATCTGCTTGTAGAAGCCCATCTTTTTGCAGTTCACATCCTTCAACAGATTCAACTCCAGATGGGCATTGGTTTAAATGTAACAGATGATTTTAGATAGATTTAGCTAATTCCAAAGCCTCTTGCAAATTAGTCTGGCTCTAACAGGGGTTTCAAGACTGAGTTTTACAGATCCTACTTGTTACTTGAAGAACCATGAGTTTAAGAAAAGTAAAATTACAGTTCCAAACCAACACAATTCTAGCTCTGGACCTCAGTTTCCTGAAATATAGGAAATCTGTTTACTTTCAAATTACTTTTGCCAGCAAAGCAAATCGGACTCTCACGGAGCTGTTATAGTTGGCAAAGCACATAGAAATGGAATGACTCGTATGAAAACTGAAGCAACGGTTACATTGCTCAAACCGCGTGCTTCTGGTTTTCACTCTTCTCTGTAATTTGCCCTTTAAAGGAATACATAATACTTCCTGAGGAGATGAAATGTCGTTGTCACTCAACTTAGCTTGAACTTATGTGAAACAGGTAGCTTATTAGAACTAGCTTGTAATTTATAAACTTTCCTAACTGTAAATAATTGATTTTTAGTAGGCAATAAGAAAATATTTGGTATGGATGGTACAGTGCTCTGGAAGCACGAGGTCAAAAAATTCCTTTGCTGCACAAATCCCTCTGACATATCCTACAGCACTGAAAAATACTATTGACCACAATATAGACCTAAAGGCTGTGTATTTCACACTTAAAATACATAGAATGCTTAAAAGGTTAAGAACTCATCACGTTTTTCCTCTAACCATGGCTATTTCTTCATTGTGATGTGGTGACTGCACATTTTCCCCCACTGAGTCACTTATATCATGAAAGAATCTATAATCTTATTTTTTAATACCTTTCTGTAAAATACATAATCTACTCCCAAATGCAGATTAAGCGAACAATGATGAATTGGGCCCGTATTCAAAAAAAACATTCAATTAAAAGTTGAAGCAAATGCTCAAACGTTTTACCATATGGAAGTACCTTTAAGCATGAATTCAAAATTAAACCTGTATGGGATGAACATGCTGAACTGGGAAAGCAAGCTGTGTTTGCAGAACAAAAAGGTGAGCATCCAGAAGTCATGTAACACTTCTATTTACTGACTGATTCATTGTCCTCTTTTATAACGATAGTAAGGAAGATGAGATTGGGGAGTGCAGTTCTCCACACCTGATCTGCAAGCAGAGAGATGTTACCATCTATTCATGTGCTTTACTTGCAACTTGTAGGTTTTTTTGGTGCATGCATGAAAGTTTTTTTTATATCATATGTGGGAAATGAGAGGCAGAAATGACCTTTTACTACGATTTCCATGGCGACAATCCTCATTTTGTTGTCATTAAGCTGCTAATGTTGAATTAACTACACAGGACATCTGGAGTGGACATGATATAACAAGTAAAAGTATCAGGAAGTGAAACTTAGTGCCTTAAATTTTTTAGAGACATCTGTTTTAGAAAAGCTCTGCAATTCTGTTGTCTTATGTTGTCAGCATGCTTTACACAAGGCAAACAGCGTGTGGGGAGAACAAGTACTTACAGCCAAGGCTGTTAACTTGCAGAGAGGTTATGTCTTGTGTTCTTAACCTTGGAATTTCTCTCAGCGTGCCCTGGATATAAGAGAAGAAGCTATGCATCGTTTCTTTCAAAACCATTTTTATTTTTAAGGTATACATACATTTATATTTTTTAGAGACATGTAAATTATATGCATTTCTAGATATCTAGACATTATATGCATTTCTAGATATCATACATCATTCACATTAGCAATAACTGAAATAAAATGTCACTAATTTCTCTACTTTTATTCTTAATATATAGGGTATACATTAAACACTCTTGTTATGCTGCTGTGTGAGCTACTGAGCTGTATTTGCAACATTTGTTAAGACTGAAATCCCATAAATAAAACATCTAAGAATTCAGCTTATCTACTTTTGAGGTGGCACAAATATGCTCACATATTGTATGAGCTGAAGGAATCTGGGATTCTTAGATTGAAGAAAAATAGGTTATAAATCACAGCAGCAAATAGTGTGATCATCAAGAAAATGTACACTGTATGTGTTGACTTTTAATCAACAGGGGTAAGAGCCCATTCTCTGTTTAGTAGAAGACACTTCAATAAGTATTTAAAGATTCCGCTTTATTAGCACTAGGAATTTAGTAGCAACAGGTATGAGAACCCCCATGTTACCAATGAAATATCATGTTTAATGTTATTTAATGTTTGTTAATTTTGCAGAAAATCAAAAGCCAAAGGAATGGTTGTATAGTAAACATTTACGTCTTCCACTTGTTACTGTTAATAATTTTGTGTCTGTGCTTCTTTTTTTTCCCTTTAAAAAATGTTTCTTGATTGTTCTTATTTGAGGAACCTGTTCCTTTCCAGATTAATGGATTGGCTTACACTTATGCGCCACAATTATTTCACTCAAGTCAACACGTTTATAGAATTTGCAAACCTGAAACCAAAGCATGTGTCTCAATAAGTAAGTAAATCAGATAGAATATTTCCAAGTATCGTGTCTGTCAAATGTACTGTAAATACAATAATGGAGGGGGCTTTCTCTAAGGAGGTGGGTTGGTCTGTAAACTACTTAATAACATGTTGTGAAATGTTGCCATCTCTCCACCTAAATTCTAAAGCCCAGGTGAAGCTGTTCCCCATCTGATCGTAGCTGGACCACAGCAAACCAGACTTTAGCCCAGGTACTTGTGGTTAATGTTTGCAGATCGAGAGCACTTTGCTGTTGACCACTCAGCTAAGGGGACGATGTGAAACACACTCACTGCAGAGCAAGAGTTTGCTTTGGAGTAGTGTCCAGGATTTCTTTGGCAATTATTAATTTTGCTAAACAGGGTATCAAAATAGTGTATTTAAAAGTAAAGGTCACTTAAGTACTATTTTCTTCTATTTAAACGCAGTAAATATCTTATTTTCACCACTGTCAAAAATCTCTGACTTAAAGCTGATGAGATCTTATTTTGAGCCACCATATGGCTGTGAATTAAAATTTCTTAGGCAGGCATTTTTAAAGACAAAATAACTGAGGTCTAGTCTATAGTCAGTGACTTATATCAGTCCTTACAAGCATGACAGGTATAGCATGAAGGCCGTTTTTTCTTAGGGATCATTGTTCCATCTTATGCTAACATCGCCCACATTTTGGTGACATCTTTCTTTATATGCTTTGAGGAGCGTTACATTCCTGGTTAAAGGACATAAAAGTTCACTGAAATTCTCTCAAACTATTGTTTCATTTAGTGTAAGTGCCATAGGCATCACAATCACTTAAACATTTTTTCTACACGTTTGCCTGATTGTATTTCACATCAGCCTGGCCTGACTTACCCACATCTGAAAGGTCACGTCAGGTTTCATTCCCTGTAAGTCAGCACAGCCTCTAGTGACAGCCTGGGGATAAATACAGATCTGGAGAAAGTAGCTATATGGCTCGTTTTACTATCGCTGGAATTTGAGCTATAAGAGGAAACCTGGCTTCAGTTTTTATCCTGCAGAAGCTGTTTCTTAAGCCAAGGAACAGAAATTCTGGTTTTCCCTACAGTTTTTTTCTTTCTCGTATCTAAGCTGACTACTGAAATACTTCAGTGGTTTCTGAAAAGCATGCTGGTGTTTCCTTATTTAAAAACAAAGTACACAATTTCCCACTCGCCTTCACCCACCAAAATACTGTCTGCGCCTACTGATATAAATCTTGTTAATGCCCCTCACTGTGATTTCGTGTTTGGAGCTATTCTTGATCTACTTTTTCTTCCAGAAGGAAAATCTTATAAAAACCTTTTCTATAAAGGGAGAGTCTTATAATTCTTCAAAGAAATAACATTTCAGTATCCTCATTATAATTTAATCAGAATTTGGAGCGCACCTTCTTGTGTTCAGGTAGTTCCTTATCCCATTTTAGTTTTCCCTTTCAAGGCATTACTTTTTCGATTGGAACCTGACATCACTTTTGAAATGGCATTTATGGCCGTGGGTGGGATTCAACCATCATTAAGGGCAGCAGGCACTTTTGCCTGCAGCAGCTGCCCTTTGGGACTAAAAAATCTTCGGGCTTCTCTCTAGTCCCCTGGATGTAGGAATATACCCTGAGAATCCAAGAAGACTCTAACATCAGACCAGTTTCAAGTTTTATACAGCTTACTTGTAGTAGGCTAGCATACCAAAAAAAGTCAGGTGAATGCAAACATTGTAAACCTGTAGGTATCACTGCTGAATCACCGCAGAACTTGATTTGAATAACATAATGTGAAACTGCATGTAGAGGGTGATGGCTAATTAAACATAGAAAGAAAGGCAGAAACAGATCTCGTATTAGGCTGGATAATACATATGAAACAGTTTGCTAGCAGAGTGGTACCAGTAAATGAACGTTTTGGCTAGAGTTGCTGTTATTGGCTCACCAAGCAAAGTCAGCTGTACTTTCAAAAGCACTTTGATATCAGCCTTATGTCTATACTGGAAGGATACTGGAGAATTAATTTAAAAAGTAATTTAAAAATTCACTAAGGTTTATAAGTTGGAACTTCAAATTTTTAGAGTGGGTTTAAATTGATTTTTTGCTAAGTAACCACTGCTAGTATTTCTATTTTCTGGGTTTTCTTGCTATTTATGATTTGCATTCTACTGGACTTCTTAATCTAGGTTTTAAATAATGTCTATCAAACTATCTCATCTTGGTATTATATTGTTAATATGCTTTGTTGTTTTCAGCTTGGCAGTCTTGTTCAAGACATCATTTATATTCAGGTAAGACTTTATTTGCATGAAGAAGTTCAAGTGCAGCAGCTTTTCTATTTTCCCTGGAAGGCTTTTCACATTTTAAGCATGTAACCATTCTAGATCACCTTTTCCATAGCTTGTGTAAGTCTATGAAAATCAAATTTGCTCTAGGCAATAAACCAGCCTAAAGCTGAAATACGGGCTGTAACCCTTTGGAAAGATGTAAAGAATTTATCAGAAGAAGTGTTGTGTCCCTTTGGCAATGTCACAATTAATTATCCTTGTGACATTGTATATCTAGCAAGTATATTGCCATCAAATGGCCAGGGCAAACTAAAATGCATTCTGTTTTTCCAAATTTCATACACAAACCATTTTAAAGTTAAGCAGATATTGTTATTATAGAAAGGGGAAAATTGTAAAAACTTACAGCAAAGGCAGATGTAGCCATATATTTCTGAATCCACTGTTAATCTAACATCTCATGAATATTCTGGTGCATACCTCCTGCTGCTATCTTAAACGTTATGTTTAACCAGAAAAACAGATGTAGAAACCACAATTTCTCTACAGGTAAATTGTAGCTGATCTTGTGATTGTTCCAGGTGAATTTTACCTGCCGCATCTAGATGTGTGGGTTAGTGTTGGGGGACTGACAGAGAGTTGTTCTGTCAGCTCTTCTTCAACTAACCTCATTACTCTGGGATACTTCCCTGAGGCTATTTCTACCCCATTTTGTACAACTAGAGCAATGTGAAGAGACTGAAGTTTGTTGCAGAGACTTGAGTCTATGACATGAACTACTAATTTATCTAACTTCTTTTTTTGTCTAAGTAGCTCGCTTTCCTTGTACAAGACATTAAATTGTCCAATTAGATTGCCAGAAGGAACGTTTTACTATCAAGGTCCGAGAAGGCATGTTTGAAGTGTTTCTTTTGTGTTTTAAAATCTTTTATGATGAACCAATATTTTTTTCATAAAATTTTGTGTTATTTAATTCTTAGGGTGAGGTTAAATATGGGAAATTATCAACAAATGAGTGCGAAAAATCATCATGAAAATTGTTGTGCTACCTTTACAGACACAGTCTGTAATAATAATATTTTAAAAAATTAGAATACATATTTTGTACACAGCAAGCTGTTACTAATTCATGAACTACAGCAAATCTTAAGGATGAATATAGAATTTTTCTTTCTGATTATAATGGTATTTACCTATCCACAAAAGTTAACATGGTTTTCAAACGCAACTTACGCCGATGTACTAACTGAATTATTTGATAAATCCACACTGGTTTCAGGTGGATTGTATATTGGTAAACCTGTTTGTTACTCCACATGCGAAGCATCAGCAAAAGAAGGTTCAGTCTAAAATACACACAAGTCTCTAGCAGAAAAAGATTAGCAATAAAAAGCTTATGAAGAGCAGCCTACAATAATACTGTTCATAGATAAGAACCTTCTTTGATATAGTTTCTTATTTCAAATAAAAACATTGAAATGCAACTGGATTTAGGCATAAAATAAGATAATATTTCAAAAATGCACTACTAAAATAATTGCATCTGGAAGCGAATATTTGATAAGCACTTCTTATATACATCACAGCTATAGTTTAACACTTGAAACTGAACTCGTTTAATAAGTGGCATCTTCACAAATCACATATATGGAATATTGACTGGGATACTAAAAGTGAGCAGATCCAAAAGTAATGACTGCTTTGCTAAATGTAGTTTTACTCAAATATCGTGGGGCAACTCTAGCTGTATTTGGTGAATTTCCATTTCCATCAGATTGCTAGTTTAAAAACCTGCACTGATTTATCAGTCTTGGGGAGTACTTTTCAGTTTCTTGCCCTATCAGGTGCAAGATACAAGACACTGACATTATACGCTGCTGTGTATAACAGCAGCTTATTGCTATTTAATATTCCCAAGAATATTCACATATTTCACCACAATAATTATATTGTATCATAATTTTAAGAATTTATTGAAAATTGCAATTTTTAACTGTTGCATGAGAAAACACTTATTGTAAGAAACAGTTTTTAAGATTCAGGACTTAAAAATGAGCTCACGTTTGTTCTACCCGTTTCAGATGCTGTGTGTTCAAATGTATTTCACTGACTACTTCTGTACTGGTGACCAGCTACCAGAAAGACGGACAGAAGATGGGAGACATTTGTGGCTCAGCTAATTACTATTAAGTCCATCTGTAGTAAGAAGTGCGGTGGTGGGAGGGAGCACGATTTCTGTGAGGTAGTGGCTGTTTACCAAATTCATTGCTGGGGTCCTGGGGACAAACGCCAGAGCGTGTGTCCCACCAGTGGTCCTGCTCCCCGCTCAGTACGTGACACAGCGGCTGGACTTTGCTGCTGTGTGCAGACCTGGCATCTGCTGCTTCTGGGGAGAAGTCACTTGGGACCACGTGGCCCTCGACATCTGTGGTGGCCAGGGTGGGACAGCCAAATCGTGAGTGCAGGTGGCTGCGCTCTTAAGCGCACAGGCTTATTTCTTGAGGGGAGGAATGAAAATAAACCTGATTCCTACAGATCAAGAAATGCATGTGGATTATGGTTTGCTAATAACAAGATTTGCACTGATTTGGGTGCATCAGGAAAAGCCATTAATATGCTAGCAACAAAAAATATTGTAATGTGCTAAAACGTATGTTAAAACTAAAGGTGATGAGTACTATAAAAAATGAAAGCCTGAATTAAAACATTTTGTAAGAAATATTACGTAAATATACTTCCCTAGTATATCATATACTATAAAGCCAATGATACATTAACGTGCTATTTAGTAACACAAAGCAATAAAATACAATTGATGGAGAGGACATTTTAATCACCAGCATTCAGTCTGAGTATTATTGTGAATCTCCTAAAAAAATGTACTTGCTAATTATGAACCAATTTTTGCCAGGTGGTATAACACAATTAAACTAAAACCAGTACACAAACTGTTATGATACCCAGGTGATCAGAGGTAAAGCAGTTATTTACATTACATTACTATGCTCCCCTCACACCAAACAAATCATTTAGAACAATTTAGTTGAGATGAAAGTAGTGAAGTGGATATGGGGTGTATTGCATTAAGATAAATATACGGAAAATGTATATACACTTTTGCAATGCTAGAAGCATTCTAAGAAACAGAGTGGGAATGAGCGTTGTATTTATAGGGGATAAACGTCGAGAGTACTACTAATGCAAAGATGAGCAATAAGTAACATGAAAGGTTAGGTGAAGCAAACAAAATGCAAGAGAAGACAAAAGAGTAAAGTTAGAAGGGAAAAATGACCTGGAAAATAACCATGCCATTGCTTCAACAAAGTGGAAAGACCACGCCCCACACCCCCCCCGTTTGTTTTGTTTTCATGTTGGGCTCCACAGAAAGAAACAGTTCTTTGTCTGAAAGCCTCATAATCCAGCATGAAGTCCAAAATGGAGTGCAAGGAAGGTATTGAGTAAAGGTAATATGCTTATATAGTTCTATGTTTTGTGGTACATCAGTTGGTTGGATTGAAATTGTATAAGCTATTTTTAAAAATCTCGACTCTAGATGAAAATGCAAGAAGGATGGTGATAAACTTCAGCAAATCCATCAGAGGTTGGGACAGGTTGCCTAGAGAGGCTGTGGAGCTGCTACTTCTGGAGTTTTCCAGCACCCAACTTGTAAAAGCCCTGAGCACCCTGATGAGAATTCAGCACAAACTCACTTTAGGCAAAAACTTGGAGTAGGAACCTCCCGCCAGCCCTCCAGCCACGGTGAGTTTGTGATTCCTTAATTTTCTACAAGCTGTAATTTTGCATGTATGACAAGCACTATCTCACTTGTGTTAGTTAGCAGATGTACTTTTATAACCTTGAGATTTGCCTTCCATCTACAAAAGGTGCATAGGAATTGATGAATTTAAAACAACAGAATCAGTCAGAAATGGGGAGGAGAGCCATGAGTAGATGGCATCGTTTGAAGGGAAAGAAGCCAAAATAAACAACAAAGAAGAGAGGTGGAAAACCAATGAGCTGAAATATTAATTCAGTTATTTCTTATTATGTAAGAACTAAACATATATTTACAGTAGTATAATTCCACTGATTTTGATGATGCAGGATATTGCTTTAAATGAAAGTAGTAAGATGCATAACATTTACATTCAAGAAAGCCTAACTTTTCATCAATAACTATTTTGTATTAACTTTCCAGTATATTTAATTTTCAACTTGTCTTTCCAATTCTTAAATCTTTTATCTACTCTCTGTGCTCATTCTTTCAACTCTCAACCATATCTCTTAGCTTTTTTTTTTTCTGTCTGCCTGAAAAGTTGTTGTGAAAGACAAAACAGATAAAATACCAGAATAATGAAAGTGGATGTCCCCTCTGGTGAGATCTAGATTTCCTCAGTGGAGACTATATGACCTTCTTTCATTTCTGACACTTGAAAGCTGTCTTTAATAATGTCATTTCAATCTAATTTTATCTAATCAGCATGTTGTGTTAGATGTCTTTTAAAAGTGCTCCCATCTTTTATTGTTTTTAGCAACCAATTAGTTCCCAGCCCAACAAGTCCCAGTTGCTCAGCTGTATACTGGGGATCTGGCATAGCATGTTGGAATAAATCGCTCGCTCTCTGCCCCTTGCAGCCTTAAAATACAAATAGATGTAGATGTGTGCGGTGACAATGGAAGAGCCAAAACAACAAAATCATCTGTTTACCTCTTCTGAAAGTCAACCTATGTAAACCTTTCTAATGCCAGGATGTTATTTTTCTGGGAAGAAAGGAAGCAATCATTTAAGGAAGTTTGTGATTAAGAAATGTTTCTTCTACCACTGCAGATTAATATGCTTTCCTCTGCTAGACCTGATCACATTTAATTATCTTCTGTCCTTTCAATGATGATGTGACTCTCTTGATTATAAGCGGGTTGTATGCAGATGACAGAGGTCAAGTTCCCAGAGGTTGTACTGTACATCAGTGATGCCAAATTACTTTTATGTACTTCAAGTTTGAGCACATGGTTAAGCCCTGCTTTTTTTTTTTTTTTTCCCCCTCTTTTCTTCTATGTTGAGGTCACTTTGACTGTTTCTTTCTATTTATGCTCTCAATCTCTTTTTTTTGACTGATGACATTGTAGGCTGAGCAGGAATTCCACATTTTCAAGTGTCATACTGAAAAGTGATTTCCCACTTGAAGCTTTTCCTCTTTCTTATGTACTTTCTGGAATACACCTTTGTTTATTCTGATACAGAATGATGAGGCCAAAAGGTATTCCTGTTTCCAACAGCCATGGGCAGAGGCCTGAAAAGGCTTGTGCAAGCACGGCCATCACAACTGCAAACATCTCAACTGTGGCAAAGTCCCTGGAATTATAGCTGGGAGCAGGGTGCCAGTTTGGTGTTCTGCCCCCACTCCATTGTGTCAGCTCCGAGGTGGGACACGTCTCTTTTCTTCCTCTCTAAGCCAAGAACAGTTCCAGGAGCAAAAGACAGTTTCAGTCTAGATCAACTGATGTTTCTTTTCTTGGATTTTTATCTCTTCCACATGATGCTGATACCTGAGAGAAGCCCAAGTTGAACATTCTTGTCTTTTTTCTAGGCGTTCTGCTGCACATAAAAATGTGGGTGTCTGAGGTTCTCCTGGAAACTCTGAAAAGCTCCTTCTCCTTTGCATTTGCAAACGCGGATGTCGATCATAGGATATGGCTGGTGTGAACAGCAGCATTCACCAGAGCGCAGAACTCAGGTACAACATGGTAGCCATTGCAATAATTAAAACATGCGTTGGTCTCATGTGGCACAGATAGTCACACCCGAGACTTCAGAACTGTAATTAAGTCTTGGGACTTGTGCAAAGCTTGGGAATATGCTCTACTCATTTATAGCATTAGGATACTGTTATTTTGGAACAATGTTTTTCCAAAATAGTTGACTTAAAATAGGTCTGACTTCAAACGATCTACAAATTTATCTTCTAAAAGTTTAACAAATAAAACAAATCAAATAGACAAGTGTATATGTAAAAAATAGAAAATAAGTGTTAATTGTCAGAAGAGTCACTTAATGTGTATATATTAGATGATATGAATAATTAACTCAAATGATTGCTTTGTGTGTTGAATATTCTATTTCTTTACTATCAAAAATGACCATTCTAGACAGAGGCATAACCTTAGTGGTTAAACTGAAAGACTATGCATTTGACTGCTCATGAAATCGTACCTCTACTAAATTGTATTAACAAACATATCAACAGTACAGAAATGTTCCTTTTCTCTTTGAGTAGTTTAGTTATCACATTGTTTGACGAACCAAAGTGTATTTCTCTGACAAAACGGATTAAAATCATATAGCTGTAAGAAACACGTGAGCACATTGCCTTTCGTCTTTGTCTCCAATCACCCAGTTGGACAAATGGGTCTTGTAGTTACTTGCCTCCTCTTGAGCTCATTTGCCCAAGGCAACAAACCATAGAAATTACAGGTACCAATTTATCAAATGCTTGTAGTCAGTTAACTCCCTCTCTACCTGCCACTATATTATATCATTTTATTAACAGAATCTTGATCAAAGTGCACTAGTAGCTTGAAAGTTCAGAAGGTAGGATGCAACTCTCAAATATAAGACAAATGATGTGCATTTTATGTTTTAAATGCACGTTAGCATATCTGAGAATGGGCGTGCTAATGAAAGGTGATATTTTATCAAAGATATTGTGGAAGCCTTGTGAAAAGGACTCAGCAGTTTTAGCATATGATATAAATGGACAGGAGAGACTTCATGGTTAATACACAGGGGCTGTAAGTTTGCATTTGAATTTCCTGTGGTGGGATTTAATCGAAACAAGACCATGCATAACACACAGTTTGCTACACAAGCAAGCTTTGATAAATAAAAATAATGGTGGTTGAAATACATTTTTATTAAATATAAATAATTTATAAACCCATTTTAGATTTTTATATTGCTCTGGTATTGGTATAATAAAGCAATTTGGTTTAATAGCTACTGAAATTATACGTTTAAAAATCTACCTTCATATACAAGAGGAAGGAATTTTCTCTTAACATGTGAAACTATCCGTAACGTTCTGTTGCCATTTTCTAAACCAGGTAGAAATTGAGGAAATAATCTTAATCGTAATTTAAATTTGCATTTAATTTTTAATCAATTAATTACAATGATATTTAATTATGAAAATTCAAAAGTATTTAAGATTATTTAAGACTTCTTCATTTCATCTTTATATTTTTCAGTGTATTCAATGAAAAGTTGAATAAACAGTGTCAATACTGGTGAAATGAAGGACTACTTTCCATTGTACACAATGAAAAGGACTGCTTAGTGTCCTTTTAATTTATCTTTTTGTTTTGTTTTGTTTCATGCCCCAGTATTTAACTTTGTAGCCATACAAGAAGCTCTTGAAATTAATTCATAACCAAGGCAACTTCTAGTTAAAAAAAGGAAAGAGAAGAAAAACTCCAATACTTTGTGTTAGATGAGATTAAAAAAATCTTTTAGGTAAAACATTGAAAACATAGTTTATCTACTGATTCTATTTGCAGTTTGTGTACTATTTTGTTGGTTTTCATTCTTTTTTTAAATAAAAAACAACCAACCAAACTTTTTTTTTTCTTAGCATTTACTGCCCATAGATGAGTGTTATTATCTATATAAATGCACTTTTTGAAGTGAAGCATAAGGAAGTAAGAATTTATTCCAGGTAGCTCATGTTGCATGACCTTTGAAATGAACATACCAACTTTTTTTTTTTTCTTTTTATACATTTTAAACTGCTTTATGGGGCAGCAGCTTCCGCCAGCTGCTTCTATGATGAAGGTGATATAAATTTTCTTCTTGCTAAACATTGAGGCTTTTCTCACAAAACGGTTCAGTTTTAATGTCCTGCATCGTGGCATGTTCATGAATGTGATGTCAGTTTGCCACATCTAAGCGCCCGTGTCTCTTTTGCACAGAATTTTCCGAGTGTTTTTTCCATTTCTCCAGCAAATGATATTTTTATTCTTCCTTTAAGATCTGTGTCTTCCTCTCTTCTGCTGTGCCTTGTACCCCACACCACAACTGACCCCTCGGAGCCAGCGCTCACCCAGCGGCCACGACCTGGCTCCTCCTGGGACCTCCATCTCCGCTTTACTCCGTGACAGGATCCGTGTGGGATCTGCCTTGATTTTGGTCAAGATGGTTGATGCGGATCGTAATGCTGTACATAGGTGTTTTCATGCTAGTTTGGTTGGATGATCCTGCAGTTTGGATTGAGGCTCCAGCTCTCCTTTGGCACATTTATTCACTCCTGTATTCATTTACATTTCCTATTATATCTCTAACAGGAACTCTCTAACCAGTCATTACTTTATGCATATATTAAATGTTAATTTTACAGTTATTAGTAGAAACCTATATTCTGCCCAGGTTATATATCTCTTAAATGCTATTTTTGGACGTTTCCCAGTTTTCCTGGCTGCAGAATGTCACTGGTGTGTTCACTGGGCCTCGGGTGGACTAAATACACCCAGATCATGAGACAAATACCCATTCCCTATCAGTCTCATTTTCATGCTCATTGTTTAAACAGAGCATTTTAAAGCCCTCTGAGCATTCCTTTAGCCTACCATGTATACAGCTCACAACAGTTTTCACAAAAAAAAAATCATCTCCTGTTTTGCAGTCTGTCTGTTTTTCATCCAAGTACTGAAATGCTGCCTTTTAGATACATTTTCCCACCACATTTAATACTTCTGATTACATCTCTCAATCGCTTCTCTCAAGTCTTTGACTTCCATGCTTCTGTGGTAGTGCTTCTGCTCTTTTCTGGCCCTTGTGCTGGTGGGTTTTGTGTAGGCTTGTTCTCCATTAGCAGCTCCTGGGATTTCTGTTCGTGCTCAGTCTGCCTCTTTGCTGTAAATCCAGTGTCGTCCTTGAACAACCTCATCCATTTACATGGACAGTTAAGTGTCTGCCTAGAGGCAGGAGTTAATTACTGTATTGTGTGTTAGACAAATTAGCATTGTGTCGAAGCATCACTCCACTTCTAGGACGCTATTTGTTTCCTTGCCTGGTAACAATAGGCAAACTTTCCACTTCAGGCTAAATCTCCGATCAGCGATGTTATGAAAAAGAGAATAAAATGCATTTATATTTAATGTTATGCTTCTGTGCCTGCTAGTCTGTTGCAGGAAGAAAAAGTCTATATTTTGTTCCCTGCTTTCCTTGGAGTTCATTGCCGTGTGTTAGTCTGCTGCCAGCATCCAGGGAGCGGGATTATTATTCTCGTCGTGTGGACGTTTTCTTTTCTCCGCTGACTGAGAGCCACAAACTTGTCAGAGAAAAACTCTGATATATTTGTACCTTTGTCCCTTTAAAATTCATTTGCGGCAGGCATTACATGTAGTCAACCAGGGAAAAACATCTTTCTTTGTAAAGAAATTAGGTGTGTTCCCCAAACAGCATTTCTAACAGCTGATTTCCCATATATTATTCTGGCTCTGACTGTGGGAATTGCATGCTTGCAGACAGCTGCGGAATGATTATTCATGTTTCATATCTACCAAGCTGAACGTTTTGTTCCTTTCCAGGAACAGCGTGGAAGACCTAGCCCAGGTTAGCTGGGAAATGACTTACGATTTCACTTGAGCTGGCGGATCAGTGATCTTTGGAAGATTTAAGGCCTCCAGAATCAACAAGTGTGAGAAGTAAAGGAGAGGTCATGCTCATATTGAAGTCAGTGACATAATTTCTTACTGCTTCAATGGAATCAAATGTATGACCAGCAACTGGGAGGGGAAAGAAGAAAAAAGTAAAATGCCATAATAATTTTCTTACTGGAATTGGAACATTTGAACATTTCTATTTTTAAGCTGAAGAAAGTTTTACTCCCATCTTTTATGTGGTCTTCCATTTTGGTGCTGGTGTAAACATCAGGCTTCGTAATCTTTTTTCTCTTTTGTATATGTACGTAATTTCTTTACCTGTTTTCCAAAATTATGGTTATTGTAGCTTCTTTTACAAATGAAACTGAAGGATGTGTGCAGATGCCCTTTATAGGAAGAGACTTAAGTTTTCTCTCTCTCCCTTTCTGGTCCAATAAGCGTCGATTTATAAAATGTGGAACAGATCCCTCAGGACACTAGAATATTCAGTAGCTTGGTAAATATGCAGTGATCTGGGATATGGGTTCAAATATTTGCTCTACATCACGCAAGCAAGCATGATTTAAACCAAGATATATATTTTTTTAATGCCTGTTACCTGTTGGCTTCTCTCATTTTTATTATCAAGATTAGAAAAATACGCTTGGGCTACAAAAACACATCACCTGGGCAAAGTGAGGAAATCAAGTAAAGACAGAAGATGATGATGTTCCCTTAGGAGCTGATCTAATCTGAATATGAAAATATGCTTTGTAAAGAGGAATCTTAGTCTGGTTTATAACTGTTTACAAGGTAAACCAAGTGCTCCCTTGTGTCAGTGTGATAAGACTAAGGGTTTTGCTGTAAGGAATTGTACCGTGAGCTAAGATTAATGGCAATGGTAGAGGTGCTAATGTGTTTGTTAATCAGAAACTATGAGAAAAGAAGTTGAAATGTTGCTATGTTGTGCCTCACCTTTCTGTGTTACAGGCTGAGCAAACAGCCCGTTCTTGACCAGAAGCTGTATCTAAGATACTCTCTGTACAATTTAGCTGAGATGGTGCATTTTTCATGTGGACAGATGGGGATACCTTCCTATGTTTGACTTGAACCTGACATCTCTGTCTCACTGGGCACTACTCCTGAGTTTCTTCTCATATTGAGATGGAACCTCCTGTGTTTCAGTCTGTGCCCCTTGCCCCTCATCCTGTCGTTGGGCACCACTGAAAGGAGTCTGGTCCATCCTCTTGACACCCACCCTTGAGATATTTATAAGCATTGATGAGGTCCCCTCTCAGCTTCTCTTCCCCAGGCTGAACAGCCCCAGCTCTCTCAGCCTCTCCTAATGCTCCAGACCCCCCATCCTCTGTGTAGGTCTCACCTGCACCCCCTCCATTAAATCCTCGTCCTTCCTGAACCAGGGAGCCCAGGCCAAACCCCTTCTCCTGCAGGAGGGAAGAGCCTTTACCTTCACGTGGGTGCAAGTGAGGATCTGTACGGCTGCCAGGAAGCTTTTATATTTATTCCTTTTGCCTACAGACATTTGTGTGTTTATTTAGATAAGGAAACTCAGTCTCAGTAAGGAAAACGGCGCGTGGCTTCCCTGACCTTCGGTCCCCGGCTGGACGTTGACCCCTGCGGCAGGAGTGCCGGTTTTCACAGCAGCGGTGCGGAGCGTTCCGAGCTTCGCTACATCAACACCGCGACGGGGGAACCCCGTGAGCCGATGGCGGGTGGGAACGCTCGGCCAGCCGGGGCGGGCTCTGCCGCCCCCGGGCCCCCCCGGCCCGCAGGCCTTGGCCCCGGCGGGCCCCGACGCCGTCACTTAGCAACGGCTCCCGGCCAATCGGCGGCGCGCTCGGTAACGGCCGGCAACCCGGAAGCAGAGCGCGGAGGAGGCGGGGCGGGGGGCGGTGGCGGGACGGGGGTGCCCGCCCGCTCCCTCCCTCCCTCCCCGCGGGGGCTCCGAGCGCTGCCGCCGCCACCGCCGCGGNCCCTCCTGGCCGGTGCGTCCGCCCGGCCCGGTCCGGCGGCAGCGGCGGGCGGAGGAGGGGGCTGCTGAGCGGCGTCTGCCGGAGCCAACGGGCGGCGGGGAGGGGGGCGGGCGCTGCGGGGGTGTCGGGTTAGAGCGAGGCGTGACCCAGCTGACGGGCGCCGTGCGGAGCCGGAGCCGGCGGGGAGCGGGAGCGGCAGCAGCGGCGCACGGCGGCGTCGGTAGCGCTCGGCTCTGGCGCGGCGTCTCCTCCACCCCCTCGTGAGCCTGGGGAACCTGCAGCTCAAAGCCGCCACCAGCCACAGCACCATGTACCCCGGCAACAAGCGGAAAAAGCCCTGGCGGGAGGAGAAAGGTATTCACCGCCCTTCCCGCCGCCCGGTGCCGGGCCCGGGCCCGCTGCTCCCGCCGAGTTGTGCGGGGTGCAGGGGCTGTCCTGTCCCCTCGGAGCCGCCGCCCCGCCGGGGAGTTGCCTCGCGGCGCTTCCCGCCGCCCGGGCTGAGCTGACGGGAGGGGGAGGGCGGTGCGCAGGGCTCTACCAACTGAAACGCCCTAAAACGCCCTAAAACCGCGCACCCCTCCGGCAGACGGGGTGGGGGGGACCCCGGGTTGCGGAATTCTGGGGAGTCCCCCCTTGCGCTGGTTATCGCTGACTGACTTTGCCCGTGAGGAGAAGGGCGGTGAGGGCGGGAACTGCCCCTCAGGGCCGCCCGCCCCCGAGTCACCTTGGGCAATTGTTTCAGGCAGAAAAGTTGGGCACGTGCTGCCCAAACGTGCCTTTTGCTCGTTTTAATGCGTATGTTTTCCAGGGGGAAAAAAACGTTTTATTGGTACGGCAGGTTAGATGCACTGTGGTGTAGTTTCTGGTGTCGATCAGCCAGAGTGAAGAGTTGGGGGTATGTGGCTTGCAAAACGTACATGCCACCCCCCAAAGAAATATTTAGTATATTTATTTTTTAAGGGCCCCCAGCCTGTGTAGTGTCAGCTTATAAACCCCCAGTGTTAAACTCCAGAGTGTGAGAACCACGGGACGAGCCTTTTACGCAAGCTTTGCCCTTTAGGTATTTTATATTGATTACTTTTAAGTTTTCTTTCTTGTCTTCCACCAACGCTGTGACTGTGTCTCTGTTTCAAGCCAAGAGAGCAGAAGACTTGTTCGAAGGAGGGAATTCATCCTTTTTGTCTGTGGCAGAAATCAAGTGCACGTTTCTAAGGGGAAAAAAAAAAGTTAAAACACAAGTAAACTGAGCTCTCAGTAGGTGAGGTGCTCCTGCCAAACTCTTCTCAAAGAAAGTGAGTTTTGTTGAATGCTTTTTCTTTCAAAACTCTCTTACAGAGCGTGTTTGTGTAGTGAAGGTGAGGCAACAAATTTTTGTCGGATGTCTGAGTCGTTTTCGATGGTTAAATCTTCTCAGGCCTTGGAAACGTGTGATCAGCTATAACTGACTTTCCCTGTGTGAGTCCTTAATGCTCTATGTTGTTACCTTCAAATAAACACTGGTTTAGTGCTGGGGGCAGATGGGGAAAGGTTTCTGGTAGGCTCTGGTGAGCGTTCCCGTTATTCTTGCTCATCTCTTCCAGCTCTGCCGCTGCCTGTGCGAATTCACACCTTGGCTTGTAAATTCGAACCCTTGACAGGAGGGGCTGAAGGGTAAGCTGGGAACCTGGATGGCAGACAGGCTTTGCTTGTCTGGGCTGTCAGGACGGTGGTCTCTGTCGGTACGGTGATGTTACTGAACGCAAACAGGAGCTCGTGACTGCTGGTGAGGTTTTTCTCTCCAGGGCAGCATGTGTGCGAGTGCTGGCTGGCCAGAACGCGGTGTCTCTTTGTCTAGTGAGAACAAACAGTGATTGCCAGTCTTCTGCTCCAGTTAACTGTGTTCCAGCACCGTGCTGGTGATGCTGGCCCTGGGTATTTTGAGTGAGGAGGCCAGAAAAAACTTCCACGTTTGTTGTTGGTTTTGTTCTTCAGCTTGTAGCCCTGTGTGACTGATCTTACCAAGTACCTTCTTCGCTAGAGAGGAAAACTGTAGAAACCCGACTTCCTACCTTGATTGCACCTTTGAAATAGAATTGTTTCTTAGGTGTATCTTTGCCTTTCCCAGGTGCTCCTGAACCCTTGTAAAGCTGTTGTGCTCGCTGGTTTTGCTCTTCCCAGGAAGCTCTGAATGGAATAGTTTTCAGCCTGCTAGATTCTGAAGAACTTTCTTCTTAAAAAGTGCCAGTTGCTAAATATTGAGTTCAAACCCACTGACAATACGCTTACTTTCCTTAATTACTTTCTTGGTAATTAAAGGTTGGTCCCCATTCTCCCAGGGTGGATCTTATTTGAGGACAGCTGAAGCAGAGTAGGAGCAGGACTGGAGTTGATTTCAGTCTTACAGCACAGGACTGGTCTGCCTGCAAACTTTCAAGGCACTTCATAAAGCTACAGGCAGAAAACTACTTGTAGCTAGGGCTGGTGGAAGCATTTTCCAGGAGGTCTGTGTACAATTCAGATTCAGTTTGAATTCTTACTGTTGACTTGCAAGAGCAGAGTTTCATAAAACCTTACTAGAGAGAGGAGCTTGTGTTTTGAAGGCACTGAAGTGGCTCTGTAACCTCTTCAGCAAATAGCAGTCAGACTTCTGCCAGTCAGTCCATCAAACCTGGCACGCACAGAAACACACTCTCAGGTTTTCTCTTCTGTGGTAGTTCCAATGTGCACCTTAGATACTTGGTGTTTTGTATGCTTGAAGATCAAGTAGTGGAGTTAAGTGTGTATCTGTTGTGCATTGTGGTGATCCTAATCTCATTAGCTTTACTTTTGCATGTGTAAATATCCAATTAAGATACCAAGCCTGAATAATGGGAGAGAAATGTTTTTGTCAACTGAATTGGTAATACTGTCAAAAAAAAAAAATCAAAATAAATAACTGAGTCTGTGCTCAAAACCTGTCTTTGGTTATTGGACTGTGGTAATTGCAGCCTGCATAAATAGAAAACCGTATTTTGCAAATAAAATGCATGAAAGTTATTTTTCTGAAGGTTTGATCTGAGAAGCAGTTTCTGTGTTCAGCTCGCTCACTGCTCCTTCAGCTTGAGATTAAAATATTCTTTTCATGTCCGTCTAGTGCTTTATGCTAAAGGCAGTAATGTAGGTCTAGCCCTCTCCTACACCCCGAAATACTCTTGAATCATCAAAGAGCATTTATTAGTGATTAATGTGTCAAGAAAAACTGTTGGTATGGTAATAGTAGTACAGTGCCACTGGTAAAAACAGACTCAAACTTGATTAGTTTATGGGTATAGTTGTTGGTTGTTTTGGTTTTTTTTTTTCCCCCTTCCTTTTGGAAAGGGAAAAGCTCTTCTGCATCTTGTGCTGAGCTAATACTAAGTATTGATGAGGTGGGGAGGGAAAAGAGGATGTGGCTGGAAAAATCAGGTACAGGGTCTCGCTGAAGCGTGGGGGTTGTTTGCAGTGTTGGGTCACTGGGATGTTGTGTTTTGGTTTTTTTTTTTTTCTTTTCTTTTCTTAGAAGTTGGTCCATTTATAGCAAGGTCTGAAGAAGAGTGAAGTTGGCAGTAGCCGTCACAATTGTACAATCTTTGAGGCTTTACTTTTCACTAAATGTCTGAAAAAAGACATGGTGACTTTCTCAGGAGAAAACAACCGTCCATATGCATTTTAGTGAAGTAACCAAGTGTTATTAGTGCTCAAAATAAAAATCTCTGAAGCTTAACCCATGCTGCTTGGTTTAAACCCAGGTTCTGTTTTGTAGCGCTTTAAATCCAGCAGATGCATTTTGTGCTGGTCTTGGTCTGCTTTTTAGAAACATGTTTAGCTGGTGAATGGCAGTGGGCTTTCCTAGCGCTTGGGACTATGTTCAGCTAAAGTTTGTTGAACTTTTACATACTTGTATCACTTACCTCTTGAGTATCTAACAGATATCCTTGTTTTCTACAGCTACTTCTTTTGAGCCCAAAATGGGACTAAATGCTACTGGATGTGTCTAAAGCAAACAACAGTGGCTTTCTCATATTGAAAATTAGATTTTGTGCTGAATGAAAAACCCCAGTCAAGGGGAAACACCTTTCTCTTCACCCCAGTCATCTAGAAAGTGACATAACTTTTGCTGTAGCTCTAACGTCATGAATTTTGTGCTATGCTTCCTGCCTTCATTTGCTGGCATTGGTAAACTCATTTCAGTAAAAATGTTTCAATTTTGATCTTTCTAACATATTTTAAGTTATCATTTACAAATGCAGAACCCAAATAACAGACTATAACACCTGAAAACTCTCTATAAAACAGTAATTCCTTACTTAATAAATGTGCGGTTAGTTTTCTGATCCTTGAATTAAAGTGGCAGGAAAAAGGCACAGTGGTGATGTGAGGAGGAAGACGGGACAGCTGAGAGTGCTGTGAAGAGGCATTTCTTTTTGCTGAACTGGGATATCCAGAAATAGGCACATGTAGTTGTTTAGATGCACCGCGTTTAGCTCCCATTACTTATAACTCATTGAATCACCCGTGCTTTGTTCTCTCAAATGGGATTTAATTGCATCAAGGGCACTGAGTTGGTCACTACTTGGCCAACGTGCAAAAATATATGAAAGCTTGCAAAACTTTTTATTTCTTTTTCCTTTAAACAGAGCGTTTGCTGAAGATGACCTTGGAAGAAAGACGCAAAGAGTACTTAAGGGGCTACGTTGCATTGAAGAATATTCCAACGTGGATGGAGGACTTAAAAAGTAAGAACAAAAGTGATGGTAATTAAAACAGGGGAATGTTTTTTAAATGTAAACCATTCTGTTTTCTCAGTCTAAAGTTACTTTTAGGAGGGCCAAGACTCAGAATCCACATTGTGGCAGCCTGACATGGGCACAAGAGCACTTTGGGGGTGAAGGGGAAACCCCAGCAAAATTCCTTAAAGCCTCAGTGGTGTCTGCTAATTCTGCAAGTATCTCCAGACACAGTCATACCGATACCCTTAAGTGTGTAAAATAGCTATTCTCTGCATGAGTCTTGCATTCCAGGTATTCCACCGGTCAGCCATGCCTAATGAACTTTTTTCTTTGAAACTCAGCAAGCAAAACAATATCGAGAATCTGGGCAAAATAGTGTTGTTCTTGTAGGTGGCTGAAAAGCAAAGGGGTATTGCACAAATTGTGGTGTTATCTGAAAATCCGGAAGTGGGAGAAGATTGGATTTGAAGCCTCTCTTGAAAACAGCATTTCTTACTCACAGACCTTTCTGCTTTCTTGGGCTGAGGAACATCAGTCTGGCCTGGATTGACTCCTCTTAACATGTGTAGCGTTATGGTTACGATCACATGCAAAGTTGTCTAAATACTTGTAGTGAAAGCCGACCAAAAATGACAATCTAATTCACTGGGATAATTTTGCACATAATTCTGTAACAGTACGTCTTTGTGTAGTTCTCTTTCATCCACACAAGGGTGTGGAAGGAGAGGGACTTTTCCTTAGCTGGTTTCCTCCTTTTTTCTTTGTATGTCTTGTCATCTCACTCAGCTGAAGCTCGTGTTTTTTGGAGGGGGATGTAACTGTGAGACCTGAAGTGCTTTCTGCTTCTGCAGGTACAGGGCTAGTTTTCTGATGCTTCTGTTGTTCACTCCAGCCAGTATTGTCCCTTAATGACAGTTGCGTAGAATAATCTCGTGGCTGCAGGTGAACATGAGGAGATGAGGCCTGGAACTAATCAGCTGTTTTTAATAAAATGGGAAAGCTGTAACACTTTTTTAGTACAATCTGGAGGAGCTGACAGATTCACAGATGCCATCGTCATAAACAAGTACTGCGATCATCTACTCCCGAAAGCATCTTTAGTGACTTTTGAAGTGAAAATACGTTAGTGGTGGCTGAGTAGTTATGTTACAGCGGTACGCAGAGACCTCTTTCTCCCATTAGGGTAGGTCTTTTATATCTTACAACATCAAGAACCCTGTCCATCTGGAAAGCAAAGGCTGCACAAAATAAAAAAGATGGCCTGGCTTATCCAAAGTTCGCTTTGGAAGCCTGCAGTGCATGGGGATGAGCAATATATCATGTGGTTTAACTGGGAGACTAAACTATGTTTTTATTCCAACTACTCTCAGATTCTGTATAACATGCTAAGATTAATGGTTCTTGTATTAACTTGGGCTGCTGAATGTGACAAGGTGTGGATTTAAGTTGTGATTGCTTTTACACTTCACATAAGGAAAACATAAGTGTCTAATGTGCGGGTATTGAGTTGTGGCAGTGGTGGATTTATTTTCTTGTAGCTGCTCTTGCGTTCTTTCTGTTAGTACCCAGTACACTGTAAAAAATGCTGGAAGGCAAAAGTGGAGCTGAAACGGTTCTCTGCTACTTGAAGCTTTTGTTATACTGTACATTCAGGAGAAAATATCCATAGTCACTTGTTTTCTTTGATGTGTTTGTTGTAAATAAGCCATGTGGAATAGTGAACTTCTAGAAGGTTAGATGCTGAAATGCTTCTATTTTTCAACTGATCAGTACAATTAAAAGAAATGCATGTTAATGTGGCTATTACTGCATCTGTTTCAAACTTTATTTCCCTTAAACGTTGACCCCACTCTGAAGGTAGAGTGTGTAAGAACTGCGTGTCTGAGCTGAACAACTGAAAAATTAGAATTTAAGTTGCTTTGATGATGAGAACTTCTGCTCTGTATACTGGGACATACGGAGGGCAACTGGTACAACATAGATGACGTTGTGGAGAGAGTAAGTGAAGCCCCAGGTGTGGCAAAACCGGTGATGCCTTGACAGTGCCATGCCCGAGTTCTGATATTTTCTTCAAGTGAAAGGCTGCTTCTCGCAGTGACAAACTGAGGAGGTCTGGAGGGGTGGGAAAAAGTTCTCTGTATGCTTGACAAGCCAAAAGAGCAACTGATGGGGAATGTGGAAAAAGTTCTTTACCATTTACTTCCAACACTGTATACAGTGGAAAAAAAAAATGACAGTTTGATGAGTAAAGTGTGGAGTGGCTGTTCAGGAAGAGTGATGAGGAGAAATCAAGAAAGGAATCGAGAACAAATAGAGTGAAGCAGGTGCAATCAATCAGCCTCTGGAGGAAGAAGCTGTAGGAGAAGGGGAGAGCATCTGGGCTGGCAATAGTCCCTGTAGATACTCAACTGGAGATTAAGGGTGTTCAGTGCTGCACAGATTTTTGTACTGACTGTTAGGAAAAATTGCGTGAAAAATACCAAGTCTTTATGGTACCCATTTTTAAATGCGAATGGCTTGCTGGAGGATGTTAGGAGATTCCAGTTAGGCACATGTTTTTGTTATATGGAAGTTGAACAGAAAATTATTGAAAAGTCTGTGTGAAAGTGCTGAACTGAAATGACTGAAGAAGTTCGTGTTGGGAAGGAACTAACCTGACCACTGTGATACATCTGCATGCTCTTTATCGACAAGTTTGGAGAACATACGTTAGTTTGTGGAGGAAAGTGTTTTTTCCACACCCCTCCTCCTCCACCTCTTGGTGTGAAGTTGTGTATAGAACAAGATTCTGAAGAAAACCATAAAGCTTGGTGTAAGTTCATGTTGAGGTAGATTTGGACAAGGCTGGAAGTCTTTACAACAGAGGGATGTGTAGCAATGTAAAGGCTTCTGAGAAGTGAAGTTAGGGAATTCTGAATGGCAGCTGATGAGGGCTTTTTTATATATATTTTTATATATATATATGTTTATATATATATATCAGCAAAGGTGTTTGAAAACTTTCAGAAGTTGAAAGCAGCTGTGGATAGTTTTTGTCTTTGTTTTGCTTTTTTGTGTGTAAAACAAACCTATGATTTTTGCAGGTCTCCTCATAGGACTAGCCATAAGAAATTAATTTTCAATTTCAATTGTGGAAGGAATTATTTGATCTTGTAGTGTTCAAGGTTGAATTTCCTCACAAAGTCTGCACTGAAGCTGAAGAGTGAAAGACACAAAAATGTCCTGTTTCCTTAGGTGAATTTTCGTAACTGGAGACAGATGAACCCTGAATCTCTCTTTCGGTTTGGAGGCAATTCATATGCACCCAGCCATGCTCATACTTACATCACATCACAACACAAAACCAGCAGTGTTGTCTCGGGCCATTTATAAAACAGTAAGGAATTTTTAACCTTAAATTGAGATGGGGATATTGACTATGAGGTCTCCTCATAGGACTAGCCGTAAGAAATTAAGTTGGTGTGTGTTCTAGTGTGGAATTTGGTCAATATATCTGATAATTTTTGATTTTTGGAGGGGATAGGGGGGAGTCGCGCCATGTGGAATGCAGGGACTAAGCCTGGTGCTGGCGTGGGTACTTGCGTTTTCAGAAGGACGTTGTCAGCACCTCTGCGTTTTGATGTACAGCTTGCCAGGCTGCACAAGTGGCCTTCAGAGATCAAGTATCATAATATTGTCCCTTTTTCTTCCACTGCTGTTATTGGCCGGTGGTCCTCTTGAATGTCGGAGAGGATGGTAGGAATGGAAAAAAAAAAATTGTTCTTGAAGTAGTTCTGTAAATGTAAACTTCTTTTGTTTTAACCACATTTATTAAGGAAATAAGGAGTTGTCTACTTTGAAAAACAAAGAGCGAGCCTGTCATATAGGGCTGGATGGTACATATATACTGCAATCCGTTGTTCCTCCAACTTCTTATCCTTCGGATACACCAAAGGCAGACACATCTCATCTGTTCTGTACTTTGAAGTAGAATTCCTCCCTGACAATATGCAAATAATGGAATTGTTTTCTGAAGCTCTGGAATTTATATACCTTTATTTCAATGCTATTTTTTTATATGCAAATTTATGCTAGGCACTCATCCTGTACAGCAGTGGTAACTTATGTTTTGTGCCACCACGTAGTTGAATAACTAGAGTTGTTTTTTGAAGTTAAATACCTATATTAGCTTTTTCTTGGGTACACAGTTATTCCCAAAGATGTCTTTACTCTTCAGCGGGGAATGTGAGAGATGACTTCAGACAACATTTTCTTGAAAGCTTTTTGAAAAATCAGGGTCTCGGGAATTCCGTTGTCATTGAGATCTGTGTGTCACTGGTAGAAAAATGTTCTGTTGCATTAATGGGATAATTCAGAAAATGGAATAAATTATATAGTTTAACTCAAGGCAGCTGTCAGTCCTGCTGACTGTCATGGCCTCTGGGATTCATTGGTGTAGCAGTGGTAGCACGAAAACAGGAAATTCAGGTGATGGTTTAAAGAACTTGGCTAATGGTAAAAACTACTTTTGATTGGATGAAGTTAAAATGGAAGGACGCAGCAACTGTTGAGTTTTTTGTTTTGTTCAAGATCAAATGACATGAAAGGTCTGCAGTCCTTTTTTTTTTAAGCAAGTCTTGAAGTATGTTTAGATGTTTTGGCAGCCTCTGGATTTTCTTAATCTGCTATATTTTTAGAAAAATGATATGGTTCAAACTATTCAAATTAATCTACTTTAACACTGAGGGATTTATGTACAATAGTAAGGTTTGGATTTAATAAAGTGTCTTTGTACTATGAATCTGTAGCTTTCTAAATATTCACAGTGAGTTGACACAAGATTATAGTGTCAAAGCATCTAGATGAGCCGCTTGAAGTACTTCATGCCGGAAAGAAAATATGTGGTAATACTGAGCTCTGACCGGCATTTCTAGAGATGGTTAACGAACCACAGGTAATACTGGGTTCTTCAGAGCATCTCTGTGTGGCCCTGGTAGGTGTGAATATCTGTCCTGCGGGAACCAGAAGCCAAGGTGGCGATCATCAGATAGCCTTTGGAAAGTAACGCCGCTACTAAGCTGCGGTGGAATTCAGCCAGATGCCTACGAGAGAGAAATAACACCTCTCTAAATCACTCATTATTTTCAGCAAGTTATATAGAAGAAGGAGTTATGTTCTACTAGAACATAAAGATTGTCAAGAGTTGCCTGACAATCACTGAGGTCTATCTGTAATAGCTACATGAAGCCAGGATGATTCAAGACCATCCCTCCACCAAAGAAACGAGCCCATCAGCTCGTGTTATCTTTTTTTTCTTATAGTGACTTTAACAACAGTCTTTAAAACAGATTTCTAGCTGAGTGACAAGAAAGTAAATCGAGACATCTTGGCTTAGTGTGATTCCTGCTGTCAGTCTAAGAAAATGGTGCTTTTGCTACTGAAACTGTTTGGTTAAGGTCACAGTACAAGTTTTTCTGCAGACTTCACGTGGAAAACAGCAGTAACTTGCGTGCCACGGTTCAGGGTGTCCAGCTCTTAGCTGTGGCCTTGAATGTGAGTTCCAGCTTTGCTGACAGTCAGTGCCGTGTTTAGTTTTGTCCTTACTTTTCATATATTGGCATACTGTTCTGTTACGCTGAACATTTTATCACGGGGTCTCTTGGAGAGCGATGTGTTTAAGGCTGGAGAGCTGTGTCATTTAGATGCACGCGGAGATCACCGCTTATTAATTGCTGTGCGTAATAACTGGGGGAGGTCCACTAAAAGACTAACAATGCGGCTTCTGTGAATTGTGTGACGATCATGGTAATGAAGTATTTTTAATACTTAGGAAATAATGTGCTTTTTGTGGAAGTGGCTCATTTCTGTTGTCTGTCCACGTTATGCGTGTATTAAGGAAGCAGCAAAGGACCTGGTTTGCTGTTGCTACCACTCCGTGTTTGCAGCTTATTAGTCTGTTCTAAAGGTGTCTGGGGGGCTGTGTGCCCATGGCATAACACAGAGTGACTTTAAAGCTGAGGTGGTTTGTGTTTGGCTGCCACAGATGTCAGAGGCTGCCAGAGCGACGGGGAGTAACCGGAGCACTGTGTGCTCTGCTCGTCCCAGGCTCTTGGCTGCCCTTTGGGGATCTGTTCTAAACAGATGCAAAGTTGCAGCGTGGTGCAAATCTGACCGTGTGAGCTCCTGACCCCGCACTCCTTTCTGTCTTCCTAAACATATACCTCAGCTATTCTTTTCCAAAGATAGCTTTGAAATGGGGAAAAACTCTGCAGGTGCGAGCTTCCTTGTGTGTAAACTGAGAAATAACCTTTTTGGGGGGGTGTTGGTTTGTTTTTAGAGGCACGTAGTCCTATCTAGTTAGCGATATTCCTGATATAAGTGGACAAGGCAGAGTGTTTATTACAGTGGGGGGACAAAACTGCAGTAGACGAAAAGAACCAATATGTATTCAATTGACCTTGTAGTTCCCTAGTGAGCTGCATGCATATAACCTTTATAGGATGGATTAGCTGTCAAAAAAAATGAATGCTTGCGTTATAGTTTTCTTGAAAGTGTTTTGGGAAAAAACAGAAAAATCTTGCTTTCAGCAAGTGTGAGAGGTTATTATTAAAAAGTAAAAAAAAATCAACTCTGTTTATATAGATTAAGAACACATAATCCAGTGTGGCTAATCCTCTCTCTAAGGAAGTAAATCACTTGTCTTTGATGTAATTAAGATCATGACTTCCTTTTAAGCTACTGTCCCATGATTTTTTTAACAAGTTAACTTCCACACAGCGTTAAGCTTATACAGGTCCTTGATAGAGTTACCATTTTGCAGCCTTTTTGCATGCAGCTAAGAGAATTCTCTGATCTCAAGTGGCAGCCAGCTCCTCGAGGGGCAAGAGTTAACTGTAGGGAAGGATGCTGCTCTCGACAATAAATTAGTGTCGTTATTGAAGCTCCTCAAGCTCTCAGCGTGTTTTAGAGAGTGATAGTAGGTACAGATGCAAAGGGAAGTTAAGCACATCTTTGCCAGAAAGAGTATTTCTAATGTGGTTTTTTTTTTTTTTGCAATATGAGTTTTGACCAGATTAGTAACACCTAAGCTCCTGTTCCATGCAGTATGATAAAGAATAAATTTTCATTGCTACGGAACATCACTGTGCACTGAAGTTTTCTACAGAGGTCCTGAAGGAAGTTCAAACCAGAGTTGAAGTCCAGAGGACACAGTGTGCTGTCAGCTCATGGCCTTGTTCAGCGTGTAAGAACAATGGCTTCAGCAGCAGTGATGCTGTAAGCCAGAATGTGCTGTTCCTCAGAAATCGCTGAGAAAGCGTAGAGTTTCTCAGGTTCTAGCCTGGACTTGTCTCATACTCAAGACGCCTAAGGGAAAGAAGAACAACAGTAACATTTTGAATGAGATAGTTTAATGTATGCAGGGGAAAAGTAATAGGTTATACATCTTGGTTTCCAGTAATTTGTTTTTATGCATATGTCTGTGTTTTATTGTTATTTCCCCCTCCCTTTTTTGGTGTATGAAGGCTGAGCTCCTTTTGAGCATGGGGGATTGCAAGATCAAATCCCCAAATACATTTCTTGATCTACAAAGGCAGTTTCAGTAAGTCATCTTGTTTTGCGCAGTATGGTAGCTTGGCGAAAGGTATCAGCTATAATTTATGATGGATTGTGGCATCTGTTCTCGCAGTGTTTTGCAGACAGATGTGAGCCAGTGTGCCAGCCTGACTAGCAGCCATGTGTCTATGATTAGGTTGAGGCCAAGATCAAGCTGTTAAATTGTACCCTTGTCGTGGCTTACTAGTGTAGACCTGATGCTCTGTTGACTGGCTACCTGACTATTTGATATCTTCAAGTGTAGGTGGAAAAAGCTGATGTCTTGCAGAAGACTGGGAGCATCTTTTAATAAGACAGTAAGAGACTGGTATGGCTTGTCTTAATTTGCTGTACCTTAAGTGTCACACACATTTATGAAGGTGCTGAACTATTGCTTCAAATGGGATTTGCTGCCTGGGTCTAATAATAATTAGCGATCACACAGGGCAGGCCTATCAGCTGCTGTTCTCTGGATGTGGGAGGCTTCCATTGAGTCTGCAAGTTAACCATCATGTAAAGACACTGGTTTTACTCCTTAATAAGGTGGGGGGATCACCGATGCAGTTTGAGCTCATTGAGCTCTCTGGATCATATTAACCAACTTTCATGCATAGCTGCATTTGCTTCATGCACAGTTAAACACTTGATTACACATGTGTTAAGAACCTAATCAGTGAAAACCAGATAAGCTTGGTTTCCCTTTTTCAGTTCACTAGAGCTGAAGTGCTCACCACATAGAAGTGTCTCCAGCAATCCAGCTTATGTCTGAAAAAGTTGTTGTGGCACTCCCTATGTGAAGTGCTATGTGGCTTTCTCTGTGAGAGGGCATCTAGCTGATCTGCTGTTGGAAAATCCAGTAGATACAGAATCCTCAGCTCTATAGGAAGTGCTGTGTACAGACATCTTTGTTACGATGCACAGAAAATGTTATTTTGCTGGAGAGAAGGCTTAACAATCCAGTTTATATTTAAATTTCTACCTTGCACAGCTTTAAAAACCATTGAAACTATGATTCTTATGTATGGCTCTATTTCACTAAGAAATATTTCTTATTTGAATGGTGGGGGAGAGGGAAGCATAATGTTTGTGCACAGAAAAGGTACTGAGACTTGCAGCTGTTGTGTGTTGACTTGGCATCTCTGCAGAAGTGTGTGTCTTAAGGGCCTTTACCAAAGTTGCCAGCTGGTTTTTTTTTTTGTGGACTGGATACTATAGAATGTGCATCTTGCAAATTGAAACCTCTCAGCCTTGTGCTGGTATAGCCAGCACATTTATTTCTGAAAGTGTAAGTAGTTCTCTACATGCATCTTTGCATTAATAGCATCTCTAGCAGTTCATGATCAAACACTTGAGTTAGAAAAGACTGCTTTGTAGTTTACTAAGAAGATCCTGTCCGAAAGACTCAGTAACGCAGATACGAAGAAAGTGTAGAACTGGTTGCACATCTGTCTTGCTTTGAAATGTCTACCTGCCTTATCCTGCCCTTTGCTTTTTCACAGAGGCTTGTTTATTCAATTTTTGTCTTTTTGTTACTGATGGTTAGTCTGTAAAGGTCTTGTGCGTTATTTGTTTTTCATTTGCTGCACAAGTACAACTTGAAGTTAAGCCCGCATTGGATTTGTTCCTGTAAGCTTAATGTAGTGTTTTCTGTATGAATAAGGTACTTTTTCAAAAAAGTGCTGCTCTTGTACGAACATATTGTGTGCTGCAGTGCTGTCTTTTTGTGGGAATAGTTAATGAACCTATATTAACTGAAAGCAAACCCCAGATTTTTTGTAACTGTCATGAATCAGTTACATTTAAAGCAAAAGTAGAGTTCTTTTTTGTTGTTTTCTTTCCCCCTCTTTCTGCATTGCTATCAGAGATTTTACAGAAGGTTTGTAAGTGTATTGCAAATAACTAAATCCAGTGGTGCACACCAACATGTCTATGTTGACTTAAGGGCTTTGAGAGTTGTTGTGTCTTTTATTTCCAGGTAGACATGGAGAATAAGATAGAGCTAAATCTCCTGACTGCTAGTGGGTTTGTAACTGCTTGTGAGTTTGTATTACTTCGTGTTTTTTCAAGTCCTTAGTGTAAGCAAGTGTGACTCATGACACTGGTAGGTCTTGGTAGAGACCTCTTCAAATATTGAAGACTTCCTTCTGTACCTTGCTGTTTGAATTTGAAGCCCTGTTGTTTCTGAGGGTAGCAAATTACATGTGGTATCTCAGGGAGTAGGGAAGGGGAAATGCTGTAAGGTAAGCAGAAAACATTCTTTTGTACTTGCATAAAAACTTACATATATGTCCCTTGGTACTAGAAAACTAAAGTTCCTGCTCCCATCTGGCAAGCAGTTGTCACTGTATCTCACGCAGAGAAGTTCTTGAATGACAATGCCGTGAAGTATTTGCTGACAGTTTTGCAGAAGTTTCATAGTTTGCTGGTAGTAACTTTTTATTTCCCGGCTCCACAGTAAGTCCTACAGAAGGCTGTAGTGCTCAACTGTAGAAGCTGTTGCTTAGCAATGGTGTAGGGAGTTCAAAAAGCAGAGAACGTAGAGTAAAAATTGTCTGACTGCTTAGTAAGCTAGTGAATGAATGCTAGTGAATTTGTGGTTTCTCACTCCAGACTTGTTTTGTTTCTGCTTGAAGCTATGCGTGCTGCGCACACCTATTAAAAATGGGGTTTCACTTCTTGGTAAATAAAATAGATGCCGCTGAAGACTGAACACCTGGTTGCTCATGAAGAGGTGTTTTTTCCAGCCAGTTTCTAAAGGCGAGTGTTGGAATACTGCGTTGCTGGTAAAGTGAGTCTTGGTTGAAGGGTCATAGTTATCCCAGGAGGCACTGGGTTGATTGGAATGGAGTTGTATGAATGCTGTGACATTACCAAGACACAGGTCTTGCAGTGAAGGTGATCTGCTCTGTTTTTGAAGTACTCTAGCAAAGTAGCATCACCTGTAGTCTTTTAGTGTTACAGAAAAGTATCAACACATTTCTGTGAGGCAATGAACAGTCATCTGAGAGTGTAATATGATTTTCCTCTCAATTTTTGAACTTGCATTGTTAATTAAAAGTTTTCTGTAGTAGAAAGAGGTTCTAAAGTAGGAACTGAGTCAGAGATAATGCGATGTAGTTCTTTCCTCCGTGTGCCCTTGGTTGACCATTTAACATACTTAAGTACAATATACACTGCTGTTCTGGAAGAAGGATTTATGTATCGGAATTCTTGCTGTCCCTCAGATTGATGTACTGGTGATCAGGTTTGGGCAAGAGCTTAGTAAATACACTATCCAACAGCATTTTTCTGCCAGTATGTAGTCACGAAGTCATTTTAAATCCCTCTGAAGGCTCACATTTAAAAACAAACCAAAAACAAACACTAAACAAGAGAGTGAGTGAACTTCTTTAAATTCACAAAGCACAGCTCCTTCTGGGTCACAGCTGAACCAGCAACCATTCCTTTGGACCCTAAATCGTGAAATCTCAAGCCCGCAGAAGCAAGCACGACGACTACAGCAGCTGAATGCTGACTCTCCAAGTAAACACACAGATACCCCAGGGCCTCAGCCTACTTACGTCGTGTCTTTGCTGTCACTGTACATGCCACTGAAGTGAGAAGACTTTGATGTATGAGTTGACAATTGCATGTCCCTGCAGACCAGGTTGTATTGCAAATAAGAAACGAGAATATATTCCTTTACTTGTTCTCCTTGTTTGTTATTACTGCTTTCTCAAACTTTGTGCTTCGCTACTTTTGCACTCCATACCAAGTCTTCCCTTGTTTTACAAAAACTTCAGAAAAAGGGCAAGCTTCTCCATTCTCTCTCCTTGCTCTGCTCCCAGACTTAAAGGGATTTTTTTGCTTCTTAATTTTGTTTTTGGGGGACATACAGAGCTGTGTGGAATAGACTGAGGAAAAGGCTGGAACGTAACACGGTTAAGGACTATGCAGGACCTATGTAACACAAGAATAACTGCATTTTGCATGAGCGTTGTGGGGGTTCTTAGGACTGACTGGCTACTTTTTATCAATTCTCATGGTACAGCACTCTTTATTAAATGTGTAATGTAGTCCTCAGTGGCACCAATTCAATCATGTGGCTGTAAGGTAGAGACTCATATTTACAGCCCTGCTTGTGGGCTGCTGGTGGCCAAATCACTGCATTTAACTTGGACCAAGTGAGTTAGTCGTGGGCTTTTTGCAAGTACTTTGAAAGGGGTGTGTAATAGCGCTGTTGAACTCAATTACGATGTGGTTCATTGGATGTGAGCTCCACAGTTAACCAGTGGACATCAAGTGATGCTCACGTCCTCGGATGGGGATGTTTCATACCTCCTGACAAACCTCGAATGGGAGAGATCATCATCTCCTGACATGGAGGGTGCAACCTCAGTGGAACAATACTGGAAGGTGTAGTTGATGCCACGAAGATGATTAAGGGACTGGAGCATCTCTCCTGCAAGGAGAGGCTGAGAGCTGGGGTTTAGCCTGAAGATGCCCCAGATGGGATCTAATCAATATCTATTAACATATGATGGCAGGGTGTGAAGGTGATCGCTCCAGACTCTTCTCAGCAGTACGGAGTGACAGGACAAGAGGCAATGGGCACAAATGGAAGGAGCAAGTGCTTTCTGAGTATAAGAAAACACATACTGTGGGAGTGGCTGAACACTAGAGCATGTTGTTCAGAGAGGTTGGTGCGTCTCTGTGTTTGGAGATACTCAAAATCCAGCTGGGGCAGGGTCTGGGGCAACTTGCACTGGGTGACCTTGTTTGAGCAGGGAGGTTGGACTTTACGATCTCTAGAGGGTCCGCCTAGCATCATCCGTTCTGTGATTCACGGTGTCTCTGTGCCTCGTAATCTTCGTGCTTGGCTATAGCCCTCAGCTACTCCAATCATGCCACTTCGTAATTAGCTGAAACAGAGCATACTGGCAGAGCGTGCAGGCAGGGAGAAGGTGTTGGTATGTTCATCATCAAGCGCTTTTGACTTGAATGATGTGCTGCATTTTTGGCTAGGTAGAAAGCGATTTGTCTGCAACAGATGTTTCTTCCTTGTGCTCAGGTTCTGATCTTGTTTAAGTCCAAGAAGTGATAGGACAAATCTGTACTACAAATCTGAAGTACGAGACTGCATCTGTGAGTGCTTTCCCCCTGGTGATGGAACATATGGAAATAATGCTTATCTTGATTTAGATAAGCAATTGCCTTTCCTGTACAATCATCCACGGTTAGTAGGAGTAGAAGCAGGCACGTAATGTAACGCATCTTACAATCTGTCTTTCCTGATGCTCCGTAAGCCTATGCAGAAACAAACTGAATGGAAAGCTGCGTTAAACGTGAGGTTACTAATTGCTACTAGTTTGTCATTTTTGATCTGTACAAGACACTTGTAAAAACAAAGCGTTAAAAAAAAAATAAAAGAGGCACTGCAGGGAAGAGCGCACAGAGTATGTAGCAAAACATTTGCTGTACCTTTCCCCGTGGTCATCGCTCAACTCCTTTGTTTTTCAGCAGCCCATGAAAAGCGGAGCGGTCACGGTCCGGCCTTTGAGGGTTCCCCTAGGAGGGGAAGAGCTGGCTCTTGTCTGGGGTTGATGTGGGGACCCTTGTCACTTGCTCAGGTTCTTCTCCCAGCGCATTTTCCAGGTCACGTTAGGGACTGCTGTTGGAGAAGCCTTCCTTGTGGGGATACGTGTTTCTACTGGTAGCTGTCGTAGCAGGGATGAGATAGTGGGCAGAATTATTTATTTTTATCTTGTAATTAATTTCCTTCAGCTGTGCATTCTAAAGCTGACTATAAATGATGGTCTCCCGTTTTCAGCTTTGTTTCTTGCAATTCAGTCTCTTACTTTTGTTTTTATGAACTAGAGGGGAAAAAAAAAAAATTAAGTCCTCTGACTTGTTAAACAAAATTTCTTTTTAATACCGTGAGCCTGGCTGCTGTAAATCCTTTTCACTTGTTCTTTGATTTCTTCTCGTACCTGCTTTTGCTCGTGGAGTGCCAAGAGCCATTTTCTTTGCCATAGATATTGCTTTATACTATGGGGTTTTAATATCTGCTTTTACTACTTCGTGTGTGCTCTAATCTTTCATTATCAAATAGTTTTAAAATAAAAATATGTTCTTAACAGAAGTTCTTCCAGCTGTGGGCTTTTCTATTCCCTTTGATTGCAAGCTCTTTTGTATTGCTGTAGGTATTCCTGTGGCTGGGTGTCTGTGACCTGTTTAAAAAACTAATGTACTTTAAAGTGTACTAGACTCTAAAATCCTGGGTGTTTTAGCAGTGTCTGAGTTTTGGAGTTGATTTTATGAAGATGTTAGGTTTGTGCCATCGTTTTTCCATCGCACCAGCCTGGCATATTCATGTCCTTTATGGGGGCGCCCTCTAGTGACCTGTTCTGAAACTCCTTTCTTCTCTTAGTTGTGAGGAACTTCCTGCGTTTTATTTCCAAGTGCAGTTTTTGTTCACTAAATGTGATGCGTTTATCCGTACATGTATTAGAAGATGTAAGGGTCCTTTTTCCTTTGATGTGAGCTAGAAGGAATTGTAAGCAAAGCTGAGACACAGGGCCGCCTGTTTGCTGTACTTGTGTTCAGACCTCAGCTGATGAACTTCATCGTGTTTCAAGATTTGCCTAGAAAGAGCTCAGGGACATTGAGCGTGATTAAAGGCCCAAAGGATGTGACCCAGGAGAAGAAGCTGAAGGACATCGGGTTGGGTAGGCAGAGGATTGGAAGATGATGGGTTGGATCTGGAGGGAAAAATGGTGGCGGGACAAAAATGTTTAACTGCTCTATATTGAAGATTTTAAACACTGATATATTCTTGTGATGGGGGGGTGGAGAGGAGGACCCAGAGCGTTTGTGGTGTCCGCACAGTTGTGTGTCTTTAAAACCAGCCTAAACAAAACAGATTTTGGGAAGGATGTAACAGGATCAACTCTGTCCTTTGTGCAGTGGGTGCACACATGATTTAATGACCATTGACTTTACTTTCTGATAGGAGCTACAGTGATCTTGTTAGCTTATTAAAAAGCCTTAATAGCGCAATCTTTATTTTTGCTTTATTTCTGTATTTGATACTTTTCAGTATATTGCTGCATTTCCCTAGCTGATGTTGTTTCTTGATTTATTTTTTTTTTTTCCCATGAAATTATTCTCACAGAAGTCATTGATCTGGATTAGAGCTAGGTAGGCAGAAGAGGAAGGTTTGGGAATTATTTTTGCCAGAAAACTGGCAGAGAGGCTGAGTAGGCAGTTGAGGAAAAAATTCAGAACTTAGTCTTATGAACTGCTTTCATGTTGGGTGTTTCCTTAGACTTCTGTCAGGTCCTCACCTGCTTGTGAATATGCAGATTTTTGGCATTTGTGTGGGGGTTGCTTTACGCCCCAGTGTCTCACTTTGCAAATGTAATTTCATTTCTTCAGAATGAATAGACTTGAACAGACTGTAGTTATGCCCACCATCACTTTACAATACGATTTCTATTGTGTGATGTGAGTGGAATTCAGAAAGGCATTTCAAAAGTTTGTGGATATTCCATTTATCCTCTTCCTTAATAGTTTTGTTTGTGCCAGTTATTTCTTTGAATTCATCTGACCTTGAAAGTTCTAAATGCTTGTGAATTCTACCTGTATGGGAGATCATTGCTTTACTGATGCTTTTAGCCCATGGTCTTGAATTAAGTAGGGCATTTTATTCCAGATACAAGGCTGGCATTAACTGGTCCTGGGAGGTCATCAGGGATGAAGACTCCGGATTGCACTGTCTTGGAAATCAGATAGCCAGACTTGGCATGAACACACCTTGTTAAATTCAGGTTTACCAAACAAAAGCTTTGTTTGCTCTCGATGTGCACACATAGTTGTAATGAAGTACAAATGTTAGTGTGCTTAAACTGCACTTTGAGTTCATTCATAATCCCCGCTGTTCATAGAACAAACCTAAGTGCACAAATGTTGAGATTAAGGAAGAAAACTGAATAACGAAATTCACTAATGTGCAAGAGTTGGGATGGAATCCAGATGGCCAAAGTAATGCTGATTATCACTGCTTTGTGAGAGCCCCCCCCCCCCTTTTTTTTTCTGTTTGTTTGTTTGTTTTTTCTTTTTTTTTCAGGAGCCTCTCCCAGTATTTTTCTAGTTTTACTTTTTCGATGGAGTTGGGTTAGAAAGGGTGGGCAGAGTCTTACTCTAGAGGGAAGCAAAGCCCTGGAAGCACACAAGGGGGGTACACAAGGGCAGAACCCCAAATAACGCAGAAGCTATTGCTCGTGTTTAATACTGTCACAATCCTATTTTAGCATTTTACTAACTTGATTAAAACCGGTGGTCTGCAGGTACACAGGTCCTCACTATATGTTGTTTTGCTTGTGAGCACTCGAGATGGGAGCAGCTCTCCCTGCAGGCAGGGACCCTTCCTTCTGGGCAATCTTCACTGCCCAGCTGGATAATCTTAAAAACCTTCTAGTGCCTCTTAAATTTAGCTGTAGTTATGCTGGAATTCCTGAGGAGGTACTTCAGAAAATTCAGTCTCTTATTCTGCTTGTCTCTTTGTCCTGAAAACTTCTCATATTCACAGCCACAGACCAAATAAAATATTTTCTTCTCTTGGAGTCTGTGATGCCTCCATCTAAAACTGAGGTGGACTTTGTTGTTGCCTTAATGTAGTGTGGATTTAGTTTGTGTGTGTGGTGTTCTTTTTCTTTTGGAGATTGGAATATATGTGAATTTTTCTGGTTTTCCAACTGTTCTGCTTTTGAGGTGCATTCTGGACAACCAGTATAGAGACAGACTCTAAAGTTTTTATTTGCTTGCCAAGCAGGCTTTCTTATTTCTAAAAACTGACACTTCTTGAGTCTAAGTACTCCTGGTTTGTATCTTGAAGACTAGGTTACATAGCAACCGCTTCAGAGGGTTTATTTCCTGAGGATGTACGTAAAGCTGTTTCATTAATGAGAGCAAGAAATATTCTCATTCTGCTACAAGTGCAAAGTAAATCTGTCACTGGTAGGATTTGTATTAATGTGCTAGTATGTACACGTGGTGTGTGTCCTTCCTGAAACACACAGTGCCCTGGAACTGCTGGTTTGTCCTTGCTGAGTTACGGTACCGTGAATTATAGGGTGATACCTACAGCATTTGAGTTTCTTGGGCATAATTGAGGAGTAACCACACTTACAGATCTGAGCTTCATCATTACCTTGGGAAGAGACTTTGAAGTAGATGAGTGCAAGTGTTTTGTTTTTTTTTTTAATCTGAGAAGCAGACAAAAATGTGTGTGGTGAAGAGAGATGGGAGAGAAAGGTGGGAAGCGAGTGATTCGTAACAGCCAGGAATGGCTTTGTTGTCCCTGCCAGGATGACTAAGTTGACTACAGGGGAAGAAAATACCCCAAATCAGGTATCAGTTCTGACCTTGTTAGGAAATGTTGTCTGCCAGCCCTAGAGGTCTAACAGATGGCGAAAGAAAATCACTTGTCTCTCCTACAACTATTGGTATCATACTGGGATTACTTTTGTAGTCAGCAGCATATCAGTACGTTTGTTGAGTATCTTCGTGAGTGAGACTCAGCATTCCACTACTTCCATCAGCATCGAGCATCCTTCTAGAACAACCAGAATGACAAAGTGCAGGCTCAAATCCTCTGTTAAATCGGACTTTTATGGAAAGAAATAGGGGTAATCTATCAAAGATGTACAAGGCAGCATTTGCTCTTCCTGCTGAACCATATTAAAGGCAATGGTTGTCAGGGCTCTTCCAAGAACTATTGGGCAGGTGAGGGGCTTGCTGAAGAGGATGTGGTAGATCATATGGGAGTGTTGTGCAGTGAATTTACTGGTGCTTTTCCACGGGGAAGGAGTCTCAGGAGAACTACACACAGGAAATATGCAGTACTTGCAAAGAGCGAGAACTACAAGCAAACTCGTGAAGGCTGTGGAGGGTAGAAAAGGAGGAGGCATCACCAGTGTGTGCAACGTCGTGTTGTGTGGCACTCTGCAGAAAGAGTGAGATGACCTTGCTGGTGAGTTGACTAAGGGACATCTCTGTTTTCTCTCTGACCTGGAAATAAGGGATAATGAGAATCAGCTTTTTTTGTGTGTGTTACCTTCTCATGGCTCTTCCTGGTGGATTTTTTTTTTTTTTTTTTTAAATATTGAAACAAATACTCTAGTATCTAAACTGCACTTTTCTATTTAAATAGGTTAGAGAACTGAACATCTTTAGTTTGATGTTAACTAGTGTTGCAATGACTTGGACAGAAGGTGGAGGATGATGGTGTGCTTTTAAATTTGGTGGAGCTCCAGGAGGATTCTCACTGGGGAGGGATGGGGAAAACTACTGTCCTGCTTGCTGGCAGAATGCAGTTAATATGAAAACAGGTAACAAATCGGACTCTATAAATAGGTCACAGAGGCTGATTTTTATTTTAATACAACTCAACGGCTAACTGCAATGGTTACCTTCTGCGGAAAAATGGGTGAACAGCATAACTTTTAGGTTGAAGTGGCGTAACGTTATTAATATGAAAATCAGAACTTGATACCTTTCCACAGAAACACTTTCTTTGCTTTGGCTGCGACACTGAGGGTGATCTGGTGGCAGTGGAATAGTCACTTGATGAGCCAAATACGGAAGTTAAACTCCTGAATTAGATACACTTGAATACAAGACACCTTTATACAATACAAGTCACAACGGCAATGGATCTTTTGTTGGAGGAGACATGGATTTTGCACTAGGTGTGTGGTAGCCAATCTCAACTATAATTGAATAAGACCGTGTGTTTTTGGAGTGGTTGAGATAAACGATGATTTCTGGTACTGGTCCTTTGTGCTGAAATTAGAAGAACAACACCTAAAAAAAAAAAAGTTACTTTCTTTTTTCTACTTACAGTTGCTTGTGATGCTGACAAATTTAAGCATGTGTACTCAAATTTGTGGAAATGGATTAAAATAAAGGGTGATGTGAAAACTGGAGGGCCAGATTTGTTTGGACTCTTACCTTCTCAGTAAATCTTGAGGTTTTTTCCTTACCAAAAAAATGTCACTTGTTTTGAAGATTGGGAACTGTTTCCCATTTAAATTTTTACTTTAGCAATTCAGGTCTGTTTCTGGCCAATGTACGAACCTCTTTAGACTTGGCTTGTGTTGGAAATAATTAATTTTAAAAAATAGTAATAATAAAAAAATCAATTAGGCAATCTTTCCTTCTCTTATTAGTTCCTTGCTAATCATGTGGTCATCTAACAATGCAAGACTATGTTAAGCTTTTAGCAAATATGTGTTTGTGGAACTGTTTGAGGTAACTGAACACTTTTATAGATTATGATACAAATGAAGTCAATTGGTGATGCAAAAATTGAGAATTTACTGGAATAAAGGACATAAAACATTATTTAGTAATGAATCTTTTGAAAATTCCTATGTTTTGTCTTCGCTCCCCACTTCTTGATGAGCAATTTCAGATGGCAAAGCTCCAAGTTTAAGTTTGCTGGTGTTTTCATTCAGATTTTTTCTTCTACCTGCTGCCAGAGCTGGTTGTAAATTCGGGGGCTGTTGGCAAACAGCATGCTTCTGTGTTCTTGTGTGCATTCAGAATAATTCTGGGTTGGATAAATCACCGCTTCAGTAGGAGAGTTATTTTAACTACTTCTTCCTATTTTGTAATTTATAGCCTTGTCGTTAGCAAAGAAAATTAATTGATGAATCAAGGTCCAAAAAATGTATATGTGTGTGTGTATATATGTATTTTAATGAAATGATACATGGACAAGAAATCAGTGCTTCATAGTAGCCTTTATTGGAAAACAAATAAAAAGCAAGTAGGTGTTGTGGTTTGGTTTGTGGTTTGGCTCCCTCCCTGCCTCCCCTTTATGTTTTATTTTTTTTTCCTTTTGGGAAATGCTGGTATCTTTGTGTGTTCCCGGTGCCCTCTGGAGGTGAAACTGAAAGCTGCAGCAGTCTGACAGCAACAGTGTCACTGGGACTGTTGGGTCCTGCTCTGGACTTCTAAATAGTGATCTCAGACCCACGTTTGTCATCTGGTTTTACTGCTTTCTTGTTTTGTAGGTGAAGATGCTAAAGATGATATGCAGGGGAAGAGAAGTCTGAGCGAGAAAGTTTCTCTTTATCGAGGTGACATTACACTGCTCGAGGTTGATGCCATCGTTAATGCTGGTAGGTGGTTAAATATTTTACACTGTTATGTCTTGAAAATCCTTTCTAGTGCCACATTGCAGGTTTGAACTTCAAGTTGCATAAAACTGGTATGTCCTGTGGAAATCTGTTGGAAACTACATGTTTTTTTCCCAGCTTCTCTATATGGCATCCGTCTATCCTGTGTGCCTTTACTGTGACAAGGATTATTGTGAAAATTCAATAGCATGGTCACCAAGAGAAAAATTATGATCTCATGTCCATCTTTTGACTTAACTTGAACAACTGAGGCTTCACACTTTGTATTGTAGAAGGCTGAACTTCGATACTAAGCTACTCCAGTACGTTCCAGTCTGTTTTTATGAATCAAGCCATTGGTGGGGTAGGTAATGTGAAAACCTTAACAATTAGGTAGTAGGAAAACTGGGTTTCTGTTTCATGTGGTTTGACTATTTGCTTTCTTGTAGGGAGATGATATTTTTCAGGTTTTTGCTCATGACCTTCAGGGTTGTAAATGTTTTAGTTCCTCTTCTCACTTAGTGACCATGTCTCCATGTATGCAACTGAGGTGAAGAACTGTGCGTAGCATCATCTTCTTGTGACAAAAGTGGGGGCAGAAAAGCCTGTGCAATTAATTCCTTTGTACATTAGATTATAATAAGCTAATATATACTTGTTGGGAAAGACTACGTGAAGGTTTCCCCCTAAAGAGATGCCACAGCCAAATCTTGCCTGCACTCCCCACCCGAAAAAGAGTTACGGTTTGTGTGTCTCGAGGCTGGAAATGTTTTTCCCCTTGTATTTGGCTGGCATTGTCCTTCGTTGTTAAGAATATTGATTCGTTTTCAAGGATTAATTTTTGGTAGCATCCATTTATTGAAAGGCAACATACTGCAGTATCTTCTCTGTGATTGAATGAAGTGCAGAGATTCCCAATGTTGTACTAGCCAAAATGGATGTGCTTGCTTACTGCAGTAAAAAGCTGTGTGGGGATACTGGCTCATGTCTGTAAAGAGTGTAGAAATGTTTGCTCTTACAGTTTAGAATTCACTTAACAGACTTTCTTGGATTGTTTAATTATGTTTATCTCTGCATGACTCCCCACTTTCCAGTGGTGACATGCCAGTGGGTTTTGTGAAGTACAGGTAGAATCTTTAGTTATCACGAAATGCTTTTTTTTTTTCCCTCCAACAAATAATAAGGATTGTATTTCCATGCGAAAGTTTTAAATTAATGTTCTAGTTTACTGATGCACAAAAGCCTTCCTAAGTTACGGACAAACAATACAGTAGCATCCATGTAACATGATTCTCTCCTCACTGGGTTGGCGAGGCCTCTGAAGCTTTAATCTTTTAATTTTTTCCCTCTCATTCTTTCAAGATGACATTTCCAGTTGTGCTCTCGCTCACTTTCTTACTTTATTACTCTACAGTGAGTCAATATTAGCATACTTGTCTCGATTTATATTTAGATTCTCTTTGTTTATAGGCCTCCCTTGAATTACAGGCTGGAACTAGTTGCAGGTTAGTTTTGGAATATAAATACTTTTATTTTCTTGATTTAAAGGGGTTTTCTCCCTTTCTCTTGAAGTGTCCAAAAACCTATATCCCAGACTGCTGATGACATTATCTACTTGTAAACTTGCCTGCCATCCTGGTAAGGAATGCATCTATCAGAGTAGAAATGAAAAATAGAACCCAATTAAAATCAATGCATATTAATATGTAAGTCTGAGGAAAGGATTAAAGACCACTCAAAACAACACAGTAAAACTGAGGTTGAAAGACCTGAAGAGGGACATAAATACTCTTCAAGGATCTGGAAGGCTTTTAGCAAAAAGAAGTTGTTTCTACTGTTGTCTTCTGTAGGTAAGTTAGAGAGGAGTTGGATTTGGGATTAATGAGAAATTCAGATTACATCTTGGCAAAATTACTTATTGGAAGGGACAGTGATATTCTACTTTGCTGTGTCAGGCTGATATGTAGCAGCAGTCCTAGGTCAGGACATTGGTAGAGGTGGTTTTCTTCTAGCCCTTTTCTTCTGTAATCTCTTATAGCTCCTTAAGTGCGTAATACGTGAACTATTCTGACTTGTCAATATGCCTAGATTAAACTACTAGCCTATAGTTACATTGAAAAACCAAATATTCTCTATATGTTAATGCAGTAATTAAATTTTAAGTGTAAGCCTTTGATTTGATTATGATTTCAGTGGGGTTTTTTGGTGTTTTTTTTAATATTTCTTTTGAAGTTAAACTTTTAAAACTTACTGTTAAATTTATATCTGGAAAGCTAAATGAGAAGGAGGATGTTTTGGTTCAAGATCCATGTTATTTATGCAAAAGCTGAGAGCTTTTTGCTGCACAAACACTTCTGTTTAATTTAGTAGTTTACCTTATGCTCTGAACTCTGTTTCCTATTGAATTTCTCCTACATAAATAACAGTTAAATTGATAACCAAATTTTTTGTGTTCGCTAGAAAGGGTGTTAATGGTGATCTTATGCAGCTAAATACAAAGCTATCACAGAAGAGCACTGCTACAAAAGGATCCCCTTTTCTCCTAGACTTTAGCAGACAAACTGAATGTTACTTAATTTCCAAAAGTGTTTTACAAATATATTATGCTGAAAGAGGCCAACCATGGAAACGATAGGAGAAGTTTGTGTCTTTGCTCATTGTCGAAACAGCCATGTTGAAACAGCTGCTTTGAAATCATTCGTGATCAAATATGATAGTGTTATGATATGTGTTATCTTCCCAGAATGGTTCCATAAAACTTCTCTGTTGCTGTTTGTATTGCAGACAAGTTTTAGCTTAACTTGATGTTTTTGCCTAAGGTGTCCTGTTATGTTAGTTTCCTTCCCCGCCTTTTTAAGGATTCAGGTAAGATTTGCACAGAAATCTGATTTTTCCTCTTATATTCTTATCTGTTCCTTCAGTATTGCACTTTAAGAATGTGTACAGGCTCTTCTTGAGGCATGTACTTCGTAAATCCATGATAACTGGTCTTTTTTAACAAATTAAATATTCCTGGATGTCACTTCATCCTGATGCCAAAAGTGCTTCCAGCACCTGGGAGCCAGATAACCACAATTAATGATCCAACTTCCAAATAACTCATGGGAACTGAGCTTTGGGGGTGTGTGTGTTTAGGGGAGGGACAAGGAGGGGCTGGTTTAGTCCCTTTGCCCTGTTCATCTCAGCTATTTTAACGCAAGTTTTATTCGCTCTGCAGGCATTTCCTGATAGAAAACATTTGTGTGGACCAAATGGGCTATGTGAGAAAAATAGTTTCAGATAACATTGAAATACTAAGCCAAGAAAATGTGTAATACCACCCCACTGCAGTATTTATATTATCAACTAAGCAGTAAATACTAAATTTCCTATGCAGTTTTAATAAATATAGGGAAAACTATGTTGCTGTTTATAACCTATGCAGTAACTTTTAAATCAGCAGTGGATAAAGAAGTCACGTGTTCATGGTGGATGTAATAAGTATGTCTGTGTACCTGATAACACCTTAAACAGTAGTTCATCATTATTGACCTCAGGTATCCATTCACTTCTTACCTCTTAATAAATCTTACCGGCCAAGTTTTAAGATAAGCAAGCATGTACTGATGTGCTTGTGAGTTTTTACTGGGAGCAGGATTGAGGGGAAATGATTAGGTGGGGAACAAAGGATTACCCTTATTTTTATTTGATTGGGGGGAGGAGGATGGCTTGCAGAACACTGAAAGAAATGTTATTTCTTCTTAGCTTTGAAAAGTATTGTTGGATATTAGTACAAAAGTATGGTACTGAGAACAGAAACCTTTAATCTACAGGAAAAATGAAGGTGATCAGTTCTGGTTACGTAGGTATTCCTGGTAATCTATAGTGTTGCTCCTAAATTAGGAATTACTGTTGCTACAGTTAGAGCAACTAGGTGGCTCCCTTTAAACTGTTTGAGTGCTGGAATCATCTCTAATCCTCGCAAATCTGGGGAGAAACTGTCAGTTTTTAAAGGGAATGTTTTTTTCCTCATGAGACAGAGAATGGGCAGTAAAATCTTACTCTGATAAGCAGTGAAAAGAGTTAGTGGAGAAAATAATTAATGTAGTTACTGAACCTCATACTGTTCAAGGAGAGGTTTCCTTTATGGGAAACTGTCTCCATGTCTGCAGTGGGTGACTTAGCTGGGGACGCTGGTTTGGTGGACACGCTACACAGGTTTCTTGGCTTCTGGGCATATTGTGCAGGGCCAGACGAGTGAAGGTACGCGGCGGGAGGATTTCTTGGTTGCTGTAAGAGGTGAGGGTGTTTTCGGGGAGCGAATTACATCTGAGTGTGTTTAACAAATTTGTAAGAGTTTGGAACGCTCATCCCGCTCCTGCCGTACCTCCCTGTCCCAGTTCTGGAAGCGTGTGGGACTGGAAAGCATTTGGGTTTGAATATGCTGCGTTTGCTTTGCTCCTTGTGGGACTGGTTTCAACTGGAGCCTCTGCATGACTCAAATTAGAGGATGAAATAGCCATTTTCTTATTAAGTCTCAACTTTCCCTAATGAAATATGCCTTTTCTCCCTCAGGCTTCTGACTTCACGGCTGTGTTTAAGTATTTTAGTGTAAGAGCAATATCTTCCTCAGTTTTAACTGGAGATAGCAGCAGTTTTTCTTCTGAACTATTTTTTCTTGGTTCTCCCTGGCCTTGACCTTGAAGTATAATCTGATTGTTTAATTTTATGAGGCATCCCATTTTTCTCAAGTCCAAAATTACACATCAAGCTAGAAGTACTATGTATTGAAGCTGGGAACTGAATATATTATCAGTGAATTATGCTTAAACGAGTGTGTAAGTATAGATAGTGGCTGAACTATGCCTTTCCACATAAACAGCTTGTTAATGTGCAATCAGTCACTGCATTTGCCTTGAACTTGGTGCTTAATGAACAGGTGGGGAAAAAGGATGGATTCTAATCTGGAACAGATCTGACATCAGGCAATTTCACTGATTGCTAATCCATTTCATCTGGCAACTTAATTTATCACACAAAATTTTCATCTTATAGCTTGTGAAGCAGAAATTACTTCAGAAGTGGCCTGTGTGAATATTATGAAGATATTTGAGTCGGTCGCTGGGCCTCAGCTAGAACTGTGCATATACTTACTCTCTTTTTATTTTACAGTGACCAGTAGTTCTAAATCTGGAGCTTATTTGAAATTATTCTTCAGCTCTTCATTCACTTTAAAAATAAGTCACTTAATTCAAGTGTTTCTGCTATTGAAAGTGGAATCAACAAAATGTAAAATCTGCACCTAAGTTGCTGTTGCTTGTATGATTTTTGCATGGGATGGTTTTGTTTGGGTTTTTTTTTTTTTGCCTCTCCCAATTGAGTTAAAAGTAAATAGTTGCTTATGCTGGTGGAAGTTCCTTAGAGAGTTTAATGTCTAGTAGCATGTTTTGTTACCACATTTGAAATGTTCTATCTCCAGTGTACAGACAGGCAAACTGAAGACTTATGTTGAAATTTTGTGCATGGAGCCACCTGCCATCTGCCTATTCAACTTACTGTTGTCATCTTCTCGAGGAGTAGAACCAATAATGCTAACAAATTGTTGTTAATTTGGTTTACGTCTTGACCACGGTGTTAATCAAAGGTTTCTCAAGTTAATTTACAGTCGGTGCAATTATACTTCAGTGTAAAGCCCCAGACTAATTCATATATAGTCCCCACTTTTTCATCAGAGAAGTCAAGGTTAGTAGTTGAGGGAATTGGTCATTCTCAGTCACGGCATCTGTGAGTGAGTTTATTACTGCTTTCTGTGGAAAATACTTTAAATGCGCCTGGTGAGTAGTAGACATGGTTAAACGTGCCCTCTGCTTTGTGTAGAACCTCATTTCAGTGTAGTTCTTTCATTTAGTGTAATACTCATTTGGATGAAAACTAAAAACCTGTGTAAAGTGACAGCGATCAGGAGAATGAAACCAAAGATAAGTACTGCTGGAGGTGCAGTTTAATCTAGGTGGGTTACTTTATCTGCTCTCTCAAACACCATTTGCGCTAAGGATGTGGCAAAGGCTGAAGGTGGAGGAGACTCATTCAGAGTTGCACTGTAGCAAGGATGGTCATGATATTATTTGAAAATATCCCAGGTATAATCAGTATGACTCAAAACTTAAGAACAAAAGAAAGGATTGGCAGTGCTGCAGACACATGGTATGAATGAACTTATTTTCCTCGTTCTGGGGTGCTTTGGGAGGGGGAAATGAATTGTGGTGAAATGTTTCAGGATGCTATTATAATATATGCCACCGGTGTGCTTACAGCTGTGTTGTTCAGCTGACAGAGGTGGCTCTGGGTGGGTCTGTGCCTCAAAAAACAAAGCAGTAGAGAAGAAAATACACTTTCCATTGGAACAATTAACTCAAAAGGCTTCTTAAACTAACAGTTTGTGGACTGAGGCACCAGATGCACAGTAAGTTGAAGTTCAGAACAATGCTGTTCAACTTCCCATGTTATTCTGTGGTGGCATAGAAATCTGAGTAGAATGAGGTGAGGTTGCAGGATATCCAAGTATCTGATATCTAAAGCCTGTTGTCCAGAGGAGCTGTGGGTGCCCTGTCCCTGGGAATGTTCAAGGCCAGGCTGGACGGGGCTGTGAGCAACCTGGTCTAGTGGAAGGTGTCCCTGCCCATGGCACGGGGGTTGGAACTAGATGGTCTTTGAATGTCCCTTCCAACCTGAACTATTCCATGAAACACCCTGGCACAGAGTTGGGTGACCAACTATTTCCTTCGACTGCATTGAGCATAATGTGTTAGTCTTTTGATAATGTAATATAAAATGGGCGAGGTAGATATTTTAGTAGCCTAATCTAACCTGATGGTTTATGGTATGTGAATTTATTGAATTATTTATCTGGTCTTCATCGGTGTTGATGCTTTCAGGCCACGGTGTGTTCTACCTTGACCAATATGTTCTCCTGGTTTCTTTGTGCATCCATTGTTGAGCCCATTTATTGTCTGATTTTTTTTTTTCTGGCTCCCTGGGGCAATAACTGTCTGTATAAGCTGTGTGTTGCTGATACTTTTGTTCATTAAAAAAATAAACTGCTTAGGAGCCTTATGAATACAAATAAAACTTTTCCAATGACTTTGACACTTTCTGGAGTAGAAAAAGAATGGATGGGAGAAGAGGACACTTAGTTGTATCAGCTGTGACTTGTCAGGTTTAGAAGTAGCTCATTGTATTGTAGTGTTTGTGCTTTCACTTGATCTCTGCTTCTCAGATTTGTGCTTGGCCACCCAAATTTGGCACGTTTTATTTCCCTAAAACCAAGGACTGTGCCTGTTGCAAGCAGGGAAGCCAGAGCTGTGCGGGCTCTGCTGCAGATCCGTCTTTCTAGCAATGCTCAGTAATTAAGAGCAATATTACAGGCTGGGAAATGTCAGGCCTTTCACTGTATCTCTTGCTTTTTAGCTTCCCTGTCCTCACACACTGCTGTATTGTATTCTTTGTGGTTAGAACGTGTGGTAATTTAAATCTTTGCTCCTGTTGGCAAAAACTTCCCTCATGTGTTCCGGGACTGTAATGTGGACTTGACTAACCATCAGACCAATGTGAATATTGATCCTTGATGCCAGGGTTACTCTGGACCTTTTTTGCATGTGCCCTTTATAGAGAAAGTAGCAACGTAGAGGCAAAAACACCTGCAAAGTTGAATTTCTTCGAAGTCTTTACACTTAGAGTTGTGATGTGTGAGGTGTCGTGGGTGCCATGAGCCCTTTCTGACAGCAGGTGGCAATAGTGCCTCTGGTATCGTGAAGCCTATTTTGCCTGTACACCTTAATTTTCCTGGACATAAAATCAGTAATGACTTAAGCAGAGGAAACAAAATACATGTGTTGTAGGGCTGCTCGTTGGATAGGCCATCGATATGGCTCATGCTTATTAAATGTCTACTCCGTTTCATTGCATGTGTTTTAGTGTGTATTTGAAATAGAGCAGGAGGCAGACGTGGTTTGGAAGAACTGTAAGCATCTGTTTTATTTCACAGAAGAGCATATTTAGGAAGGACCTTGCTTTCAGCCTGTCTCATCCAACATCCGACAGTGGAACTGTCATCTTGAGTGCACTGATGGAGCAATGCGGTCTAAGAAACTACTCGAGGTCGTCTTGAACTATTATGCTTCATTTCATAATGTTAAATCTACTTTTAATCAGGATTTTGGGGGGATTATTTGAAGGATCGTGCGTTTTTTTAAGCCAATAGTTGCAACAGTATGTTCTCAGTCAAGATAGGCATGCAACATGGTGTTCTTTCAAGCTTTTGCATTAAAAAAAAAACCCAAAGCAATCAGGCTTCTCATAATTGAAAAGTGTTAGGATGCAAAAGAAGACTTCTTTAAAGTCTTTTCTTTCTCTGCAATACTTATAAAATCTTGGCAGTGGGTGTTCAGCTGTGTAGTGTTAATGTTGCCCCGTCATACTTCTCTGTCCTAATGTATGTTTGCTCTTTGCTACCTTTATGTTGTAAGTATAAACACTTTGGGATGGACTACATTTTTCTGGGCTTGTACTGATGTTAGCTCAACTTAGTTTGAGTAGCACAGTGAGGTTAGCATGAGAATTAGTATTTCTATGCAAAACATAATCCCATTAAATCTATGCAGTTAAGTATTGAATAGGGGAAGGTCTACTTTGACTGGAGCAAGTAAACTTTAGGCTTATCTCACGTAGCAGTAGATGCAGAAAATAGGATAAAAAAATCTGGCTAACCCTGTCTGTCTCCTCTTCCTTCTCCTTTGGCAAGAGGCATTACTTTTGCTTAATTCTCTTAGCTGCTGACTAGAAGACTGATGCTGTGTCTTCTACCCTTGGTTACAATATCAGATTTGCTTAGTGCCTTGCCATTTGCTGCAGATTTTGGGGAGGCTTTTCAGAAACGCTAGTCACTTGAAATACAGTTTGTTTCTTGTTACATAAATAATTATGGACTGTGAAATGCACTTTAGGTTTTGTTTTGACCTATGCCTGTTAGAAACCAACTTTTCTGACAAAAGGAAAAAACATTTCTGTTGCAAAACCAGAAGTTGCTTTCTTTAGGAATTCAGAATGTGTCTCGCTTCAAAATCACTATTAAGGGTGCAGCTTGGCTTTAAAAATCTGGACTCCAACCCCCTTTGTGTGACCTGCTGTCACAGCCGTGAAAATCAGTAATAGCAGCTAAATACACATCAAAGCACGGCGGAGGCTTGTGAAGGCAGTATTTGCTTGTTAATCCAAGCACAATGGCAAGTGTTGTTTGCATCATGTGCAAATAATAGACACTTGTATGTTTATATGCCATTGTTCAGGGTTGTTTCTGAACCATGCTGTGTTGTTTAGATGGATGTGGCAATTGGTTTAATTATAGTATTGACGGTGCTGTAAAATCCTATGGTTTCTTCAGAACAGCGTGAGGTTGAGCTACCGGTGTTCCCCTGTGCCTCGGATTCCTGTAAAATTTGCACTCGGAGGTGACAAGCATGTTCAAACATGGTTTTAATATCTCCTGCCTGGATTGTCGCTTGCACAATGTACTCGGATGGCCAAGAGGGGACACGGGTGGTACCATTCCTGCCTTCTTTGGGGTACCTTGTCCCAAATACTGGCCCCTTTGCTGCAGAGGAGCTATTTGGAGTTCTATTCCTTCTCTGAGCTGTATGGGAGGGTGGGCAGACTCATAAAGAAGAGCTGACTTGGCTCTTGTTGTGATGGCCCTTGCTCTCAGATGGTTTCAGCAGTGATGCCTTGAAGCCCGAGGCTTTTATTGCCTCTTGTGTTTGAATAGTTGAAATTTGTGGAAAAACACTGACTCGGGAAAACTTTGGGATTACTGCTCCTTTTCTCTTTCGTCACCTGCATGTCTACGCTCCAGTAACTTTAATCTGCTGTACAACATGAAGCACTTAACTGTGTCTCTGCAGCACCTTCATTTTATGCTTTAAAGTTGGTTCCTGCAGAGTAATAAATAGAAGTAGTTAATATCTGGTATGCCTGGTTGTAGGCTGCATCAAAAAGATGGTTCTGTCAGCTACATTTGATTTGTATTTAGAATGGTTTGCATTGCAAATCTGCGTTAGAAATGCTTTTAAATTTAAAGTGTGAACCATATTGCTTTTTCAAGAGAACTGTACTCTTGTGTCATGTGAAATAACTTTTTTATTTAAGGAAGAGATGGTATTGCTTTCATCTCCATCAAACCGGGTTATAGAGGGATGTAAGTCTTCCCAGTGACTTGATGTGCTAGACAATATTAACTGGCAACTCATTTCCTTTACATTTCTAAGAATTTGTGGTTTATAGCCTATTTCAGAGAAGCTCTGGTTTTTCATCCTGTCGGTTTCCATCCGTTTTGAAGTGATTACGTTGGGCAGTATGGTCCAGGTCACTACTTGACTAGCTTGGAATTTCTGTAAATCTGAGTCCTGATATTACTCTTTCTGAAATTAAAGTCAATTTTTATAATGACTTTTGGAATAGTCAATCAGTGAAAAATGGTGGGTTTTACCTGCAGAGTTCACTAAGCTATGTTGGGAAAACTAACAGAAATCCAGAATTTATGCATGGCTTCTTATTTTTGAGGCTCTGTGACAATTCTCATTTTAGGCTGGCCATTACCTTAAAAACTAAACCAACTGAATCTACCCTGAGGGAAGGGTGGACTAGGACAAATGCAGCAATTCTTCGTTTTGCTTTGATCCCTTGGATTAAGGCATCTCCGAATGCTGGAGGCCTGATCATTTTTGCCTTGTGTCAGAGCAGAGCTTTGCCCAGCAGCAGTTCTAACCTTGGCCCTGACCCAGCTAATTATAGTTTTGGTTTGTTTCTCTCCCTTTTTTTTCCTCTCCGTTTTTCTTTTTTCTTTTTTTTTTTCTTTAGGATGACAAAATCCAGGATTTCAGAGAGTTGAGTGATCAGCATTGGTGTTGTTTCACCACAAAGAGTGATTTCTCTACCTTGTACCTCCTTTCCTGCAAAAATAAACTTGCTTAGGATGCCCAAACTCTGTGTTTTGTTAGGGCTTAGAGCCCAAAGGCTCTTTCGATCATGAGTTTACAGCTTCAGAGGCTGCAAGTCTAGTTCAGACTAGTCTGCAACACCAGTAGAAGATTAGATTAAAATAAAAAGTGTTTCTCAAATTCAGAGTGAATCCCCTGACAGACAGCACACGGTGTTTTCAGGTGGGAGTATTTCTCTCTATTATATGCTCTTATCAAAGACAGCATAATGTTTTGGTTCCCTACTTCTTGGGGTAGAGTTTATCTGGCTTCTTGTCTTCCTTTGTGTTGGCATCATCAGATTGAAGACAGGATATCACAGAACTGTTGGGGTTGGAATGGACCTCTCACATCACCCAGCCCAACCCACCGGCTACAGCAGGTTCAGCCAGAGCAGGTCGCACAGGAATGTGTCCAGGCGGGTTTGAATGTCTGCAGAGAAGGAGACTCCATCTGGACCAGACAGTATAGCTTAGCAGGATCTCTGCTGCCGTCTTCTGTCCTCATCCTCTCATGGTTGGCACCCAGCAGAGCAACTTGTGTTGACTGCAGCCTCCTTTTCTCACCTTCCCACCCTTCTCCTTCTCGGGGGGAAGGATGAGAGAGGAGAAGCATCCACAGCGTTACCTTCTCTCCCTAAAAGGCCACTATGAGCTGTTATCAGATGTAGCCTCGCAACTGCAAATCTGTGTCTGAAATCATGACCTTGAACCTGTGGTTTCAGCAGCCGGGGGCACCAGCAGTTAGGGAAACTGTGCTGATCTATTTAAACCCACTTTTACTTTTTTGGGCCGGCGCTAATCATCCGGGAAAGCTGGATTTTGTTGTTCTTTCTTGTCTGCCTGTTTTAGAGATCAAGGCTGTTCTGCTTTGCCTGGGGGAGAGGGTGAGATGGATGGTTCTTGGTGTCTTTGCTATAGACACCAAGCCTCGGGAGTGTCCCCTGAGCGCTGCTGGAGTCACTTCAGATTTCATAATCCCGCGCTGACAATTAAGTCAATTTGTCGGTGCAGGCATGATGAAGCTAAGCTAGGACACGTTCCTTTTTTAGCCAGGACACGGAGTGAGTTTGCTCTTCTTCTGCTTTGATCAAATTGAAAACTGGAGTGTATCGGTACCTGTCTCTGGTTTGGAAAGTGGATCAGATTTACCAATGGCATTGCCACCCTTGCTGGACTCCTTACGTATGTTCTATAGGCACAGATTCTTTTTAGTTGATGTTTATACGTGTTTAGCATAGTATTTCATTCTCATTGCTTATGCTGCAATGTGTAATACGTGTGTGTATTTGTGCTCGTTGCATTTTGATTTTTTTTTAAACTTAGCTGCTGTTTCAAGTGTTTTTTCCAGACCAGCTATGTAAATAGTCTGCACCATCAGCATTGTACAAATACTGAAGATAAATTCCATATAATTAGCGAGACTGAAGAGTTTTAAGTTAGGATCCTGAGCTCTGTGCCCTTGCACAATACCTCTTGTGAGCATGCATATAATGAATCTATAAATTGGGTAAGAAAGAAAATGTGCCTATAAACTGGAAATAAAAGCCATTGCTGAACAGCCCCAGGCTTTTAATTCAACTTTTTTACAAATTGGTCCAGGTATCCCACAGTGGCCCAATTCTTAACAAGATTCAGGTAAATACATTAATAAAACTTCAGTGGTGTACACATTAAAGTACTGGTTTTATATTACAGAAGTTTGTATAACCTTTCTTTCAATTAGATTATCTTTTAAATGCTCTTTGGTTTTTCTGTGTAGTATTGTAATTGAGTTTCCCACCATATAACACACACGCATGTGTGAAGATAACTGATGGGAGAAGAGAATGGAAAAAAAGATATTGTTTGAAAAGATTGTGTTTTTTTTCTTTTTTTTTTTTTAATACTAATGCAACTGGTGTCTCATTTATTTTGAGAACATTGCCGAGAGAAGCTCATGTGTTAATGGACGTAGGATTTCCAGGATCTATTTCAGTTTAAGAATCAGAAAATCTGAATCTGGTGCTTGCAAAACAACTTTCTTTGTCCAAAATATTTGCTTTTTGGAGTGCATGGGAGTCTCTTTTTGGTAAACACATTCTTCCGAAGCTTAATATCTGCACTGTATATAATAGCTTTCAAGTTTTGTGAAAATGCTGGTTTTAAATAAGGTACTACTGTCATGGGATAGATTTGAGTTTAAGCCTTGAACTTGGAAGAAGCTGCACAAGTTCTTAAATTCTAGTGTAGGCATAGTCATGTTCACTTTGGGAGGATTGTTCATACGTGATTTAGGACACATACAAGTCTTGAAAAATGATGTGTTGAAGGGCTATTTCTCATTGAAGTTTTTTTTTTTCCCCTGGTATTTAATAAAAAGGCACTAATTTTTGTTCTCTTTGAAAGCTGCTGTCTAATCACTGTAGTTCATTATTTCAGCTTCAAAGTGCAGTCTGTACAGAGAGGCAATGAGGTGTATCCACATCTAGAAATTAAGCAATAATCATGTAGTTTGGTGTTTCAACAGGCTTTGTTCATTAGGAAGTACAATGATCCATTTGTAAGTACTTGCTGTAGTCATGATGTTCTTAACAGTCTGAAACTTAAACTCTCCAGAATGGTTTTTAAATATATATTCCTGATTGAAGCGGTACTACCAGGTGTACCAAATGCGATTCCACGTGCATTGAGGTAATGGCATGTGTTCTGCAGAACCATTATGGGAAGAATATCGGAAATTTTGTGCGTAATGTGTGCGTATGTAGCTTTAGATTTACCAACTATTTGTGATAGCACTCAGAGCAAGAACAGCAACCATAAACCTGGCTGAATGATTGGAAAAGCTTCTTTAAATAAAACACATTTGAAAAAATTGAAGGAGAAACGAAGGCACAGAGAACACTGAGGAGAAGAGGGAAAGAGGAGGAAATAAAACCAAAGTGTTGCATATTAGTGGGAGAAAGGAGTCTGCATTCACAGGTGGGCACATGCAGAAGAAATTGTTAGTGGTTTGATGGGTTTTGATTGTTGAAGCTCATCTTGCAGCTCCATGGACCCAGTTCTTAATGATTAAAACAATGCCTAGATTGTGAAGTTTAATTAATCAAGACCATAGGATGTGAAGAAGTGGATGCTTTTAATTTATAAGGAAATGAGGGAATATTTAGATGCGCTGAAGATGCGAGTGGGATGGAGCGGCAGAGGGTCACTTGACCAAGGTGTTGTGGGTTGGAGCTAAAATTGTACAGCAATTCGGAAGCTTCTGGGCAACAAAACCAGTTAATGCTTTATTCTGAATGAGAGGGGTCTGTCTGGGCTTTAACTCCAACCCAAGGTTGCCCTGGGCAAGTGCTAAAAGTGTGGAAGTCGGCTGAACAGTTAAATTTCTTTTGCCTGTCCAACCTTAATGAAGCAATTGTGACTGTATTTTGTTAATAGTGTGTGCAACGTAACTGCAAAACGCTTATGTGTAGTGGGGGGCGGTGAGGAAGAGTACCTTGGTTTTTTAATTAATTTTTAGCATGCAAGCAGACTACTTGTTACAGTAACTATCCTCCATCTACGAAACCGAACCACCTGTAAAAAAACCCTGCTGATTTTCACTGTTCTACAGTGCAGAGTGCACTTGTAGTGTGGAAACTGCGAGACGATAACACGGTGCGATCTCTTGATCGTGGTATTTTTTGGGGAGGAGGGGTGTCCAGGGGCAGCCCTGCAGAAGCTCGTGTGCTGCCGTGGTCCCGCACGTCGGTGCGGCACTGCTGTTTGCTGCACAGCCGCTAAGACAAAGCGCAAAGCTGTAGCTTGTAAACTCTTTAACTATCAGTGTTTAAATCCAGAGAAACGGCGAGCTGGTTCATAACCACAGTGGCCTCCACGTTCTGTTGAGAGCAAGAGGTCAGTGATCCCTGGCCAACGCCGGTCCACCCTTTGCCTCCTAACAAGCATCAAATGTTTTATAAATTGAGGCAGAGTTCAAATTACTAATCTTTTGGATTTTTTTTTTTTCCATGAGCATAGCACTGAATTTATGTAGTTTTTATGGCGGAGACTTGTGTCGCTAGAGTGTGCTGCGAACCCAGCCCTGCGCGGGGGCTCCGAGCTCGCCCAGCGCTCTCCCCACCGTTCATTTTTCATCGCGTCGCTTTGCCGTCGCCTGGGCAACTTGGGCGAATTCCCCTGCTATTTCCTTTGCGTTAGGTCCCGCTTCCCCGCCAGTGAATGACCTGGTGGCTCGTTAGCCGCGTACCTGGGTGCCCCAGGAGAGCCTCGTGTTGTTAAGCGTTAGAACATCCCTACGGCCGCCTTTATTTTGCCGAACGAGGAGCCCGTGTGTGGTTGCCACGCTGGTGCCTTATAAAGAGTTGGTATCAACAGCTTTTAATTAAACCCTTTATGGGTGCTGTGTGGTAATGTTTATGGAGTTGGGCTTTTGAGCTTTGTGGTGGTGAATGTGGGGAAGAAAATGCAGACCTGCTGCATGGGCCTGTGTGTGGAAGAAAACACACAGTGTATATGGTGCTTGGAAATGTATTTGTTCTCTTTATCAAAAAGACTTAGTTCTGCCTTTTTACGATTAATGTGGTCTGTTTTCCATGTTCCTGCAAGTTATTCGTTGATAGAGATGCACAAATTAAAAGTAGTAATTTTTTTTGACGTTCAGTGCTGTTCTGCTTGGTCAGGAAAACCTTGTACTGTTGAATTCTTTTCATATTTTTGGTGAAGGCTGAGGCAGTCTGGATGTCTAGCTTGAGGACAAATCCAAAACTGTAGAAATGTAATTAAAAGATTTTTTTATTACTTCTGCTGTCCTGTCTTATTTTAATTAAGTTCATCCTCTGGTGAAAATTGCACTCTGAAATATAGTGGGAAATCCATAATGTCTTCTCTTCTTCTTGGACGAAGATCACGGTTGACAATTCTCCTCTGCGGGCCTACTGTGAGTTTCTGCTGTGAGAATAAAACTCTGCTGTGCAGGGAACAGCGTTCATAGGGACAGGGCTGAAATCGTGAGGCTTCATACAGCAATGAAAGCCAATTCCCTTCCCTCTGAAGTGAGACAAACCTGTCTTCCACGTAAGTAAATGTGTATTTTTGAAGTCGTAGCCTTCCAACACCAAAAGCCTGCTGGAAAGAAGCGCTATGTATACATTCCTATACCTATACATTCTGCAAAGGATGAAAAAAATTATAAACTTGTTGCTTAATGCTCTACTGGAGAGCAATCTAATCCAAGGGCAAAGTCTGTCTGAGCACCCCTGTATACACCACAGGATTACCAGCGGTTACTGAGCACCAGGCCACTGTCAGGGCAACCTCTCTGATTCAACCCGCAGCCGCGTGTGCTGTCGCACGCTCCGGTGTTCGTCTCATAACCCATTCTGCAAAGCGGGCAGTCCATCTTGTGCAATTCAACAGAAAACTGTGGCAAATGCAGGTGTGGATTAGGACAGCTAGGAAAAAATACCCTGAACGGTCCCCTTTCCCCCTCTGATAATTTTATCTGTATGCCAGAATAAGTTGTCCAGCTATTTTCTGTCTCCATTGAGCCTGCAGATGAAGTGGCCAAATCAGACCGGCAGAATCTTTAAGTGGTGTTGGTGTTTTATGGGAATATGACAACATTATTTAATCTGGAAATAGTTACAGCTGCTAATATGTCTGGAATTTGTGCCAGATGGTCTTTTTCTTGTCTAGAATCATACAAGCTGCACCTGAAGGGAAAAAAACCCACACCAACCCTACAAACAGGTCTAGCAGCTTCACCGTTTGTACAGCACATGGAGCTGTTTTGTCTGGTGTCTTTTAGTTCCATGTGATGAATGTAGGTTTGACAGACAAACTTCCAAAAAGTAAAAACTCTCTTTTTGGGCCAGTAAGGGAAAAATGCTGCTTGTAAGTTTTTGCTTCGCTAATGTGAGAAATAATTTTTTTTTTTTAATTATTTTTGAGCTATATGTTAAGCTTGGAAGTTTCCTTGGAAAGCTGGCAAATGGAACATGCCTATGAAGAGATTAAAGTAATTATCCTGCAATGCTCCACTAGCAACGGAGAGCAGTCTGGGAAGAAATTATTTGGAGAGATGCCAAAGCCAAGTTTGGTTCCATTTTAAGCTAAAACTAATTAAAGTTGTCAGGTCTTGCGGTGGTCAAAGGTTGCTTAGCTGCTACTTGGAATAAATGAATCTTTTTCTCAATCAGTAACGCTAAGAGCTACGTGTTTGTAGCTGTCTTCATGATAAAAAGAGCTCCAAGAACCTTCTAGTTCTTGTATGTATGTTTACCTTTGTGTGTCTATTTTAGCATGTCAAATGATATATTCTGGCCGTAATACGGAGTTACCTGTCTCGCCAGATCTACCCATCAGTCTTTTTGTCTGTGCTGCTTCTGCTATTTCATTTGTGAGAGGGAATTCTTATGAAGATACTTCATTAGGAGGCTGCTTTAAGACTTTCTAAGCTACCTTGGGTCATTCCATATATTTAAAACAGATTCAGGAGAACAAACACGGATTCTTAGGGTGTAAAGTCTGATAGAATATTACATTTTCTAAAGTATTCTAAATTTTTCAAATGTTATATGCCAAATAATATCTACCTCAAATGTTAAATGAGCTGTTGGTCATGAAGATAGTCGCGAGTTTGCCAGTTTTGAGTGATATAGCCATCCTGAAACTCTAGATTTCTAAAAATTATTTATTTTAATAATGGTAAATGTGTTGCTCAAGCAAATATTGGTATGTAAGCATTCAAAATATGTTTATGGGCCTTTAAAGGACAGAGAGCCTATACTTACTGTCAGTAGTAGGTTTTTGCAACAATCTGTATAGGGAATAATGTAATATATGTTATGAGGATACATTATCTATATGTTCCTAAAAAATGAAATGGGTTAAAAAAAAAAAAAAAGAGTTGATATTATTGAGGTTTTTTTGCTATTGCATGTGCATTGACGTAGAGGTAAATGTATATCCTGAACGTTTGATTTTGATGTGTTAAAACAGAATTTTTGTCATCTTGCATTTTGTAGTTTGGAGATGGAAAGTTTTAAAATGTGTCAAACGGCATTTACATACCCAGTTCTGGCTTTCTGGGATGCAAACCAGCCCGAACCTTCGGCAACTGCTTCACTTATGCACTTGTGCACATGTGCACACACACAAGTGTGGAAAAACACAGCCAGGCAGGTCAGTCTGTTGTGCTTTTCTTAAGGATGAGATGTGAAATTTAGGCACTGTTTGTTTTTTTCTTTATCATAGTAGGGCTCAGGAGTGGTGCTGGGCCACTGTCTGGGTAAAATTTATGTTTTTACCTGAAAAACTACCTAGAAATAAATTTCTTTGCGTTACGCGTTAGTCCAACTGTTTTCCCTCCAAAAGTAAAATCAACCAAAAAAATCATGTTGATGATTTTTGTTTTTTAAACTAATTTAAAATTTAATAATAAAATTTAGCTGGATCTATTTGTACATGGGGAAGATGAAGATCTGAGAAGACGTGGAGGAAAGAGGCTGACCCCACCAGAGCTACTTGCTGAAACACTGAATGTGTTTCATGTTTATATACCACTTCTAATAAATAAACTTTTACCTCTAAATTTTCCCCTAGCTCTGCTGTAGACTGACCATGAAATTTAGATGTCAGGCTTGGCTGGCGGAATTCCAACTGGGATAATTAAGAATTTGTCCTTGCAAATTCATTTGGGGTTTTTTTTTTTATTCCTTTTTTTTTCTTTTCTTTAGCCTGAACGGCTTTGAAGTGGTACTTCTAGGTATACTCTGTGTGTATATGTATATTACTATTGTGCATTAATATAATGAGGAGTGTTGAGGAGACAAGCTTGAAAGCATGAGTTGGGGTTGGATGTCGAGTGACTTTTGTGCTTTTGGATGTCTCAACCCTGATATTTCATTAAAGGTATTGGGTTAAATTTGCTTTGCGCGTTAGTCTGAGGAAGTGAAAAAGCTTAGTGGATATTGCAGGTTGCAAAGAGGCACTTCTATGGCTATTAACTAGTTGCCAAGATATTTTTCATATATGAAAATTATAAACATATGAGATCAAACGCGTTGTGTAAGACTTGCTTTGACTTTATAGCATCTATGTATAATTTTAGTAGTAATGTTTAAGCACAATTATGAAATCCTGCTGTTTCCTTTCCCGTGAATTTTTCTTGTTGTAGAGCTCACCCTTACAGCGAGTTCATGTTTCTGTAGCTGTTCACAACAAGCTTTCGACAGCAACTACGCAGAGGAGGCTTATTTAGCCGTGCTGGAACAGCAATCTAAAGCAACGCTAACGAAGCCCGTGGGATCGGGATCACTCTTAGTTCTAGCAGGTGCTCGCTAAGCTGGGCTTTAGCAATTTGTTGCCTCAGACTGTGAGGAAGGCGACCCGTCTGACCGGACTGTCAGTTCATGAAACCTGCATGGAAATGACTCCAGGCTGGCCAACCTGTAGTGTAAAAAAACTAACAAGACCTTTTTATTAAAAAGGAAAAAAAAATAGACTTGCGCTGAGAGCGTTGAGGAAGGTGAGGAAGTGCAATTGCTGTATTTATTTTTCAGTGAAAGAATCTTAATATTCTTCATTGAGAATACAGAAAGTTGCGTTATGAGCATTTCAGACAGGCTGCTGTGTTTGTGTTGCCCTGCTCAGAGAATTACGCACTGCTCGCCTGCGGCAGCTCCCCTGTGTCTGTTTGTCTGTCCTTTGCAGGAGAAAAGCGCTGTCTGACCACAGCATGCTGTCCTGTGTTTGTGGATGTGGAAAACTTGGGCTCTAGGATCAAGCAGCAGCCTCTAAACCTCAACTTTCTTAATGCGAAATGCATTTTAAGTTGTTTGCTGCTATTGCTGTAAAATTCCTAGACTAACTTTTTACCAAACTGCTCTGTTTTGGGCATCTCACTCCCTGTGGGAGGAAGGACTGGCTGCCCTTGGCCTTTTAGGAGAAGAGAGGGAGCTTCAGTGTTAAACATCTCAACCTCTAAATCTTATTGTAAAAGCGATTAGACAGGTTCATAGTCAACGGGTCATAAATGGATAGTAAAAGAACTGGACATTAATGTATGTTCTAACGTCCTTAATGGAGCAGTTAGAGATGCAAGGGTAAGGGACCGCCAGCAGTTTTCGGGCGACATGTTCTCCTGGAGCATCATCCCCTGTTGGTCCCATCAAGGAGAAACTCCTGGGCTAGACAGACCATTAGCCTTACCTGGTAAGGCATTTATTCCTTTTAATACTCTTATGGAGTAGGTATCTCTCGCTCTTAAAAACTAAGCTGCTCAGGCTTCTCGGGATGGACTCATTTCCCCTCACTGCCCCTGTCATCAGGAGTAAATTTAAATTTGCATAAAATATGAGGAAATGCTTCTGCATTTATTTCCGATAGCACTCATGTCTGGAGCCATCCTTCACTTGTGGGAATGAATGTTGTAGGCTACATCCACCTTCTCTAAATATATATATATATATTATATATATATATTTTTTTTTTTAATGTTCAGAAGTTGCCTTTTAATGTCTGACAGTTCATTTATTTCAGCAACATGTGGCTATTTGGGATGTCGTGGAGTGGCATGTATATCTATATATAAGGGCTCTAGCAGTTAAAGCCAACCAAGGCATCGATGTGAAGCGTTGCGCTGTATTCCTAGAAAAGGGAATATCCAAGTGGCTTGTAATAAAGTGATCTGAACAAGGTATCTCTTGGGAATTTGTTGTTGTGTGCATTAATAAGCAATAAGCGTTAAAACAGAGATATACATCCAGATAGGCTTTTTTGCCACAGCACTTTAAGGACAGAGTATGTAGGAGAAAGTATGTTGTTGTTTCTGTGTACATAGCACAGTTAACACTATTTTTCTTGCAAAATTCACAGTGGATTGCCAGATTTATTTTTTTTCAGGTTTGCTTTTTGCTACGCCATGACAAACTGCACTTGCCGGTCTGAGTTGCTAACAATATCTAGAAACCTTGTGTTAATCACTAAAACCCCCAAGCAAACAAATCAAAGAAGTCATGGATTAGCTTGTTATGCTGTCCTGGATGACTTGTTTTTCAGTCTGCTTATGGGGATTGATTTCTGCTGCCCACCAGTTATTTAATCCTGTTTTCTAACATGGAAATCTGGTGGAAAAAGCTACTCACTCTCTTTTTCTAAAACAGAAGGTCTTTATTTATTGTTTATCATAGAACAATTAAAATTAATGTGAATATGTGTCCGTGAAGGCACTAAAGCTTGCAATAGCTTTCTTGTTTGCTTTGGGGTTTATTTAGGGTTTTTGAGGACTGACAATGCCAGGAAGGAAATAAAAGTCTTTTGAAATGGAGACGGCACGCTGGGGCTTTGCAAATACTGTTGTTATTGGAATTTTAGGATTAAGTTATGATTATAAAGGTGACAGGCCTTCAAACGGTGCCAGAACAGTAGCTACAGTGTCTAACTCATGTGTGGTGTTTCATCAGTAAGATTATTGAACTTTGGGTACTTGTATGTCAAAAGATAATTTTTGAGTGATACTACGTGCACACATGTGATGGTTTTTATCACTGAGTGCTTCAGTGTAAATATAGAGTATTTCACACTGAGAAATAAAGTGATGGGGGTTTTTTTTTGTGTTCTCCTGGTAAACAGTAAATATGCTCTACATGTTTCAGTGCTTGTACAAATAAGTATCTGGTGCTCTATGATGGAAAACCCCCAAAGCCTCCAGGTTGCGGCTGGTGAGAGGGGTCACGTTTGCAGCTGAGAGCAGATTGAGGGGCACTGCCCGCTCTGCTGTCGTTCGGTTGTTCCCCGTCAGTGCCAGGCAAACACAAACACCCCAGGCCGAGGCGGAATCGTAACCTGCGCTTCTCCCGCTCCTGCCCGTGCCGCTGCTGCCCGTGCCAAACAGAAATGCTTTTGCTTCCGTGTGTGGTCTGCGGTGGAAGGACAGAAGGGGAGGCTTTCAAAAGCCATAGTGAGAAGCAGGAGCCGCAATCCCGTTGACTTGTAACAAAGGTTCGGGGCAGGTGCTTTTGTTGTGGGTCAGAAACAACCTTACCTTCTGGACTCCTTTAGGAACAAAAGTTGTCTCGACTTATTTTGTTTGCTGTCTTGGCTGAGCTGAAACACAGATTCCCCTTTGCTTGTTTCCGTGAAGAGCGGTCTGTAATCTCACACACATCTCCATCCCTCTCCTCTATGTGCTGCAGAGCCACGTCACTTGAAAAAGTCACTTGAAAGATAGAATCACTTGAAAGATTAAAAGTACCCAGAACTTACTGCTTGGATACTTTGTGCTGGAGCACCGGGGGTACCCTAGGAAAACGGATTGAAGGTTTTCTGAAGGTATCTTGTTGTTCTGTTGTATGGGGGAGATTTTATCTGGTGACCTGCGAAAGCTGTTGTTGCAAAGATCTCTTTCAAGCAGCGTTAGAAATACCTCCCGTGTACATACCTATGGCTCTGCATACAGGAAAGGTAGTTTAATAAGTTTAAAATACTTTATTCCTTGAATGAATGAAAAACTCATGTCCCTTTTTTCTTTGATAACATTTGAAAATACTGTCGCAATTTATATATTTTTACAACATTGCCAGTCACGACCTTGGAAAAAGTGCTGCTAGCATATGAGGTTTTTTAAAAACTATTTTTTAAAACACTTGGATCTTTGTTTTCAGGTAACCGAGGCAGTTTCTGACGGTCTCTCTGCCACTTGTAGAGCAGAGTCACAGCCTCTTCATGTGAAGGGGTGGGGATGGAGCAGTATTATTGTTTGGGGGAATGTATGGGACCATGCATAGACCGATTTCTTTGAGACTTAAAGTATTCCTGGGTACAGCATGGAATTAAACCTAGTTTTAAATCTTGGTGTTTGTGCTCTCCTCGTTGCCAGCTGGTTCTTCTCTCTCTGCCTCCTCTGTGAATACATTGTGTGCTATAATCTCTGAGGATTTAAACCGGCTCGTAGTTGCTTTTGAATAAAATTCTTGATCCTTCCTTTTATGTTTGGGCATCTTTATATTTCGTGTGGTTCTTGCAACTGCAGCGTTTAGTTTTAAAACATGAGACTAATTTAACTATGGGGAATCTGCAGGAAGTACCTCTATTTCCAGCGTTATTTTAGGAGCTGAGAAGGAGATGCATCTCTATGTAACCCTCGCTTCTTTGGAAAAAGGTCTTGCGATGCATTATGGATGAAGCTAGAGGCAAAGTGCTTTTTAAAAGTTTATCTTGCGTAGTCACGCTATATATGAATGTACAATCTATACCCCTCACAATGACTACACTGCTGTCTACCTTTTTGCTTGTGGCTTTCCTCCACAATTCAATAATCATCTTTATTATGCATATAGGAAACGACAAATGGTCTCTTGATAAAACTGCGTTGGAAAGTATGGGAAGCGATGTAGGCTCGCCGTTTGAGTTTCACAAATGGTCGAGTCTTACCTGAACTGATATTTGCCCAAGCTGCTCTTCGACGTGGACTTTCTGTAGAAAAAGGCTGTTTTTTGTAGATGTGTCTGCCTACCTGTGTGTGTTATGTATGGATTTTCCTTTACCATACCACCTCAGAAAGCTCAGTGTATGACTGGAAGTTAACATACTTTCTATAACATGATGAAGTAATCTACATCGGTGGTTGTTCTTCCGAAAGGTTAGAATGTGTTTTTGGAACCTGAGCAGTTACTACTGGAAAACTAAGCCGAGGTCTCTGATTTTGGCTATTAATATTATACCCTTCAGCTATCCTGTCTGCATCTTTGTAGTTACATAATTTATTTGTGGTTTAATCTTTACATTATGTAAACTTTTTCTGTGTTGTTGTTTTTTTTTAAAGAACAGATTATAAAAGTGCAAGTCAGAAGAAAATATTCTTGGGTGCTTCTGGAAAAAACCTGAACATAAGGGCAGAAATATGGTAATATCTTTATCACTGATTTAAAAACAAACAAACCAACCACTAAAACCCAAATCAAAACAAAAACACACAACAAAAAACCCCAAACAAACAGAAAGAGACAGGGAACAGTTTCAACCACCTGAGCAATGTTTTCTTGGCTGTAAGCAGCACTGTCTTTGTGCTGAAAATGGGCTGTAACCTTGTGTGTTATTTTTGTTATCTGTGTCTTACGTAACGTTTGCCCAAACCCTAAGCTGTTTTCTGAGTGTTTTGATAACTGAGAATGTGACAGAAGGTTATTAAAAAGTAGAAATCTTGAAAGTTTCCAGAATAATTAAAATGCATAAAGCACAAGTAAGTAGCAGATGGCAAGCAAGTGGTTGAATTAAACCAATAACTCTTTAACTACATAACCTTAACAGCTAATGTACTGACATGGCAGACTATACTACAGTTCTTACCAGCATTGTTCTAATGATGGCAAGAGCTAAAATACAGTCTTAGAGACCATATTTAAAGAAGAAAAAGTCACTAACTCAGTGGGTTTTAGGTGTGATCTCATCCTTCCTCCTACCCGCGTTCATGTGGATTTTGTTCTTCGGGCTGGTGTTCCTCCAAATGTTACATGGGCCGAAGGACGGAGAGGAGTTGGCACCTCTCACTTGTCAGTATTTAAAAAAATAAAATGAAAGTAGGTTTGCTACGTGAATTTCAGTAAACATGGTGAGGGCTGAATTCATGTTTGTTGCTTTGTGAAGGGAAGAAGCGTTATTTAGGAGGCTTTGGAGAGACCGTAGCTGAGAAAGCAGTTCTCGTATGTTCTGTAGTGCGGGGTTTGTTGTAACATCACCCCCATAATTTGCTTTCTGTTAACTGTGCAATTTAGGTTTATGGGATTGACAGAGCGAGCCCAAAAAAGGCTTTAGACTGAGCCTTTATTTGCTGCATTTGTGCCCACCTGGTTATAGCACTTCTGTTCTAAATGCTTGTAAATTGAACTTTTTCTAATTTTGACATGAGAAGGTCTCCTGGTTTTGTTAAAAACAAGACCAGTTTCAGCTGCTAGTGTATGTTATTTTGGGATTTATTTTTGTTTTGGACTTTAAGCAGTAGCATTACCAGCTCAAAGATGTTCCTCATATCCTGTTCTCTCTAAGATTGGTCGAACAGAGGGATTAATTGATTGTTATGATGGCACATACAGTATAAAAACTGTTCCCTACCTCCCCAGAGATGAGCATGCAGATATAACTGTGCTGTACATGTACTTGTGAGTTGGAGAAATGGGGTTTGTTGCTAATTTTTCAGCTTAAACTATAGAATAAACAGTTGAATGGTATTAGAGCCATTAGCACTATATGTATATTGTCATGGTAACAAGGATGCCTGGGATAATGCAAGTCTAATTTTTTTGTAAGAAAAATGGATTAATGGAGTATTACCTACTTCTTACTTACCTTCATAGCTTATTTACTTCATCTATGAGAAAATGCATTTGCTCAGCCCACCCCCAGCCCCCCAAGTCCCCATTCTGTCCAGCCTTGCAGACTCCCTTGGGTATCCATGTATCCGCGTCAGGCTGCGCGGTGGTTTTGGTCAGTCCTGTGCCAATCTTCAGGACAGATGCTGCGTTCCTTTTTATGTATATAACTTCCAGCATGGGGGGAAGAGAAGGAGAAGAGTAAAGGAAAGGATTGTCTCTAGCCATGCGAAAATTCACGAGCATTAACTTTCTCACCTTCTTTCCTCATTTAAATCGCTTGATTTAAAATAAAAAAAGCTAAAAGTAGTGCTGTAGCTTTTCTCGAGGAACCTTAATTATTTTTTTTTTTTTTTTTTTTGTGGTGGTAACTTCAGCTCAGCAGAATTCCTTGGAATGATTCCTTGGTGTTGCTGAACCTCATGATGAATGGGATTTCTCTGGAAGTGAGACAGGTAGCCAGGGTTTTGGAAGCAGAAATCCTTTGTAGGTGGGAAGTTAATGAGATAGAAACAAGGAGAAATGTAGTAGCGGAAGCATCCGCTGTTGTTCTTAGTGGTTTTCTTTGTGTGAGAGCTGCTCTCTGCTTCCCTTCCAGTGCGGGCTGCTGCACAAAAATGAAGCAAAACAATATGGTTTAAACTTCTGCCCCTCTCGTGTTTCTGCTCCTTCTTAGGGAAGCGGGACCTGGGTCTGGTCACTTATTCTGGAGAGGGACTGCCCAGAATTTGTTTTCCGTCTAAACAATGCATTTTCATCAAGCCCGAGCTACTCTGGTGGAATGATAATTTTGAAGACTTTTTTTTCTTCAAGTTTCGTATGACTTCACAAGGAATTTAGTATTTCCAAATGAGAACAGGATTTGTGAATACACATGCTTGGGCTTCTCTTAGTCAAATGTTATATTTTCAAATTCAGGCTTCTCGGTGCATTTGCAAGAAATCAAGAGCAGTGATGTCTGAATAATTTAAAACCATCTTTAAAGCAATATGTGTTCTGACAATTTCCTTTTCAAAATTTCCGTAGCAAGGCAGGATCATTTGCTTAGAACTGTAATGCAGACGTTCAGCAGGATATCAAGATGCTGTCTGCAGCGTATGTTAACAGAGAGGTGGCACCAGGTAATGCTTTTGTTATGATGCTATTAAAAGTTACATAAATATTCCTTGCTGCACAATAGTAATGCTCAACGAGTCATTAGAATATCGTTGCCAGATATTTTGAATAAATTGTTTTCCTTGAGAATGCAAAATTTATCAGCAAATTGAAGAGTGTATCCAGTTATGCCAGGTGTACAATAAGAAATTTGAATATGCATAAGTAATTTCCCTTGGATTCCTAATGAAGTTGACAGGCAAGAAAACAAATGGTATGCGTTTTTATTTGTTAAACTGATTATTTAATTGAAAAATTATTTGAAACTCCTGATATAATGACTACTGCTTGAATGTCAGCTTTGTATTACCCTCTTCTTAATTGCCTTTAATTCCCTTTAGCTTCCCCCCCCCCCAGCCTTTTTAAGCGTTGTACACAATCTGAATTGAGACGTGTGGGATCAGAGTTACGCTGGATCTGTTCCTCTCATTTTCTCTGCGCTTTTGGCCATATGGGCATCTTTGGTTTTCTTTTGCGAGTCTACTGAAAAGCTTTATATCTTACTGTAAACAAAACCACTTGCTTTTTCCTTAATGTATTTGTTTTTACTTCTCTAAGGATGTTAAAATCCAGGCCAAGGGAGGAAAAAAGGTTTTTCCTATGAAGTGAGTTGGGATGAGGTTACATTCTACTGAAAGGCCAGGAGTCCTAGGTGTCTGTCTTGGGCAACCCTGGAAATTTCCCTCTTGGAGTTAGGAAAGAAATTTGAAAGTTTATTTCATCCTAATCTACTAAGGAAAGTATCTGTTGCCATTTCAAACATAAATATTGTGATATAGCAGCATTTTATTGAGTTTCGTTGACAGCTGTATACAGGCCAGGTTTTTTTCTTCATTTGTAGATCTAGAGTTTTCTTCTTGGTCTCTTTGGTGCAGTAGAGATGAAATTATACATGTATATACAGCCAACACTGCATTGGAATGGAAATACAAAGGAAAAAATTCCTTTAAGGCTGAATTTAGATTTGAGGTCGCAGTGTCATGAAGAGGGACAGGAGTAGTGATAGAACCTGGTCATTTCTTAATGACATTAGGTTTTCTTGTAGCTTAAATGTTTTAACTTGATTAAAATTAAGCTAAACGTGCTCCTTGATTCTCCTTCAAATATACTGGGCTCCTGGAAAGCTTTTGTTAGCTAACTTTTGGTAGCTGGTAACAGCAAAACTGCCTTTCAGGGGTGTGCTGACTGAGACTTGGGGCTCAGTGATCTGCACCAGTAATAGTAAAACCTCAGGATAAAGTTCTCTGTTGCCTTGGTGGTGATAAATTTCCCTCTGACAGGTTTTCCTTACCTCTTTGTATCTTAACTATTTCATACAAGTAACCAAATTCTTTAGAAATACTTGTGTTTTGAATTCCAAGCATTTGGAAATAACTGTGGTAGTTCTGTTCCTAAAATACGTGATCATCTCCGTGGCAGCCTGGAGGAGGAGGGTGAGGGTTCAGCTGTGGTTGTAGCGCAACCTGGACACATATCCACTCGTGTCTGAAGAGCGTTTCTGGAAGGAGAAATTATGGTTTAAATAAATTTGAATAAATTTGAGAGAACTGGATCATAAGGAAGACTTTGGAGCTCTGTCCTGAGCAAAACAGTCGTAGCAGCTGAGCTCAGAAACGCGAAAGAGAATGCAACGCGCTGCCTGCGCCAAAATAAAAAAATTTAGAGTGTTTAGTACTAGTGGAGCCAAAACTACTGCCTAGAATCAAGTTTGCCACAAAGTGCTGCTGTTTTAAGGAAGGAAATTCAAATGTAAGACTTCAAATTAATGCAGCTAACCTGTTACAGAATTGAGCTCTTGCTTGATTCAACAGATGAGATGTTCACCAGCCAGGTCTTCATGAAGCGTAACAGTAAGTGAACTTTTGTGTACTGTGAGCAGAATAGTATCCCCTTCCAGAGAACTTGCCAGACTTTTTATGAGTCACCAGGTTCTTAAATGAGTCTTGAAACAGGGCAGTGCTAAAGGAATTTATGGGGCAGCTTTATAATCAACTGATAATTTAATTAATATGGTGTCTTAACTACTTGTCTCTGATTTATTATTTACCAGATGTTTAGTTTTAATGAAAGTCTCTTTAGAGACTCATCAGGAAGGCAACATTTGGGGAGAGCATTTAAGGCAAGCTTCCATGGAAGTAAAGCAATGCTCCCTTACTCATTACCGAATGGGTTATCCATATTTTGATGTGTCTGTGTGTGTACACACACATGAACGAAAGAAAACAAAACAACAACAATAATAAGACAGAAATGAAAGCAAGAGCTGCTGAGTTTTGTTTTGCTGAAAACTTGTATTTTCATGTGCTTTTAAGGTTCCTGTGTCAGAGGCGCATGAACTGGCTGAGAGCAGAGAGCTACTGGGGCAGCTCATGATTGTAAGATCTTTAACAGTCACTTCAGGAGGATTTTTCATTCATTGTCTCTATTCTCCATTGTCACCATTTCTCCATGTCTCCATTTCATTCATTGACTCCATTCAGATGAAAATCAAAAAGCGGAGTCTTTATGTCAATAGCTCAGCAAGCTTTTGCTTTTATAGCACGCTATAGAATTATAGGATAAGTTATCTGCGCTTTCTACCCGTATGCAAATGCTTCCAAAACCAAAAAGCCCTTGCAAATTGATTATCAGTCTTAAATGATCTAGCTGCTGTTTCTTCAGTTTGCATAGTAAAGTGATTTTATTAGTATATGTTTCACATTCTAGGAGAGTCGATATTAGGATTTGTAAGTGTTAGTGCTCAAACCCAAAAAGCAGTGGGAAATGCTCTCCTGAAGTCCTGTCCCAATGGGACAAGCGAAGCACTTTGAGATATGTTTGAAGGGTTAATTTTTAAAAAAAAAAAAAAAAATCACTTTTTGAAAAGCTTGATGTTAAAAAGCATATCTACCCATATGTTTTAGATAGGCTATCTGTATTTTTTTAGAAAACTGATATTAAATGGAAATTCAAGCCTTGGCGGCTTTCTTAACAAAAGACACTTGTGGTCCGGAGCGCTGAGGTCCCAGGATGGTTCCATTACTGTAATTCCACAGCGTGAGCTTTAAACGTATCTGGAGATTTTAATGGATCACATGGGAAGTAAATCTCTTTGTACCTGCCTTAAGCCATATGTTACTGATCCGAGATGCTGAGCTGCCTGTCTCTTTCACTCGGCCGCAGCTGTGCCCTTCCAGAAGGGAAGGCTTGCGTTTTTTTGAACTGTAAAGAGAAGTTTCAGATTCCATTCTTCTTCCCCATTGTAGGCGATCTTATGCTTTGTAATTTCAGTTGCGTAATTTTATAGAGAAGAGGCAATTTTTTGATACATTTCTAAATCTAATGATGCTTTTAAAAATGCTTTATGACTTTTAATGTGGTCACTTCGTTCTTTGGTTTCTTTATGCTTTTCTTACTGTTGATCAAGTTTCTTTGTTCTTACCATTTAATAGCATGCACAAAACTTATTTGCTTCCAATTTATATTGCGGGATATCGATGCATAGCAAAATTAAACATTAGGTTTAAATAATGGACTTGTTTTTCCTACTCCTTGTTTTATTATTTTCTAATATAACTGTAATCAGTGAATATTGTAAACAATTCATATAACCATGAGACAAATAAAACAGGATTGAAATTTTATGCATGATAAGGCACACAGGCTGTTAATGTCTAAGATGCAATTTTTTTTTTTAATAAACTAACAGTTCCCATTTACAACTCCAACCGCTCTTCTGAGTGCTGCTTGTGTTTTATTTGTTTTTCAAAAGTCATACTAGTTACCTCGCAGTTCTTGCAGGGACACCTTAAATCACTGGTTGAACTCCCCACGCTGCCAATCGGAGGCTGATGTTCTCCCTCAATATCCAGAACCTTTGCTACAATTACGGCAAATTAATTAGTAAGTCTTCAATAGTGAAGGAAGGCGTCTTCATCCAGAGTGTCTTGGTAGTAGTTGTAAGCTCAGGTTTTCCTTCTTACATTTAGGTGACATGGGGCTTAAAGCAGCTACTGACCACTCTTTTTATGCTCTTTTTTTTTTTCCCACTGTCAGAGGAAGAGTTTATTTAAAAATTAAAAATGGGAGTGGGGAAGAAGTACCAGGGGAAGTGCTTAGAAATACATTCCACACAGAGCTGCAGGTAGCGGGCAGCTCCTTTCTCGAGTATTTTAAATAGCAGAGAGATTGGAAATAGAGGGAGAATAATGTGAAGACAGCAGAGAGTAACTTTTTACTATTTTTTTCTGTGGTAAGGAGGCTAGTTTTTTGGTAAGGAGGCTAGTGTGTGTATATATATATATATATATATATATATATGCAAACAAACCCCCACAGCCAAACATAAATGAACAGTGATGGGGTGCTAGTGGGTATGAGGAGGTGAAATGGCTGAGGGGGAAATGAGCAGAACTGAAGGGGGTAGATAAAGGGTGGATGTTGGTGTGGAGGTTTAGAGGAAAAAAGAGGTTGATGAAGTTTATCCAGTTCTTCAGGATGGAATTACTCCAGCTAAAGTTGTAAACCACCCTTTTTGGTATGACTTCAGTTTCAGGGAATAACGACTAGAATCTTCAGGTTCTGTAGAAATCTTAATTTCTTTTAGCATTAAGCAATATGAAACTTATCCTTTTAAAAAGAAAATTGATGCAGTTATTACTCCTTTCAGCAAGATGCATATTATATGCAGCATTACCAATAAAGTTTATACAAGATGCTCTGTGCTCATTGTCTTAGGTTTAATGAGCTACACTAATTATACCATGCCATAACTAACCAAGTAATAATAAAATTGATTTTTTTTTTTCCTTCTACAAGATGCTCTAGGCTTGTAGTTCCCAGATTTAATATACCCATGTAATTGCACAATGTTGTAGTTCAGCAAGTCATCTGAGAGCATTTAGATTGTAAGTAGTATTGCGAGAGTGTGCAATTCTTGTCCTCTTTGTCCACACAAGTCTGCAGTTTGACTTCTGAGGAAAAACCTTGTTGACTTAAACACAGAGTTGCTGAATCTCAGTTATCTACAGACGGGGGAAAAAAAATGTTTCTCAATTTCACATTTTCATTTCCTCTTTTATTTAAATGAGCCAAAGGCAAGCTACGATGTTTCTGTAATAATGTATTTCTTCTGTAGGCAAAATAGCGTGGATGGAATTTGTCTGAATTTCAGCTGTCCAACTCTGCTTCTGTGGGCAATGGAGCAAGAGCACATCTCCGAATGGCAGCATCTCCAGAAATAGGTGCCTCACAGCTGAGGCAGATCCTCCTTTGGAGTTGATGTTTCTCTGTTCCCTATAGACAGAGATGTAAATTATTTAACCTTAGCAAAATACCCAATTTAGACCTTTGTCTTGGTTTAAATACGTTGAATATAGTTTCTTTCACTTCTCCATCATCTTTAATTGACGTTTGCGCCGTCTGTTTCAGACTTTTGTTTCTGTTTAGTTGCACTGGGCTTTAGTGGGTGTTAGAACCTCTTTACATCGAGAGAAGTGGCTTCTTGTTCGGGAACACGGGCGGCCTTTGAACTGGGACAACCTAACAAGGCTTCCCCCCAGCATCTTCTCCAAGTGTCCAGAGGGTCACGGACAAGCCAGGTGGACTCGGCTGAGCGAAGGGTCACGGAGGGGCTCGGCCAAAGACATGGCTGGCGGTAACCAGGAAAGCTCCAGGGCGCACCAGGATTTTGCAGAACTTGAGTCCACAGGGTCAGGAGGCTTGTGGGTTTTTTGGTTTTTAATCTGGAAGCCTGGATTAGTTACTGTGCCTTGTGCTGTTGCATTTGGGGCAAATGTGATGCTCAGTCGTGGTAACGTGCTGTTGTGGGGAAGTTTTGCTGTTAGCTCTGTGTGAGCCAGCTTAGCTCGTGATTGCTAATGTAAAAGTCTTTTTTCTGTACCTTAGGTTAAGCTTAATGATTTTGCCATCTTTTCTGTTACCTTCCTTTAAGCAGGAAGTCAAAAAACCCAAGTACCCTGTATAGTAGCATCCCTTGTTATTTTATTTTAAATAAAAGAGTTCATAGAGCAGCCAAGGCTATTTAAAATAGATCATAGAATATATCATGCAGAAAGTAAAGTCACCAAATCAGTGGATTTAGATTTGTAATTTGTCCAGCAATAGCTTCCTTTTGAGTGTTGAATGATTAATACAGTTCCAAGTATAAAACAAAGCAAAAGTTACTTCCTTTTTCATATTTCGTGTGAAGCGTTTTAGGTTTACATTTTTGAACCAACTATATTCTGTCTTGGATGAGATAAAACTGTTAAGCCAAAGGGCAAGTTGTCCATTATACTTTTTAATCAGCTGAAGAAGGCTTAATTTTACCAGCAGTGTAATTTGTATTCTCCCCCACACATCCTGAAGAGTTGGCAGAATATAAATGACAGATACTCTGCAATTAGGTACCTGATATTTCACATCATTAGAACTAATGCCGCTGTTGCCATAATATTACAAAAATCTCAGAATCACAGCATGGTTAGGCTTGGAAAGGACCTCTGGAGATCATCTAGTCCAACCCAAAATGCCTTCAGTGCATTTGTTTTCCCAGGACTGAATTCCAGAAGTCGATGTACAGTCTGCCGTCTGCTTGGTTTTGGTGGTTTTGTCAAGATCCAGGTCAAAATGACGACTTGTTTGCTGTCAAGACAACACCAGCATTTGCAACACCCGTATCTTACGCTGAAAGCTTGTCTGTAATTGCAGTCTAACTCACAATTTTCCCTTAAATTGCTAGACAAAGTGCATACATAGCATAAGTCTGCTGTAATTGTATGTGACCCTACTTGTGTGCGTACGCTCCTTGGTTTCTCGTGTGCAAAACTTAGAGGCTGTGTAGCTCTGCATTTTATTCTTTCTGAGCTTGTATGGTAATGCTGGGAAGAGACGATGACCTTCTCATCTTGCACAAGCGTTGAAACTCCTCCTTGATGCAGCCACCAAAAGCCGGGTGTAATCTCGATTCTACGACTGTAGTAAACGTTGGGTTTATTGCTAAGTGAAAACATTTTCAGCTATTAACTGCGGGGTTGTAAACTACACCTCCGTGACAGCAAAAATAAATCTCAGTCTCTCACTTTGAGACGTGGCTGAAGGATGTGTGCTGACAAATATACGCTAGTATGATTTTTTTAAATTTTTTTTTTGCTAAAAGCCTGCGTTTGAATTAATGTGAAATTAGCGACGTGCAGCCTTACTTAGAAACTCATTATAGTTCCAATGATTATTTAACACTTCAAAAGATAAGTACACTTAATCTCTTCCCTGACCTATGTTGCTAGTTCTTTCTGTTTCCACAGAATTTGTCTTCCCCCGCCCCCTTAATGGTCAGACGAAAACACAGTGAAGAAAGGGGATGGTTGGAGAAGGAGATGCGTCTGTGCTGTTGGTTTTTTGCCTTCAGAACACTGTAGGAGTTCGTACTGCTCCAAAAGTGCTAAGTCTTGGGGTCAGGCACAGCAGACATACACGGATGAGCAAAACAGTGCATATGCACAACTAATGGGAGTAGTAGCAGCTCCTTTGATTTAGCCTGTGGTCAAGTCTTCCCTGCAATTTATCAGATGTGAGTTGCAATCCTTCCTCTTGCTGAAGTTCTCCAAAGCTGTAGAGCAGCAGCTGAGATGCTCAGCGCTGACAGGTCTGTGCCCGTGTCCGCTGCCCTGGTTTTCCCTTGGGAACAAAGGTTGTGCTGCACACGTTTTAGGAAGTAACTCACTGCGCTTTGGCGAGATTTGCGTTTAAATGAATTTTATTTCTGTAATGTGGTGTCACACATTGAGTTTTTAAAATACTGGGTTATAAACACTGTATTTCTTCATTTAGCTTCCAGTAACTTGTATTTATGACATGTCTCTTTTTAGGCATATTCCTTTCTTTTTGCCTGATCAGAAATATGTTCTGATATTTTAACTTTGCTTCCCTCTTAAAGGAATGTTGATATTTGAGACACTGTTTTGAAATGGATGATAGTCTCACTTTGAAACATCAGGAGTAATCAGTGCTGGTGGGTGCCTTTAACACATCTTTCTGCCATTGAGTTAATTCATATATATTGGTGCTGTGAATGGTCCATTAAAATGCTTCATGTTTGGTGTTACCATGCAAATGAAATAATGCAAGATACATTTTTTTGAATGTAACTTTTTTTGTTTTTAAAGGCAGTAACGCGTGTCTCTAATGTAGTAGAGAGTGAAATATTGGGTTGTAATGACTTCTCAAAAGGCAACAAAAAACTTCAGTATTTCTGCTTTTATGATCCAAAATCCGGGTAAGTAAATGTTCAGAAAGGGAAAGCCATTATAGCAGTATAATTAATGCTTAGCTTGTTTTGTTTCTATACAAGAAACTAAAACTTGTTTTGACACAGTTAAAATAGAAATTCTTTTTCTGGACTGGTAGAACACTGAGAGAATAGGACCTTGTTTTCCTTCTGTGAATTTACTTCCATCCTTCAGCTTCAGTCTGAATTCTGTTATTCTTGCTGTTATTCCTATTATTAGAAAGCTTCCTAAAACTCCTAAAACCATAAAATCTTCTACACTGGGTTTCGCTGGCAGCTCAGAATCAAAACTCGGGGCAATCTGGCTCAGTCAGACCTTGGGGACACCAGGAATTGGGGCTCCAGGGTTATTGTGGAAGCCCTTTGCCACATGTCTCTGCCCACCGCTAATATATAGAGGATTTGGTATCGGATGTGGAATAGAAATTTATTAGCCTCTTGTTTTGTATTTTAGTGCTTTTAATGGCATTTTACTTAACCATGGTAATATTCACATCTTGAATTTAGGTTTGTGTGGATATTTTGTTTCTTAGAGCTATAATAAAACCAAATTTTCTTCTCGTGTATCTTGTTATGTTGCCAAGTGAGCACAAAAGTTAGTGAACAGTTTTAGCAGACAGCTTTTCTCTTGGTGAGCATGAGCAGAAGCTCATCAGGAGCTGCTGGAGCTTTTTCACTAGCGATTCTTGTGGTTTTAACATAGCGCTTCAAAGCGTTGTGTACTTTTTTTGGTAAAAAGTGCTTTTCTGAGCACTCTTACTGATGTCCCTAATGGCACCGCTACCAGCCAGGGAGTCAACGTGATAATCCTCTTTACTGAACCTCCTTCAGAGAAAATTTGTGCTAGAAAAACCTATCTGTTGGTTGTACTAAGTCATATGCTGTTTGTTTGTAGGAATGGGATAAATGGTCCTGTCAGTGATTTAGTAGAGGAAGGAGGAGGAGGAACATCCCAGATACCTAATATTTAAACTTTGGTTAAGGAATATTAGTGAGTGTTTTTTATTTTAAAGAAAAAGAAAAAACAAGGGAGATTGAAGAAACTTACAGTGTTGGTGACTAAATCGTGTTTGTTATGAAAATGTTTGATTTGTACATTAATAGAAATGTAAAAGTAGTCATGGTTTTTGCTAAAAAGCGGCTGGTGCTGCTTGATGCCGGAGATCTTGGTGCCAAAGAGAACTCCCAGCAAATCCTATTGAATAAAAACTGCAGGGGAGAGAAGAGGTGGATCACAACAATGAAGAAGTTACAATAGCAATAAGAGGGGAAGGCAACTCTTCCAAACTCCGGTGAGGACTTTTTGAGGCAGGCATGTTCTACATCAGGGGTGTCAAACTCATTTTCACCAGGGGCCACGTCAGCCTCACGCTTGCCTTCAAAGGGCCGAATGTCATTTTAGGGCTGTTTATACAGAACCACATCTCTCTAACTCAAAGTTTCTTAAGAGTTTTTCCAGACGGGTACAAGAGAGGTTGAATGTGGTGGGTGTCTTTATGGGGGTGGGAGGGGACTGAAGTTGGAGCTGATTTCTATCAAAATCTCTGAAGACTCAGTGATGTATTAGTGAGATTTGAAAGGACAATCCCACGCAGGGTAGGCGCTCGCAAAGCCCTCAAGTGCCACATCTAGGAAATGTGACAAAACGGGGCAGGTTTTCGAACAGTCTATAAAAATAGAGCCTGAGAGGCAGCGTGTGCTGGTGGCTGGATCAGCGAATATCTCCTCCCTTAATAACGGTGCCCTGAAGACACCACTCAGCTTGGTTTCAAGATGGTCGTGATCATTAAAAGCAACAGGCTGCTTCGGAAGTATATTGAAATTTAGGATGCTCTATGTCGAAACGGGGATTACAAGGCCAGAGTGAACAAGTCAGGTTGTAGCTCTTCTCCCTTCCGAAACAGTCCTTGACACAGCTTTTCAAGTGCAGCCTTACCGCGTACGATTTCATGTAAAGCATCAGTCAATAAAGAATACTTTGGCAATAATGAAATTATTACCATACTAGAATTGAAAAATACATGAGGGAAAGTTATTTTCCTGAAAGAAATTGATTTAGAAAAAACCCAATTTAATGCATTGTGCAGTGTGTGATTTTACACTTGCAGTGCAAATGCTTAAATACTGAATTTACTGTGAAATAGTTGTATAAAACAGACGCGTAGAATAGAATGAAACCCTTAAAAGGAAAAGTAAGCTAAATCAGTGACACGAAAATGACATTATGGAGTGTTTATCTTAGAATTAGTTATTTGTATGTGTGTGTATATAAAATGTATAATGCAATAGTTGTAATAACCAGAAATGGCATGATGGGCATGAATCTCAATTAGTTTTTTCATATTAGTCACTTTTATAATATAAATTTAAGGCGTTTTAAACAGTAAGTCAATGCAATGTTCGTTTTCACACAAAGTGTACGAGTCCTAATTAGAATAGCAAACTTGCAGAGAATTTTTTGTATGATGTCAGTATTCATGTTTAAGGTAGTACCTTAAATCTGTGATTGCTGTTTTCTTGTTAAGCCGTGTGTGCTTTTAGTTTTCAGATGGTTTGGGATTTGTATATATAAAGTCAGCTTGTTCTACAAACATTTAAAGTTGGCCAGTCAACAGTAGAAGTGCAGTTCCCAGTACGTATAAGGATGTTAAAATCAAGGTATAATGGATAATGTAAAATGTGTCTTTTCTGAGAGAAAGGAGAAAGAAATAGTAGAAGATTGATTGTTGCTTCTGTAGACATTAAGCTTGAATTGATCTTTAGATGGCCCAGTTTGAAATGGATTCATTCTCATGGTACTCTGTATGAAAACCCAGTCAAAACTTCGTAAGATCGAGGTCTTGATTAGATGAAATTTCAATAATCACCTTGGCTAAATTGTTTGAATCTGTTTAAAGCTTTTGTTTTACTATTCGCTTGAGGGGAAAAAAAATCCCTTAAGCACAAAGAGTAGTATTGCTTTCTAGTTTCATTGTGTCACAAAAACGAGAGGCAACCTGTGCGTTTCATGGTCCGTATCGCACAAAAGGGTCACCGCTTTTTTTACTGGCTGCTTTTTGTCCCCTTCAATGGCACTGACCAAGAGGAATAAACCTAATGTCTGTGTTCAATGAACTCAGCAGAACTGTGTCTTGGCCTGACAAATTTAGCCCATACATTGCTGGAAGAGCGAGAAAAACGTTCTGATTTTTAATGGTCTAAAATGTCCACAAATTTCTCTCTGGAGTGTCCATGTGGATGTGCATCAAGGTAAATGTGTTTTTACAGCCTGATGTCAAAGCACATCTTTCCTTCCCTTGTCCCCAAATGTCACTTCTACCTCCTTTTTTCTTCTCTTTTTTTATATTTTTTTGGTGTGGATGTGGCTTTGTGAGATCAGCAAGATGTTCACCTAGGTCCCTGTAATCCACACCGACTCACTGATTTGTGCCAAGCATTTAACTAAATACCTGCAGTCTCTGTGCCTCTGAAGCTTGCGAGTTAGTCCAGGGAGGAATGGTCACAAAAGTCCCTTTCCTTAGGAAAAAAGCTTATGCCGGCAACAGCTTTTCCTATTCTATGATCTAATTCTGTTTTATCAATCAGAAGTGTAACCATTTGCTATTGTTTTATGAAGTATCATAGTTCACTTTAGCACAGATTTTATTTACCACCTTGATTTTTAGTTTTATGGATCACTGCGCTTTTCGAATTCTCTTCTTCTGCTCTTTTTGACCCTGGTTGCAGCTGAACTTCTGAACGTGAAGGCTTGTTTCAGTTCAGACTGATATTGATTGCTCCTGCTCTTCTGTGGTGTACTTGCTTCCAAATGGAATAAAATGAAGAGGGTTGTTTCTTAGGCCTGGCTTATGTCTCTCGATACAACCATTTTCAAGAACACGATGAAAACCAGATGTTCTTAGCGCCTGAGCTGTCTTGGCCAATACCTTCCACTTCTTACTTTGGAGTAACTTTAGAGGATGAGGTTAGAATTCTAGAAAATGCAAAAATAATATGGGTTTCATCCTTTAAAAGCAAAATAAGGTCATTATCAATAGTTGTTAGTTTTAAGAACATGGTTGCTGTTTGCGTAAATGATTTCTGGAGGAAAAAATCGTTGCGGTTGAAAATGTGTAACGAAATGCATATTAAAAATCTACTGAATACTTGATAGTGTGTGTGTGTGTGGGAAGATGAGATTTTAAAAAGCTGCAAAGTTCATGATCTGTCCTCATGGCTTCTGGGCTCTTTCACTCGTACATTCTGTCATTCATCAGAATTTCTCATTTCTCTCTAATGTTCTGTAATTCCTAAGGGAATAGGGGATACGGCATTGACTGTGGCCCTGGGTCTTGTTCCTGCTCATGCATAAAAATTTCCATTTCCCTTTCGGAGGGCAAAGTTTATCAGATGTTTTTTGTATTCATTTAGGAAAATTTCTGGTACTTAATATACCAGATTGTTTTCTTTGATGTCATCACATTTCGTGGAATCTTCTCAGATGTTCCTGAGGAGAATCTGTGGGGTTTTTTCAATAGCTTTCTCAATTTCTAAACCTCAAGACCTTGTATCCCTGAAGCTCGCTTGGCTTTCGTAGTCACGCCAGCCTATTTCTCAAGGTAGTTAAGGAATGATTTATTTTTTTTCACTTCAGAGTTAGTTTTATTCTTCTGAGGGGAAAAAATTGAAGAAACAAAGCAGAGGAAAATTGACAATATTGCACAAAACCTTGAATATAAAACAGCTGCAGCACATTCATGTGTTATGGGAACCCTTGGCTTTATGAATTAACTCCTTTACCAGACTGAAGCTGATTTATTACCTATGAGAAGTACTGACTGAGACCATAAAAATCTAAGCTCTTGTATTTGTAATGCTGTAAAGAAGGTTGTTATGCATAAACTTAGAATTTACCTTTTTTCTTTATTTTTTTCCCCCCTTGAGGCATTCAAAGATAACAGTATGTCTAATTTCTCTGAGTAGCTCTGTCTGTTAGGTAGCCCAGGGACTAAACTCCTGATTTTGTTGGCTGTATGATGTATATAATATCTAGTTTGTAGAAGAAGGCTTCTCATTTTAGCAGAAACAGATCCAAGATCATCATTTTTATTCCCTCCCATCTGTTAACCCACCTTCTTTGTTTACTGTGCTGTGTCTAGGAAATACAAATGTAAGAAGCTAGAAAGCCAGTAAAAATCTCTTTCTAAATCAAATTGAAGCAACCTAATTCTATTGTTGCACAGGAAATTAAAGCCTAAATTCTGATATTCCTAACTGATCGATGCAAATCCGTTTATCCAGCAGCAGCAGCGTGTTGCAGTGAAGACGGGTCAGTTCCCCGCTCGGGTCGGGGTTTCTCTGGCCATATGGTGGGACATATGGCTCTCGCGGGACTCGGCGCTGGGTGTGAGCTGGGGAAAGGTGAGGAGCTCTGGATGTGCCGGGGGACGTGCAAACCGCACCTCCGATGGCTTTTTCTTTCCCCACGCCGTCTTTAACTTGAGTTCCTCGGTTGCTCTTTTTGTTTTTCGGCGAGTTAAATGGCACAGAGGCAGCTGAGGCCGTCCCTGACCCGATGTTGCAGACGGGCTCCACCGGCACAGCAAACTCCAGGGTCCTCTGCCCACTGGGCAAGAAATTATTTTACCTGTTTTAAACGTGCGTTTCCTTAGTTTTAAATCCCTTTAATTTCGTGTTGTGTTTTCAGCCTCCTCTCTCCCTGTGCTGCTTTACAAACTTGGGTTGTGTCTCACCTCCACCTTTTCCTTTCTGGTCCAGAGAGTTCCAACCTTCCCAGTCCTAATGCGGCTGTGTGAATGTATGTTTTGAGCCATATAGCTTTTAAATTATAGCTTGCTATGTAACGAACAGGACTTCAGTAGCATTTACATCAGTGTTTGCTGGGAGATAAGCAGCAGTCAGATTAAACGTTTTCACCCAAGAGAATAAATGTCCTCATAGAGCTGTACTTTAGAGATTCGTAAAGGATTAAAAAATGCTTTTAATGAAAATTTTCCAAAGGTTTCAGATGATGAAAATGTAAGAGCGAGGCTAAGCCACTGTGTGCGTTTCTTGAGTTACTCTCAAAAAATCTGTGGGACCAGAGTTCTTGGGAAAAAAAAAACCAACTCAAAACTCATGGTGGTGATTTGGTTTGACATTAAACTATGGGACATCTCTGTAATTTCTGTCCCCTCCCAACTTTGCCCCACAAGAATTATGTCCCTCAGGTATCAGACATTACATTATTATGTGCACAGCAACAGCTGGGAAGCTTTTATCGCCGTTTCCCCACCATGTGCTGAAGATGGACAACCTGTGCAAGCACGTCTCTGATTCACAGCCAGTTGCACAGTGGGAGTTTAAACTATATTTTTTTTTTTTTTGTTCTGGTTTCAATGAGGCTCGTGTCTCATCCAAGTCAGTATCTGAAATTCTAGTTCTGGGGCTGTGACTCTGGCTTTAGGGGTTGTCATTGTAGTGCACTATTTTTTATAATATTCTATATTTATATATTCTATATTTTTATATGTATATAATAATATATATATTTATATATTCTAAACCTTTCCGAGGTTTTTGAGCCTCTTACCATTGCCTGTGCCCCTTTCACTGTTCATCAGGCTTGAACACACTTACATCCTCTCATGTATAGCAATAGTGCTTTGGATTTTCTAGCTCCACACACCCTATTTCGCTCTGGTTCCCTGTTGCTCTGCTCTACTCCTCTCTAATCTTACAGATTAGAAGTTGAGAAGAATAAATCTGCTACCTTTTATCATCCCTTGTATTAAGATAAGATAGAAATTATTCGCAGATCCAGGTAAATATTATGTATTCATTGCGAAGTAATCAAGTTTTAAAGTTGCTTCTCTGCTGTTTTCTTTCTTATTTTCCTTGAGGTGTTCGATCATAAATTTTCATTTATGAGAATCAATCCTTCAGATTTTTGGAGACTGATACTGATGGACAGGCTGCGTTGCACTTGGCAGAAATTGGATAACAATTTTCTTCTTCTGGAAAACCTATTGAAGGGAAGTTGAGATGCCCTTAAAACTTACCATTGATGTTTGATAATTGTTGGTTTTGTTTTTTGTGGTGTGTTTGGTTGTGTGGTGGTGTTGGGGTTTTGTTTCTTTGTGGGTTTGTTTGTTGTTTTGTTTTTTAATTATTTTTATTTTTATTCCCCTTCCAGTGACTAAGGAGCTGTAGACATGTTGGTTTATAGAAGTAGGTTTTGGAGTCTTGCTGCCAGGCAGAGTTTTGAAGTGGGTCTGCTTAGACTCCAATGAATGTCGGAAAGCTTGGAAACAGGGGGAAAAAAATAAAAGACAGGCTTTATTACACTATAAACTAGAATAATTGACTGTTCAGACAGAAGCCAAATTATATGGGAAGGTGTAAAAGAAATTAAGAGGTTCACATACAAATCTTTTCTTGACCCTTGTGTCCTGGCGAGTAGATTGATTCTCCCAGCCTTGATTTCAATTGCTTGCTGACTTTGTGGTGGCAAGCCTGTACCTTAAGACATGGCACTTGCTCTTTTTTTGTCCTCTAGTTTTTAATAAGGAGGTGAGAAGTGTTATACGGGTCCATTTCTGATGGGCGGCAGTGGGATGCTGAGCAGTGAGCGTGCAGCAATATATTTTCCTAGAGTACTTTCAGCTGCTGGAGTATAGGAGGTCTCTCTGGTTTTACTATTTGTGATTTTTCTGCTGTGCGTTTATCCAGTCACTTTTTGAGCCTTTTCCAGCTGCTCTATAGTTTAACTATATACACAGTGGTTTCTTTTGAACTCGCTCCTTGCTGGTTTCATTGGATTTTGCCTGATCGTTGCGTTGGAAATGACAGAGAAAAGCAGCGCCTGGCGGTCTCCTCTGCGCTGCCCTCCCCTCTCAGACCTTCACCTTTGCAGGTGGAGGATTTCTAGGGCTTTATGCTGGAAAAACAGTCGGTGACCTTCATCACCCCCCCTGCTTTACCTGCTCCTCGGGTCAGCTGTGAACGGTGCTCTCCTGCCATCGGGGTTTCACTGATGCTGTTTTGGCCAAGAGAACCGGCCACGTGCTCTATGCTCTCGCCTGCAGTCCTTCTTTAAACTATTTCAACATATGTGTGAGGACCTTCAGTATCCCGCGGCCACCTCTGATTTCAGCGAAGAAAACAAGATGTTGTGGTCCCCAGAAACAAAGTTCTTGCTTTAAAGCAGGTTTTGATTGACCAGCTGAGAAAAGAGTGAATATTAGCAGACATATCTGGTTGTCTTCCTTTGGGGGGCTTTGGTTTATTTTCTTCTGGTAGATCTTTGCTCAGCTCTTAAGCTTTCGGAAGGTGTTTTGCTTTCAGCGCGTGCTTAATGCGAGTTGGTCGGGAAATGCAGCCGTTTAAAAAAGACTGAAAATCGAGAAAACCTAATACATTGAGACAGAAAGGGAGGAAAACGAAAGCCATTTCTTCTCCTCCTTGACTCAGGTTTCTACTTCACTGGTAAATTGCAATAACAATGTAAAAGTAGGGCAGCAGCACTGGAAAGCAGAAAAACTAATTGCTGAAAATAATTATTATTTTTGTAAATAGCTGTGTCAACCTACAATTCGGAATGGGAAAGGCATCCCGTGTCACAGCGGCGATGCAAATGGCACAAATCTAATAGGAAATTACAAGGCTTCTCCGAGGGGCTTGATCTCTGTCAAGTGCAGGCTGCTGTATGTATTTGCGTTGGAGTATTTTATTCTTGTTAAAATAATAGTGTGTTTAGAAGATTTCTCGGTGAAATGGCAGCCCTCTGGGCAGCTTTGCAGTTGCAGATCAACAGTGGCCGTATTCAGAAAGAATACGTATTTTTGTTGCGTTTACTTGAGCAACAATACTGTAAAGTGTCTTTTTGTCCAAAGCAGTATGAGAGGTGCTTAATCATGTAGTTGATGTATTCAAAGGATAACTGTAGAGCTGACTAAAGAATTTATTAAATGAACAAAATTTTAAACTCTGTCCAAAGGGGTTTAGTCAATATTTGAATCTTAAAATGATAGGAAAAAGAAAGGTCTTTCTCTTATTAACTTTCTATTTCTTTGTATTTCTCTTTTGAACTTTTGGAAGGAATAATTCTGGTTTTACATGGCAAATAAATTGTTTTCTTTGTAAATATAAATAGCCTTTCCTATTCTGAAATAGGCTCACTGACTCTGGTACTTTTGATGTATGTTTTCTATCTTCTCTGCACCTAGAGAGAAACATTTGTGTTTTCAAGTGAAATGGTACATTTTTAAAACAGCAATAAATATCATCTTCATTTGCCTTTAAAAGAAATAACGACAGACCCCCTATCTATAGGCATATTTTTCTCTCTGATTCATATTTGTGAAAGGGGAAAAAAAGCACACTGATATCTTCAATATATCGGTATATCTGAGCACAAAATATCAGATGCATTGAAGCAGAATAAGAGGTCATCTGTGTTTCTAGCCAGTTTCTTCCACTCTAAATTAGATATGTTAATGTGACAAAAAAATTTGTGTCACTGACATGCCTTACAAATCTTCATCTGGAGGCCTGTTCTTATTTCATTAATTTTCCCTTCAATAGCAGTGCCCCATGAGCTATAATACATTCAAGCTTATACAAAAGGGGGAAAATCTGATGCAGATAAAATCAAATTTTCTTTTCATTTTATAGGCTTTCTGGGAGCTGCTTTTGAACTGGAATAACAGTAATGACAATTAAAAAAAATTGCTCTGACTTCAGGGGTCTTTTCTAGCCCCAGGAACTGGACAAATTGTAGTTGAAAGGACCTCTCCAATTAATGCGCCGTCTTCTGCTGCTGTGTCGGACAATACACTGAATAGCCGCTGAATTACAGATGTTTCAGCTTGTGTGGGTTTAGGTCGGATCATAGACGTGGCTCATGCCTCGCGATAGTTGGGTTATTTTCTTTTCTAATAGCATCATGAGAAAATAAGCACTCCAGCGAGAGTGAGGGGGAGTTGGTAGGACGGTCTGGATCGAAATGTCTCACCCCAAAGTGGGTCTGATGTGTATGGGAAGGTTTTTGCCATACGGCGACTTCTTTGCAATCAGTTCGCTTCTCTTCCGGACAAAAATTTGAAAAGCAGAGGTAGCACTGAGGGAATTAAGATGGGTAAGAATCTGCATATTAAAGTGTTTTTTAGAAAACACTGCAAAAGGGTAATTTACTCATTACTTATCTTAATTTAAAACATTCTGGTTTTGAGCTTTTTTATTCTTCTGGATGAAAGAGTTGCCGAACAGATGTAGCAGTCGTACTGCCATGCCTACTTGTAACCTCAAAACCACTGAGCCTGGATCTTGTCATCTGCTTCTTTTTGAGGTGTGGGGTTTACTGTCAGCCGTTTCAGCCTGGCTTTGCGTGTGAAATTTAAAATAACGTGAAGGTAGGTGGTAAGAAAGCAGGCTAAATATTCAAGAAGCTTTCTACGTCTTATTGGCATTTTTACAGAAACTATCGTCCCTCTAAACTGTCCGGGAGCCCAAAAGGCAGGCTGTTAATCTTTACGTATTTATTGTGTGCCCTGCCTCACCCAAAGGCTCTGTCTCAGGAGATGTGCTTGACTGACGTGTTTTTTCCTATGCGGTGTGGCTGTTTGCAAGGCCAGCAGTTCCCTTCCCTGGATGCTGACTGGAGTTTTCGCTTGGCCTATAAACTATATTTTGCACCCACAGAGCTGAAATCTGTGCACCTTCTGCACCGAGGTTCTGTTTCCAACTTTCAGCAGCCAAGACATTGGTTTAAAAAAAAAAAAACGCAGCCATGAAATAGGATTTTTGATTTTTCTACTTTGAGTGCATAATATTCTCCTCTACCCTTCAAACATTGAGGAAAGTCTCCAGTCAGTGACAGGTTGCTGATGGGGTAGAAAATGCGTGCACGAGCCATATTAATAGAAATGTTTGTGACCGAACCACATTAGAATTAACCCCGCTTGTTGTGGTCCTGGGAGAGGTTGATAATGCTCATTATGAAATGCTGAAATGACAAATTAGCCATTAGGATCTTCAGAGCTGATGTTTTTATTAAATGCTTGTTGCAGGGCGTTTTGGCCTCAGAAATCGATGTGCTAAGGGTATAATGTCACTACTTGTCTTGGGCCACCTGAGAATGTTATTTTGGGAGGGGGAGAAGGAAAAAAAAGGTGGTCATCTAATTAGATGCAATGTCTTAAGTGGTGCTCAGGGTATCAATATATACTTCTAATTTTGCTCAGTTTTAGGGATGGTTACAGCCTGTGCCCTGAAGAGACGGCCAGGTTTGTTTAGGAGACAGAGGTGGGGAAACCATGTTTTTCCCTGGAAAAATCACACTGAAGGGCTTTTAAGGCACGGGATGGGGATGTTTAGTGCTGGGTCTGTGGTTGAACCAAAAATAAATCAAGCATCAGAGCTGCTTTTCCCCCCTCTGTTTCATCACAAACATCTGGATTCCAAAATGCTGGTTACTGTGGTGCTGTTGAAGATCCAGTGGTAATTTTGGGACTTAGTCCCTTTCTTTTACCGTGTAAGGAGCTGTTGATGTGACAGTTGTGGATCCTGGAAAGAGCTTGAGGTTCCCAGGTACTAAATAACGTTGTCTGTTTTCTCCCTGTGATGAAAAGGTGGGGTAAAGGGCTCGGGATCTGTAAAATGGTATTGGAACAAATGAAGTGCCTCTCAAGTGCAAAATAAATAGATCTACGTTGACGTCATCTACTGTTAAGCTAATAAAATATGCCTGCTGCTCAAAATCCATTTAATTTTCTTATATCTGCGCCTTCGAAATAGGTCTGGCTTCAATTTATTTTGTTGACTTCAAAAAAAATTGTTTATTTGGACATTAAAAATTGAATTGTCAATTCCATTATCCTCCTCGTGCACTTCAATTTCAGGCTTATCTGCATCGATGAAGAAGTGTTCTAGGAGATTCTTTTTTAATTGAAAAAGATCTATTACTACTTGCAAAACCTATGTAGAAAGTTGCACAGTTGCTAATAATCTAAGATTTCCCTAGTGTATATTTTTTGCTTGCTTAGAGTATTTGCAATTAGAAGTCTCCATCTCGATGGGATAATTAAAAAATAATTTACCACTTGGAAGGAATAGGTCTCTTTGGGCAATCTGCACAGCTACTGGTTAATTATTCCTAATTTTTGGTTATCTGATACAGATCTTCCTGACCTGACTTCTGCATAATGTAGAAGCTAATGAGAACAGAAATTAAGCCTGATAGTTGACATGTCCTCTATTCCATTTGAGAGAGCAAGGTGGAAAGAAATTAAAAATAAAATTGTCAAAGCGGGACTTCAGCATTACTGGAAACTTTATTATGCATAGTTTTGGTTTGTTGTTTTTTTTTTTTTTTAATATAGATACATATGTAGTGAGAGAAAGACACACGTGATTTATCAACCCTTCAATTGGTTTTTGACATCCTAGCTGAAATACTGACTACAAAATCTGAATATTACAGCGCACTCTGCATAAGCCGAGTACCTTGTTTGCTGCGGGACTTGCTGTGAAATCAAACGTTTATTCTCTCTTTGCAATAAATCAGCAGTTGCTAAGGAAATATTTTCGTTGCATGATATGCAATGCAGCTTTTTTGTGTTATTAATGTATCTGAGTGACATCTCCATTTACAAACTGCATCGGGTTGTCAGACTCTCCTGTTTGCCCTGCTTGGTTGGAGAAGGTGAGGTCCAGGGCGGCTCGCGTGGTTCTTTTGCCTGGTGTTACACCTCGTGGGTTTATACATCTCTCTTGGCTCCAAAATGTTTATCCTTGTCAATATTTGACTTTGTCAAAGTTGGAACTATTCATAGAGCTGCAGTGGAGGTGGAGGTTATGGGATCTAACAACATTTCGAAAGACTCTGTGTGTTTTAACGCCGTGAAAACAGGCACGTAAACACGGGTAAAGGGAGAAGATGGCTTTTCAGTACTTAACGCAAATTTTAATTCAAAGCAAACAAGATGTTTTTTGCAAACTGGTCAGCATGAAACCTTTTCTCCTCGTTGCCAACAAGAGGTGCGTGCACCCACAGAATAAAAATTCAACATTTGCTCCCAGGTAAATCACTGCCGGTAGCTCCAGGAGGCACTTTGTGCTAATAGTGTTGTGAAGCTGGTTCCTGGTTTCTCTGTGATTTGGGGGCAGATGAGGGGAAAGACGGAGAAATTGTCTAAATGTTTTTCTTGTATCCATTTCACTAAACTCCGAGTGTCTGGGTGCCGGGTCAGCATGAGCTATTGGGGAGGGAAATCAGTTTTTTGGGGTAGCATAGGTCAAGGGGAGAAGGAGAATTTAGGCTCCCAAAAGAAAGAGAAAAGAGGTTTGCAGAGACTCAAGTGTTACAATAGCTCTGAAAGGAACTCCTCTGCCTTGAAAGTCGTAGCAAAACTCTTTCCAACATTTAATTTCTGTGGGTTTATTTTGATTTTTGTATCTAATAGGTGTCTCTAATGGCTCATGGGCACATGGAGGCCAGGGACATAAATGGAGTGCACATGTAAAATATAATAAACCGCATGTGATTATTTTAAAGCAAATAAAGGTGAGATACATAACAAGACCATTATGGGAAATACGAATCTGATGTTCAGCTTGGCTCTTGCAGCACTTGTACAGTGGTAAAAGGTTGTTTTATTTGGCTGAGACCAAGTTATTCCAATTAGCTGTGAACATGTACAGGTTTATTTGCAGATGAAAGGCCACCCAGCACATTTTGGAGGTAGTTTACCCATGTAGCTGTGACCTTTATTGATCCAGAGGCATTATTCTGTTCTTTAAAAAATGCTCCGTTTTACTTGTGTTGACTGCAGAGCAATAAAATCATGTTACACTTTGAATTTTTCGTAATGAGAAAATAGCCATGTCCCAATTGAGAGGATTACTACGATAAACAGGCAAAATCTGCTCTCATCTCAAAAACTAAACCTTTTCTTTTTCTATTCAGCAGCCACACAGCTTGTGAAATACGGTGACAGATGCAAACAAGTTAAAAAGGCCTTACAGTGAGATGGCAGCAGAACTTTTAAAAAAGGGGCAGTTCAGCACATGAAACGCAGCCATCTGGCTGCGTGTCACAAAACATCCCCTCCCTTGCAGGGCGAAAATTACAGGTCTGGCTTTTCTGCCGCTGGATTTTTGTACAAAATTGTCCCTAATAGAACTGATTCCGAATAATGTCAAATAAACTTGTGCTGCTGTAAATTCCCTGGAGTATACCCACAGAGTTATAATTTCCATTGGTGTTTTCCACCTCTCCGATGGCATTAAGTGAGAACGGTCTATCAGTGGTAGCGGTTTACTGACCCCGCGGCTTGTCATTAAAGCATGAAAGAGGTTTTTCTATCAATAAAATAATTCAGTATGTTGGAACAATTCTTTTCTGGACGACAGGTAAATTCTCTGTCCCGCTGCTTTAAGTGAGAAATTGCTTTGGGTCTCGTTAAATAGTAATTATAACTTTTAGATAGAATCACAAGAGTGTCTGAATAGTATTTCTCGCAAAAGGCGAAATTGAACAAATTTCAGTATTTAGCTTAGAATTCTGGAATATAATTTTTAACCTATTTTTAGATAAAATATTACTGTTTTAAAGAATATTACTGTTTTGAATAATACACATAGGTATATGTGAATCATTCAAATTCGCAGTCTCTTGTTCCACTTAGTCATAAATGACTTATATTTTTTTTTAAAGAAAGATGTTTTAAGACTTGCTGTTAGAGTAGAACTGAATCAGGTCATTTTTACTTGGACCGTGGCTGAATTATAGTGATGTCCTAGAGATAGCAAAGGTGGTATTCAAGAATGCAGCACGGCTCTCTGTAAACTGTTTTATTGCTTATGTCGTTTTACTTGTTTTAAAATGAGGCTTCTAAAATAAATACAGCATAGAATAGAATCTTCTGGTGGAAATGAGATTGCATTTACCTCCTTATATTGGCTATGAGCTTTAAGTTTCTTGATGTAGGTGGTGTCAGGTGTGGAAGAGGTACTGGGATGTGTCTCGGCACAAGAAGTAATAGTGCGGTTAAGGGAAACATTAGGAGAAGTAATGTGTGATGACCTTGAAGTGCTTTCTACTCAGAGGACTTGTGAGCATTCAGCACGTTATTAAAAAATAAAGAAGATGGTTTATATTTTGTATGTACGTGTTCCCCCTGAGTAATTCTGTCCCTGATGTTACAGGTGCACATCACTCTCCCGCTCCCACGTTCTGGCTGCGTCCTATCGAGGTTCTCTATCCTGAAGTTTAACGGGGTATCCATAAGAATCCTACTCCTCGAAGCAATAATATTTACCTTCTTAAATTCCCGTGAAGCTGTTCAGTGAGGTCAGATTTGCCGCCAGTTAGCGGCTTTTTATCGGCTTCCTGTCCTGCACCCTCTGTGCACGTGTTTGTTGCTTTTGCTACCGGGCTAGAGATACTGGAAGGCCAAGGAGACTATGGAGGAGGGAAAACCAGAGGCTCCTAAAATATCGATTAACTCATCCATTCCAGTATCAGCTGCTGCCTGACTTCAGGTGGCTCAACCTCTTTTGGTTGGCGGTAAAAAGGAAAAATCTCTCGTTTCTCCCTGTATTCTCAGAATCTGCCGGCTGCTCTGGAGCTGACAGTTGGCTTCCATCTGTATGTTAAATACTTACCCACAAGTTTGGCTCTGAAACAATTCCCAAGATTTGTTTCTTTCCAGTCACTTGTGAAAGGTCTTTTCTTTGGGCTTGCCCTCATTAGGCTCGGTTCTAATGTCCCTGTCACCTTACAGTAGATGGACGGATGCCGGTGACCCACAGCTTTCCTTTTCCGAAATTACGGGGTTGCTTTGGGTGGCATCCTCTTTTATGTTCCCTTCCAGTCTTCCAGTAGCAGATGTTTATTTAAAAACAAATATTAATGCATTAGTATGCGATGCTCAGAGCGGCAATTTGAGAACACAGTTAATGTAATTTTCCTGTTCTGTAACACTTGTTTTCCTTGTATGCAAACTTCGGTGGAGCAACTGTGACAATCTTCCCAGGCGAAGTTTGAATGTTAATTTTGCGCCGGCTATAGGAGCTGGTAACAGTGTAGATTTTAATAAGGCTGGCACTCAAAAGCAGTGAAGCATAACTGATACTGTCTTGAGGAAAGATGAAAACTCTCTCACGTCACCACAGGGCAGCTGAAGTCGAGAAGCAGCTTTTGCCGGCTTTTATTATCTCCTTGACCAGCTCTTCTAGTTGGTTTTGTGGGGCTCGATCAATCATCAAGAACGCGCAGAGTTTCTTGTATTTTCTATTTTAAGATCTTCTTATTAATTTACCAGTGTGCCTTCTTTTAACAGGCAAAAACTGAACACCCTCTGTGAGTTTTGTGGAAAGCAGTCCCCTGACATCGGAGTATTTGGATAATGTAGATGCTACAGGGAATAGGGTAATTGTTATGGAGCTTCTGCTCGCTGACAGAAAACAAAGGTTTTCCGTACCTAAGATATATCAGTGAGGATGTTTGGACCCGGACCCCATCCTGTGCAGTGAAAGGATTTGTTTGAGATGGTAGTTATTGTGGTTTTGCCCTGGCTATTCTCAATATTTTATTTGTGTGTTGCAAAGCTCACGTTCCAGTAAACTTAGCAGATAATTTGGTGCTTAACAGTACGTTACATTCTTCGATAGTAAGTTTTGTCCTTTAGTATGAATTTTCCCAGCAGTTGTTTTGTTGTTTTTTTAATCTTGAAGGTACACAGCTATTAATACACAAACTGTTCTTATAACAAAACGAACAAACAACAAAAAAACCCCCACAAAACAAATACCAAGAACAAACCAAAAGAAACAAAACCCATCCCTATGAGTAAAGAGCCCTCCCTACACTCACCAAAAGTGAACAGCAAAAAACAACCCCCCCAGGCTTTTTTTTCTAAAGAAGGTTAATTGGGCAGATTTTCAATCCTGGTCAGTTGAGAAAACTGGGGCAAGTTCTACCATTGGTAATTCCGATGACTGGAGCTGCTTGTCCAGAGGAAAACGCAAGCAGAATTTGGTCTGTTACAGATAACCGCTAAAAACTAAAATGACTGAGTCTTAACAAAACGTGTGTGCAGTGAGAGCTGTTGGGCGCAGGTTTGGGTGGGAAAGGGGTGGTATTTCATGGTATTGTGGACACATTCCATTTGGGATGAGTTTATTCTCATTCAGCTGAAGCTTTAGCGATGCTCCGATGGGTGCTTGGGAGAAAACTATGGACTTGAATCCTCGAGAGATGCGTGAAAGGATCCTCAATTTGAGGACGGATGACTGAGAGCGGAGCAGGGCTGATCTGTGCCGTGACACCACGCTTGTTCTGGCCCAAACCAGGCAGGGCAGGGATCTGGTGGAGTGTCTGAGGAGAAAGGGGTCGAGGGACTGGGATTACAACCATCAGCTCTGCTTCTGACTCGTGCCGCTTGGGACAAATCATTTCAACTCCGAGTTAAATACTCTTTTCATTGAATCGAAGATAAACATCTTTTTGTTTCAGTGGAACTTGGTTTAATCCTCTGCAGTTTCTTGTGGTTTTTTTCAGGTGAAAAAATGATATAATATTGATCATCAACAGCATAATTAGAATGCCAGCAGCAGAGAAACAAGCAAATAAAAACCCATCCTAGCTGTATGCATTAAGGCTTTCTTTACATTGATGCTTTCCTTGGTTGGTTATTGAACAATTTTGCGTTTTTCTCATAACCACTTCTTAAAATCTGTCTTTTTAATGACATTTTATTCACTTGTTACATTTTAAAACATTTGTTTTCTGACAAATTTGCCGGTGGTATTTGCACACACAGCGTTATTATACTTGTGTGATGCTGTCTTCTGCTCACTGAAAATAAAAACAACTACTGAAACGTGTTTTAGGAAATATCTGTAGTAAATTACTTAATGCTCTAAGTACATAATTAGTCTTACCAACTATGAGAAAATAATCCACTTTAATACATTCTCTGTACAAGTATTTCCAGAATATGACACGATAAGCGATAGATTTGGGTTCCCCAAATTAAGCCTTATTCAATAAACAACCCTTGAAGATGGTTGAAAAATTGCTGGTGGTGGAGAGTGGAGATTTGCTTTAGGTTAATCTTACAGCAGCTTATATGAAATTACAAATAAAGCCCATCTTTTCCTTCCCCACTCTCCCAGCCTGTGCAAGTCCAACTCGTCTTTCTTCTGTTGCTATGCATCTCTTTCCAGACTCCAGCTCAATTTTATGGTTTGCAAAAAGTGCTTTTTTCTTTCTCCCGAAGTTGGGAGAATAGGTAGAGAGGAGAGGTTTGCAGCTACCGATCTCCAAGTTTTTAAAGTGGAAAGGAGGATGTTAATTGTGACCAAGGAATTAAACCTATAGCAGTAACTGAAAGTTATCAAACTAATTATGGCCTGATCTGAACAAGCCACACAAAAAGGAACAATTATGGGTAGGATTATTCGGTGTTGCAATTTTAATTTGCCCTAATCCTTCGTTCTATAACATGAAATAGCAAATTAAATAATGTGAGAATTTCAGAAACTTGAAACTACCTAAGTAGACAGGTTTTACAGATTCCTATGTAATCTTTTATATATGGTGCCTTTACTAATATGCACTTAATATCAGGTGTGGGGTTCATTACATTCTCAACTAGATGTGCGTTCGTGACGTATTTCACCGAGATTTTTTTACTTTTTTTATTTTTTTCAGCCAGTCTTTGCAAAGCATCAATTGTCACATTCAGACCCAAACAACCGCCCCATTGCTGGCGTGCCAGAGGAAAATGCCGGCAGTTTCTGTTCCGTCATGATAATACATTGGGAATTGGTCCATCTCTAACAAAAAGAGTGGGCAGGATTCTAGTTTTATTAAAAGGCTGTGAAGGCAATCTTCTCCCACTTTGATTTTTTTTTTTAACTTTGAATAAAAACTGCTTTACTATTTGAACCTACTCTGTCATTTTTAACATAATAAAATCCATGCTGCAAACATAGTTCTAACAAAAGGTAGAATATAGTGTTATCTGGTTTGTTATGAGTATCTTCAAGGTATTAAATGTGTGTTTTATTTCAGAGACTGGGTATGTGATAAGGAGGAAATATAGTGGCAGAGAAACTTCATAGTAGGCAGAACAAAGTCTCCTTTTCAGCCTCTTTATCCAATGTGCTTTATATGGTTCATGAAGGCAGCTGCTTTTCTATAATCACGGCTATGTAAACAAACAGAAGATGCTTCAAATGTTTCTTTACCTACATCAACTGGAGATATATATATATATATATATACGAATATTTCTTCTGCTGCTTTGTGACAAATTGAAGGTATGAACATAAAGCCTATTCAGATAAGAGTTTGCTGTATCTTAGCTGCAGGGAAATTAAAAGAAAAGAAAATCCATGAATGGGATTAGTGAATTAGTGTTTTGTGGTGATGGTGTTGTTGTGTTTCTTTTTGTTTGTTTGTTTTAGGTTTGTTTGTTTGTTTTCATTCCCTAACTTGGAGTGTAATCTCTTTGAATGGACAATTTGCCGCGTCACTGAGAAGAGCTTTGTCTTTTTGAATCCAAGTCCTTAGTCTTGGACATGTGTTTTATATAAATATTTTTCATTTTAAACTCTGACTGTACCATCATAATATGCCACGCAGAAAACAATGCTGGCGAGACCTTTTTTTTTTATAAACATACCTGTGGATATGGCCATGTATTGGACTTTGTGTACAGCAACCTTGTGCAACTTCAGAGCTCTTTGATGTGCAGCCTTTAAGGATAAGAGATTAACCTCTTTCCCTGGTAGACAAAGAGTTCTTATTTTTTGTCTTTTTTATGGGACTTTAATCCAAAAGTCATCAAAGTCTGTGGAAACCACCCTGTTGACTTCAATGGGAATTGAATGAGGAACATGACTTCTGTGGTCCAGTATTTAAAAAAAAAAAAAAAATAAAATAAAAACAAGAACAACTTTGCAGTAAAGTCATGATTGTATCCAGATGAGTTTCTCTAAGTGGTTGTGAAGCAGCTGGTGGAAATGCCTTGATCTGACCAGAATTCAGCGTGCCACTTGTTTCTGCATGTGGGAAAATCTCACACAATCTGGAAGTAATTAGGCGGGAACCACCAGCCCCCCAAGCGGTCCATTTTAAATGAGTTGAAAATAAAAAGGCTAGAAAATCCTTAAGACAAAGTGTATTATCTGCTGTGCATTGTGGAGGGTGTTTTTATTAGTAACTTGGCTTTTCGTTTTTGGTTTGTTTTGTTTGTTTTTAATGTGCTTTTTTTGCGTGCATCAAGCTGAACGTTCAATACATCAGATGATGGTTGTCTTCCTATCGCTCTGTTTTATTCTCTTCGGCACATCATGCGTGTTATTCTCTGTTCTGGGGCAAACCCCTATTTTTACATTAATATAGAGGACACGAAACTTGAATTTCTGAGCAAGACTCTGGTAATATGTGCACAAGAGTCTTTGCTTTGGACGATTTTGTGAACCCTAACTGTGCCTTTTAGTCTATTGCTGCAGAGGAAAGAAGAAATATAAATTAAACACTCATGAATAAAACTAGAAAAAAAACCTTAAAAAAAAATCCCAAACCCAATAACAGTTAAATGGTGAAATGGAAAGAAGCATGTAGGTAATGTTCAACAGCAGGCGTATTCCTCGTGCTGCTCCTCTCTTTGCAATGGGGACGTGGTGATTCATCCCCAAGCCCAGCGCTCGGGGTCCTGCCTGTGACTGCTCAGCAACAGCTGTTTAAGGAAGACGATAAAAAAATGAGACAAACAGCTAGTAATAGCTCACCAGAATTGTCTTCCCATCTTCCAAAATGGGCCATAAATGTATCCCGCCAATTGAAGTGGAATTATTTGTGCTGGTTCGACTAAGGGAAATATGAAGGCAGTGGCCCTGTATCTTTTTTTTGTTCTGTCAGCTATTACTGCTTGACCAGAGACCCTGAAAAAATAGGTTGGGGTAAAAGAGAGAAGCAGCTAAAAAATTTAAAACCATATGATTTTTTGTGAGAGGCAGCGTGCACAAGAATGGATGCATTCGTGGGCATGCTCTTTCAAAAATAGATGTAGTTCATAACGTAGAGTGGGAAGAGGGAACAAAAGAGGAATTTGAGAACAATGCACTGATGGGAAACCAGCAAGATGTAATATGCTCTCAAGCTTCAAAAACAGAGAAACAAAATTAACTTTTTAAATTCTGTTATGATTAGCTGAGCTGTAATGTAATATAGTAAATCTCTCAGCATTATGTAATGAAATTAGTCAAAAGATGACAAAAGCATAAAGAATGCGCTAATGAAACAGCCTTGCAGGACTCGTATTTAAATTGGATTGCGTCTGTTTGATTTATGCTGGTGTGTAAATACACTCAGCTCAAGTGTTTGTGGAAGCATGGACAGTATCCTCTCTGCGTTTGCTATTCCTTTTCTGTATTATTATTTTTTAAGGTTTGTAAATACGTTGCTAAATATCATAACAGCACTGTCAATTATAGGGTACGGGGAGTAGGTAAGTCTGAGAATATAATTAGGAACAAGCAAAAAGCGGTAGTTTACTGTAACATGGTAAATGGTGGAATTGCTAGAATGTCCTGAGCTCGCTTGGCTCAGCTTAGATGCACATAAAACCCATCAGCAGCAAACTTTTCACTTGAGCGATATCCATGCATTTTAAGAGAAGCGATCCCGTGGTGTCTGGTAGATTGCAGGCCAGAGCGCTGCACTCATTGGTGCTTCAGCAAACAAAACACGTGCAAATATGTTTTTCCCACATTGTTTCTGAAGGCGTTATACCGCTGTTGCCGTGATGCTGACGATGGAGGCGGCTGCTTTGTACACGCATGACGTGCAGGAGCCTGCCAGCCGTGCAAACCCCGTTAGCCGCTTTTAAAACAAACCCCAAACCAAGTTATAGAGATGGAAATTCATAGCTGTGAAAAATGAGGGGAAGCAGAAGTGGTTTATCAAGGTCCATAGCGGTTTCTTGCTCTGTGTCCAAGTCTTATTTCTGCTGCCCTTGTCTGCTGACAGAAATGCCATTTGATGCTTCATCAGTTTGTTGTTTTCAGCTGTAACATGCAAATACCGTCGTGTTTTAGGATCCCAAGACACTAGAGCTTAGTTCTTCGCTATTTTGATTCAACAGAGCAGGTACATCTGAAACCTCTGTTGTGAACAAGCGTTGGAAGCTGCTCTGTAATGCAAGTTATGAAGAAGGTAGCATAATGCAGCGGGAAAGATTAAAGAAGAAATATGTTGAAGCTGAGTATTTTGCGAAATGTAATCAATTTAGATGAAGGAAAAAAAAGAGGATTGAATACAACCAAACGCTCCGGGATGAAATAGGATGGGCTGCGGGCTCAGATGTGTTCCTGCTTTCGGAATCCTGTTTGCTTGAAAACCCTTGATGGATCTATTTACACTTTGCTTCCCCAGCCAGGCCAGGGGACTCCGTGCAAAGGCAGCAGAGCAATCAGGACTGCGCCTCCTTGAACGGTGCGGGCGTGAGGTAACTCAGCAGGGTTTAATGGGATCAGTGCGACCCGAGCTGCTGATACCGACACCCTGATTTATGTGCTGATGTGTGTGACGAGCACCCAGCCTTGGCCTGCGCTGTGGGGATGCACCGAGGGAAAGCTCATCCCTGCATCATCTCAGTCCACCCACACGCACCATATGCATAATTTTTCCATAAAGAATGGCTGTTGGGATGGATGTGAGCTGAATTTAAGGCAGTTGCACATAGTGCCTTCTGTTTTTCGCAAACAAGCTGCTTAGCCATATAATTTATCTCGCCAAAGCTAATTTGTTGCACACCTGAAACAGCCTGTTTATTGCATTTTGAAAATGCACTCTGGCTTGTTTGTTTGTGTTTGGTTGTGGTTTATGTTTGGTTTTTGTTTTTTCTTGTGAAGAACTTGATATCTAGTATCTTATTTTTTTATTGCTCAATTTCATTGGGATGTCTTGCGCTTGTTAATAAAGCTCTTTATGGGAATTTTTGTTAAATATGACAATACTGTTTGCATACTGAATCACAGATGAATAGTCGGCTTTTTGGAAGTGCTTATTGTTGGGTGAATGTAATTTATTTCAGGGGGAAATCCTCCATTAGTAGCAAAACCGGTACAGTTAGGGGAACACATGAGCACTTTGGAAAATCACGCTGTAGGAAGGTGTCTGTTCGCTTGCAGGACTGACAGGATAACAAGCTCATCGCTTCTGTGACAATGCTTGAATTTGTCTATTTGCATAATATAGAGCAGTGCCACATTTACAATTCATGGATAAGCCTTTCAGACAGTAGTTTCAGACACAACTGAAATTTGTGAATGCCTCTCAAGTAAATTGCTGGTTTTGAGCACATTTTGTTATTTATTGGGAAGCCGACATTATATTCAGATGCCCAAGCCCGAAAACAAAATGTTATTTGGTGTTTGTGCGTAAATGATTCCTGAAGAAGGATGGTGGGGAGGGACTGAAACGATTCAGTATTTAGTTGTTCATGTAATAGGTAAACTTGGTTATTCTGTGCTTGCATTATAAGCGTATTGGTTTTATTAATCATGTGGCTATGAAGAGAAAAGGCTGCAGTTAATGAAATCGAGATAAAACGTTTTTGTTGTTCAGTATTTAAGTGCAGTGCTAGTACTGGAGAAGCCCTACTGGCTTTAGAGCTGTAAGACACTCTGGTGGGTTTAAAAAGGACCTCTGTGCATATTCTGCGTGACTACAAGATATCGCTGGAGCTTTTCCCGTGGTCGCTGTACCGGTCGTTTGGGTACAAGATCAGGCAGAGTGTGGGGGGGTCTGGGAAGCATCTGGTTTTGGTGTTCGTGGACCACATGGACTTGTCTCCCAACAGTGGGGTTGTGAGAAGATGAAGGTAGGAGCGGGGGCAGATGTGCTGACTAACGAGCTGCATCACGAGATGAGGAGCTGAAATATGTAATAGAAAAAGATAAAGTCATGGGTGATGCCTGTGAGATAAACACGATAAAATCTTGCTGAGGAGCAGCTTGGATTACAAAGAACTTCTTGCCTCTTTCATGTCTCACGATAATGAAACGGTCCGTTTTTATTCGACGTCTCTCAAATAGGGTTCTAATTAAGCAATAACGAATGAAATACAAGATTAAGCATCAGCAAATCTCTGGTGGCGAGACAACGTGCCCAGGGCAAAGTCCAAAGCAGTTCTGTGAAATTTCTGTTTGAAACAAAACAAAATAGTTACTGGAAAAACAGTTTGAGACAGATTCTGGGAGTGCAAATGCAGATTGAATTAATTTTCTTCGTGTTATGCTGAACTGAAAAAATATAGAATTAAATATGTATCCCTTTTAATGTGGTTGCTGTATCATCACCACAATTTTTTAAAAAATGCATCTGTAGCCAGATAAGAAGATGCTATCAGGCACTTTTAATTTTAATTAAGGTTTAACCTATTGGAGGAATATCTATTTAAAGAATTAATTAAAATGCTGCTCACTGTATAAGAGATTTCAGTATAGGAAATGAGCTAATTGCAATATCATAGGGGATCTGTGCTTTGTGAGCTGTTTTGTGGTGCTAAAAAAGCACTTTTGTGTGGATGGTAGGGGCCTCTTGGGAGAACCAGGAGATGATGATGACCTTTTTGGTTAGCTTGAGTAGAAGTAGTTGCTCGTCTTGCTGCATCTGTGTGTGTCCAACAGTCTTATTTCAGTTTCTGTTTTTCTTCAAGGTGGGCGGCTGGCACGAATGCTCAAAATACTTGAGATAATTAAGCATAATTTGATTGCATCATGGTAATCCTGTATCCTGCAAGAAGGGTTTTTAAGGTGGTTAAAAATACCTTTAAAGACTGAAGTCTTTCATACTGTTGTTCTCGATAACCTTGTAGCACTGCAAATTTATTTTTCTCATTCTGCTGAGCATACGAAGTTGCTGCTGGAGTTCCTCAAGGATCGAATCACGCCTTATTTAATATTTTCATTAGCAGCCTTTACAGAAGAATTAGAAGCATGGTAAATAAATTTGCCGACTCGAAAGCGGAGAGATGTTGGCCGGGCGGGGGAGGACCAGATTATTATGTGAGAAGAACCGTTTTCCTCTGCCGTTAATTGGTTTCAGGAGAATGTCGTGTGCTTAAGGATGGATGATATTAATTTCTTCTCGAAGCTCAGCCTCATCATTTGGGAGCAGCGCAGAATGAAGGTGTCCTGCTTGTATTTAGGAAGATGAGTTTAAATTGCTGCAGGTCAAGGAAGGGTAATTAGGATGATGGGGGGAGGATTCGCCGGCCTTTTTATGAGTAGCCTGGAAGATCTCGGCTTCTTCAGCCTACAAAAACCTGAGAGGAGATAGAACTGTTCTCCATATGTATATGAAAGAAAAAAAAAAAAAGGCACAGAGTTATTTAAGGTAAGGGATGGATTTAGGATGAGCAATCTGGTATAAATATGGTGCCTTGAGCACTAACTACTCTTGGCAAAACGCAAGGTCAAGCGTTGGAAGCAGCTCTCTTCAGAGCGCATTGACTGGAGACCTTGCTTTAAATGCTTGCTTTGAGAAGGAAGAACAAAGCTTCTAGAGAAGCATTTAAAAAGTGAACATAATGCATAGGCAGCCCTCTCTTCCTTAAAGATTTACTGCTGCTCTTGGTTGTTGCTTGGACGCGCCAGACGTCTCCCGACACCTCCGAGTAGGTGCCAGTCTGCCAGATTAGCTCAACTAAAATAAACCTTTCTCCCACTCCCTGCCTGCTATCGGGCCTTTGAGAGAGAACTGCCTTTTAACGTGTCCTGGGGTTTTTGCTGGGCTTTTATTCTGCAGTTTGAAACGGGTTTTTAAATGAGCAGAGAGGAGGTGAGAGATGTTGGCCACTTTTAATACTGTCATTTAATGATCTTATCCTTTGAGCCAGTGTTTGTGGAGAGATGGCTTATCTTGAGCTGTCCTCTCCTTTCCTTGCCTGTTTTCTGTGAGAGTTTCCTATTGTGTTAAGCCAATAACCCTTTTTATATAGGTCAGCATATAGTATTAATGAGCTTTTATACTGTGGTTATAAATGTCACACACAATTCTTAGAGTAGGAGCGGGGAATAGAAAATATTGCCTGGATTTGTTCTTTTCTTTCCAACAGTAGTTGTGTGAGACAGTTGACCTTCTGATAGGAGGAAAAAATAAAAAAAGCAGCTTTGATTAATCAGAGTCTTTAAGCTTTTGTCATTTAAAATGCAATCCCAAAGACCAAACGTGTGCCTTCCAAAGCACCCGCTTTAGGCGAATTTAAAAACCAAAATTGCTGTGAGACGGGTGTACCCGTAACAAGAGGATTTTACAGGACAACTTGCAAATAAAAGTTGAAAGTTATTTGCCTTGTGAACCCGCAGAAGCGCTCGGCTCTGCCCACCGAGCAACGCGACTTTTCTCATCGCCTCAAAAGGCAGCAGAATTAGCGCTGATAGCGATATAAACCTGGCAGGCCGGGCTTTTATACCGAGTTTGTTTGACTGGGTGTAACGTGTCCCAGTCTCCCTATAGATGGCAGGGGTAAGAAAACACGTTGAGTAGCTGCTCCAGCACAGTTACTCCTGGTAGAGCCAACGCAGCCCTCGGGCTGTCGCTTCCAGTTCTTTTTCAGCCACAGTTATCTCAGTAAACAAAGGGTTGAACATCTGCAATTTTGCTTTATCAAATGGCCCTATAATGTTGCAAGCAAAGGGGAAGCTGGACACATTTGAAAGTAGCTTAATTAGTATTAGTATTGTAATTTGCTCAGTCTTTACTTTTGGATTTTGGCTACTTAGCGGAAAATTATTTGGAAGGGCTATTAATTTTACCATAAGAATGATGACGCTGTATATAGAAAAATATCTGACCATATGTTTGTGTCTTTATTTTAAAGGACAATGATGCAGTTTAGTTTAAAGGGGAAAATAAATTATTGTTAGATGTTATACTTTCTAAGAAAATGAAGAGTAGATGGATTTAGAGCCCTGATTTTCTCATTGGCGCTGTGGCTGTGCATAATATGTGCTTTTGAGAGTTCAGGCTAAGCGTCATCTGAAGAGCATTCTTGAATGGAAAAGTAAATACCACAAATTTAAACAGATGTTAAACAGACAATCTGATACGTACTTGCATGAATTTCAGTATTTTACAGCTGTTTTCGTAGCTGGTTAGTATATTTTACATTCCTCTGGCATGTTGTGCTTATTCCTTCTATTGCTGCTACAGTTGAATTACTGTCAAGTTGTAAGGTCTCTTTCAAGCTTTTAAAAAACGTTAGTGAAGAAACAATATTACGAAAAGGCCTTAAAAAGCTTATTTTTGATGATTTTTTTTCCTGGTCAAAGAAAGTAAGTACTTCCAGGGTTTTAAAATCAAGTTGGAATATGGATATTGGTCACTTCTGTGGGCAGGAGTGTTTTTTCTTTATTTTCTCTTAATTTCCTGCTAGTTTTATTCTAAAGGGAAACACCTGCAATTATCATCATTGCCCTTCTCCATACAGGGCATGTCTTATTTCTTTTTTTTCTAGGCAAGCACAATGATTACTCCTGCAAAACTGTCAATTTAACACCAACCCCCCGGCGCTTTGCAGGGTTCGAGAACCTACATCATCAGCGTATAATCACGTACCGCGGGTATTCAATAGCGAGTGGTTCTTTTGCCATCAGAGAAATGGGCAAACCGGGGTTAGCCCCAGGACAATAAGCATTTAAAGGTCTCGGACAACTTTGTAGCGCCCACGTATCCATCGGTCGCCTTTCTGTTTATATCGCACTAACCTGCTCAGACAGATGGTAAACGTCGTGGAGATATCTTCATATTTGGCTTTTTTGTGTGTGAGGTGAAGCAAACTTCAGTAATCCCTTATCTGATCACGAAGAATAAATTCGATGTTGCTTTTGGGTATACTTATCCCATATCCTCTTTATTACATGTTTTCAGGACATAAGTGACACTAATTTGCACTTGCATAGTTTTTCTATCTTGATTAGTGAGCAGGCTGGATGATGTGAAGATCAGCAGTGACATTTTGAGAGGCTGCGTGATTGCTGGGATCTTTAAAACTTTCTGCTTTTCCTTCCTTGTCTGATCAAGCCCCAGGGCGAGATGTCAGAGGCAGCTCCGTACAAATGCAAAAGCAGTAGGAAACGTGATCCCTGGCTTGGTCATCAGATGAAAGTTCATCCTAACTTTATTATTTTTATTTTAAATTTGATATTATTTTTTTGACCAGACGTAGCACAGGTGACACCACTTGCTGAAGCTTCTTCTGGGTAGGGGAAAAAAGATATTTTCTCCCTACATCCCGGTATTTCAGGAGGTTGTGAGACGTGAACAAACCCCTTGGCAGGTCTCCAACACGTGTTGACACCTGGCGTGATTATTTCCCTATTTCAGGGAATGCTGCTTCAGCCCGTTGAAGGTTCGAGCACATCCTCGGTGGGTTCGTCGGTTGATGGTGGCGGACCCAAGAAAATGCAGGTGTGAGCTCCTTCTGTTTGGACATTTCTGTGTTTATTGGCTTTAAGCACCAGTTTATGGCAGCGCCGCAGAGATTTATATGAATGACTCCAAGAGACCACGCGTTTTACTCACAGATTGACTTTCAGACCTCAGAAGGGAGGCGGCATTGATTTGACCTAATATCTTGCTATAACTAGCGGTTGAAACAGAATAAGAAATATGTTAAAGAGCTAGATGCATTTTGCTTCTCTTGAAAGCGTTTTGCCACTGAAATATTTGCATCCGCCAATTGCTGCAGCAGAATTGCATAATCCAAACCAGGCTTTTTGTTAATACTTCACTGGTATCCTTTCAACCGTTGAATGCATTTTAATTGATTTGTAGGGATTATACTGAAGGATGAAGTTAGTTTTTATTAGCAGGAGGAGAACAATAGGTAACTTTTAATTTTAAATAAAACAGCAGCGAGCGCGTTCAGTAGCGTTAGGTATTCTGTGGAAAATACCTGTCAAAAATGTGCTGATTACGGCAGCTTGCCCAGAGCTAAACTCATTGTAAGAAAACCTCCCGGAGCAGAACGTGGTGCCGTTCGTGCCGTTCGCCTCCTGAGCTGTTTTTGCAGCATTTGAACCCAAAGCCAAGAGCTCTCGGGTCACGAAGGGCCGAAGAGCTGCTGTGGGGCTCCTGTCCTCTGGAGCCTGGAGGAGCTCAAAGTGTGGGAATAAAAGGCTTTACATCCTTAGACTTTGTACCGGATCACTGCACTAAAATCACTTTGATAAGTGCTTTTTGGGGATTTTGCAGGGTTGCTTGTTTTTTGATTTGTTTGGGTTTTGTTTTTTGGGGTTTTTTTAAGTCTCTGGAACTATACGCTGAGTTCCTTGCCCTCTAGTTTTGCAGCAACGCTAGCGTCGAGTTTAAAGTGGACGTTAACACAAATCAAGCCTATACTTACCATGACAGCAGGGTGCTCTTTCACAGGGTGTAGAATATCACCTTCGCATCAACAGCAAAGAAAGAGAGTCCCGTCCCCTCCCTTCCCGCCGGGATGCAGTTGCTTTGGGAACAAGATGCATTTCTTGCATGAGCAGCTCCGTAGGTCCTTTTGTCAACACAGCTGCGTTTGTGAAAGGGGTGTTTTTTGGTTGTGGTGGTTGTGTTTTGTGTTTTTTTTTGTTGTATGTTTTATTTTTCTTTGGGTTTTATTTGTTTGGTTTTTTTCTGTCAGTAAAACAAGGAATCTACCTGCAGTGTATTATCACACAATTTATTCCCTGATTAGCACCTTAGTGTAATGTCTCTCCTTCCTTTCCCTCTCCCATCTCTAATACCCCAAGACCAAAACTGACAAACCACTTTTCGTGCTTTTAATATTTAATGACTAAAATGGTACAAATGTTTAAAAGGTCGGTGGATAACACAGGGAAAATGGCAAGATGTTGATGAACGATGCTCCACAAACTTCCGTTTACTTCTATGCGGAATACATACTGAAAAATATCGGGTGGGTGGAGGCTTTAGTTAAAATGTGCTCATGAGAGCTGGCATTAGATGTGAATTCAAATACACCAAACCTTTAAAATGTTGTTTCAAAATGTGTTCCAGCTCCGGCAGGGGGATTGGATTAGATGATTTTTCGAGGTCCCTTCCAATCCCTAACGTTCTGTGATTCTGTGAATTTATTTTACAGGTAAAACTGAGTGTTTTGTCAGATCATCCATCCTTGAAAGCTGTGTCATAGGTGGTTTGTGTGTTTTTAAAGCACAGGATAGTAACAGATTTCAGAGTTTGGGACAAATCAGTGCAGCCCCATCATCTGCTGGGGCCCCAGGCCAGCAGAAAATGAAAAAGATGTACTGACACGAATATAAGCCATGATAAGCCAAATAACTGTTCTTGTTTTCAGTATAAGGTAATTTTCAGTAGTGAAAGTGTTATTTTGCAATGTTGCATCTCTCCCTCAAAATTCTCTTCAACTGACCTTGTTTATTTGGACTTGATCCATGTAAATATAAGACGGAGGAAAGCAGCAGCATTGACAGCAGCTTCTTAGGAATATATGATTTTTTTTTTTTCTTCTCCTCTTAACATCTCATATTTTTAAGCTCAGGTAATACTGGAGATTTCCAGGATAAGTATTTTGTCATGTACCTACCTTGGATTTAATTGCCAACTCTTTAAGGAGAGTTTAGCACCGTTCCACAGTGTATCAACAAGTCCAATTAGCAATGAAGAGGTTTTTACATGCAAATCAATCTCACTCTCTCGATGAGGTTTATTCAAATAAAAAGAAGAATGGCAAGAAGAGCTTGGAGGTAGTTACGGTCCTGCTAGCGCTCAACCTTTTTGGCCCTTCAAGGTACTGACAGAAGTTTTCTTGTAGTCGAAAGCAGCAAGATCTGTAGCTGGGAGATCCGAGGGGTCTGTCGGAGGCAGCCGCGACTGAGCCGCTCGTGTCCTACAGGCTGTTCCAGCGCTGCCTTTTCTCCTTTATCTGAAGAAATTGTACAAGATGAGCAGTTTAGCTCCCCCAGCAGTGTTCTCCTGGCTCGGACTTTTCGCTTCATTTGGCTCCTTAAGGGCTGAATTTCTGCGACCAAAACGATTTCTGAAATCTGGGAATACTGTGGTTTTTGGTTGGTTGGTTGTTTTTCTTCATTTTTGTTTTAGTATGCTGTGTGCCATTTCTGTATCAAGGAGAAATGAGAAGGTTTGTAGTGGATGAAGTAGGTAACATGCCACTAAGGAGTTCTTAGAGTAAAATAATTGCTTTAAAGACATTAGGCACAGAGGTTCTGCATTATCAGCTAATGCCCTAAAATTCTGTTTACTTGCTGGGTTAGCACTTTCCCCATCTATGGCTTTCTATCAGTTAATAAGCTCATATTCCTTCTGGGCAGTAAAGTATCCTGTCAGGCTTCAAAAATAAGCGGCTTCAACATTTCTTGTGAAGATTATGGAAACCAGGTAAACAGATAAAAAAAGACCCAGATTCTGTAGTTGTCCACCTTCTTGCGTCATTGTTCAAACTGTGTAGAAAACGAAAATAGACTGAATTTCTAGTTTATTTCCTATTAGAGGAGCGCGATACAAATAACTGCCTTCTGGTTGATGTAGTTTAAATAAGGGTGAGCATATAATAGACGCAATCCAAAAGTGTGTAGGGTTTATGTAGGCTTGGGTTGTGCATGTACTTCTGGAGTTAAAACGTGGCTTCTTAAATCTCTGCTTTGTCACATCAGCATTCCTGGGTAAAAGGAAATAATTTATGCCTCTTAATTAAAAGAAAGAAAAAAAGGAGAGAGATTTAAAAAAATACCCTCCCAACTAAACAAACCCAATCCCCACACCCCCAGAAAACATCTGTTTTGATGTAGAAAGTCAGTTGCCTAGTAGGCATTTATCAGGGCCTAAGACCACTAGAGGAAATCAGTATTACATACATCGGATATGCATTTCTGATTAAATATTTTAAAAATATTTTGCATAAATTAAAAAAGTCAAACTATGCATAATATGTGCATAATTCCTTGCTCTTGTAAATGATGTTCCCACAGTTAATGATTACGGAACATCGTGCAGTCCCTTGATTTAGGACAATTAAACCTTCCACGTCTGCGTCTATAGATAGACGTTCCTTAAGCTCGGCAAGGGGACGGGAGGGCCCGTGAGCACTTGGCTATGATCCACTCCCTTTTTTTGATTACTTAAGAGGGCTGTTCAGGACAGAGTATCAGCCTATATGAATACTATCAACCAGCTTGAACAAGTCAGATTATTTAATTATCCCTATTAAGACGCTTCTATTTTTATGACTTATTGATGAGTGCTCTCGCTAAGCTTAGAAGGTCCCGCTTCAGATTTCAAAAAGCGTTTTCGGCTCATGTTGTTAATCTTGAGGGGTTTTATACTGTGACTCCGCTACGTTTTCATCCTAAGAAGACAGAAAGACGCTCTGAAAAGCAGTTGAAGTTTGATGATAGGCTTGTGCACCCCTGGCCTGCAGGTTTTGGGTGTAGATCATTCACGCTGTCCGTGCATGATGGACATTTGGTTTCCAAAATGTCTCTTTTGCGCATTTGCCTTAGACCACCGATAGCGCAGAAGAGCTTTATTTCTTTTAACACCCATTTTGTTGAAGTGTTTTGGTTTCCCCCAAGGGTGGGAATGTTCCCCAGCCATCATTTGAAGACTACCCTAAAATGAGTATCTTACTTCATCTCTAGTGCTGGTAAAACGCAGGTGACGTTTGTTTTGAGCTACATGCTCTGTCACCGTTTCACTGAGATCCATGTTTCAAAAAGATGGGCCCAGTTTGAAATCACTGTATCTCTGCAACCACGAACCACTCATGAATCAAACTCTTACCGCTTGAAAGGGCGGGAAATAGAGTTTCAAGTGATTCCCAGGGCACAAACAGCCCCAGCCTCGGTCATTCACAAGGTGGAGGCCCTGCAACACAAGGTGCTTTGCATTCTGCAATTCATAGAATCATAGCATCATAGAATCAATTTGTTTGGAAGAGACCCTTATGGTCATCGAGTCCAACCATAACCTAACACTGGCACTAAACCATGTCCCTAAGAACCTCACCTACATGTCTTTTAAACACCTCGAGGGATGGTGACTCAATTCACTGAATCCGTAATTGTGATGCAGCATGTTTAATCAGCGTTCTAGCATTATCCACCAATGCCAAAGAGTATCTGTTGTTGGTACCGACAATTTGAGGCTGTTCATGTAAAGGGAAGAACACGGGGTGACCAGGCGCTTAAGAAATTGGGTCCATCTGTTTGAAACACGCTGTACTTTGTGTTTTTATGTAGATTTTTTTTTTCAGAGGAGCAGGAAATTATATGATGAAATAACTATGAAAATTAAATCAAACACACGTATTTTTTTAAAATAGATCTTTCAAATCCGATGCCTGTGTCATGTTTGTACCCTCAGAATGTTGGAAAAGCCTCTAATTTCATCACAAGGGCAGGACTCGTACTTCACCACCCTCAAAATTAAATTCATTTGCAAAGAAAAAAAATATTCTTTCAAGTGTGAAATTTTCATGTCTGAATTCAGTCAATGGGCTTTTCCTTTCTGGCTAAACCACTCCTGAGTAGTTGGGAAGAAGAAACTCCCCAGTTATGGAATAACTTTGTGCTTTGTAAATACAACTTCACGGGTGGTAAGTGCTGGGCTTGTGGCTCGAAACTTTTGTTGTTGTTCTGGTGTCAGTGAAGAAACAATTAATTATAAAAGATCAGTCCCACGGCCGTGCTGAAACAATATGTGGATTTGGAAGCAAGGTGAAGGTGTTCTGAAAGCAGAGGGTATCTGTGCAAATTGTGGTTCCACCCAAAACTATCCAAACCAGAAGTGGTTTGGATAAATCCAGGCAAAAGCATTTGCCAGCTCACATCTGAACATCTTACTCACCTTTAGCTGCAGGTGAATATACAAAATAGCACTGTCTTATTAGCAGAGAAGTCTATATACGTGCTTAGTGCATATGGCATTGGTAAATTATTTTAATAGCAAATAAGGCTTTATTACTTTTGCTCTTGCTTTATTGCATTTGCTGCTCTACATTCAGTATGTACAGCGTTGGCACAATATAGCTTGCATGCTAGCGAATGCATTAGCAGAAGAAATGGTAACTGTGTTCCACGACCATAATACTTTGATATTGGTACTGTTAAAGCCAGGAGAAGGAAAAACCAACCAAACAAAAAAAAATCCCAATAGTTGTTGCATTTCAGGCTGTTGTACAAAACTAGGAAATAATAGCTTGTAAATGAAGCAAATTTACTTCTGGAAGGTACCAAGATGAGACAAAATTAATATGGTTTCCGAAAGTACCAAGGCTTTTTTGGAGTCAGCTTTCAGGCTAAAACAGAATGGTGAGCAATTCAGGATAGCAGTATAAATTTTAAAAGAAGGGACAATAATAAAGAATGTAAAAGACACTTGGCATAGTATTTTAATATGGAGGCTGCTGATTCAATTACCTCTGTACATAGATTTAGGCAACGCTGAAAAAAAATCCACTCCTTGCTCCACAATTAAGTATTGAGCAGTACACTGAAAGAACACGAAATTAGAAAATTCTTTGAGATAAATTTAATGTGGATTAATGTTATTTTGATAAATGTGTTGACTAAACTGCTCAATGTAGTAATCCGATTTGCCTACGTATATAAGTGTCCAATAGAACGGATTTATGGATGGTGCTAGAGAGCATTGCTTGCTGTAACTGCAGCGCTATGATAAGTAAGGGACTCTTGAAGAGACCAGCATGACATGGAGCAGAATAAAAATCTGTTTAAGTATCACAAAATACAGAGTTTAGTTGGAAATCAATCTTTCACTTGCAAAATAGACCTCGTGCATGTTGTGTAAAAGTTTCTGTAGAACCTAGGGAAGATCTTGTATGCATGGATATACCAATTTTCTATTGACACCGATTGTGAGAGGAGGACACCAGCTCTCCCTGCAAAGCTGCCCGGTCCTCTGCCAGGTTCTCACCTTCTTTCTGGTGGAGATGAACCATCAGTGACTGGCCCAGCCTGCTCAAGTAGCTTTGGATTTGTCTCACAGTACATACATTTCACAGGTGGAGTCCTCATACTCAAGATTCACATGCAATTATCTTCTCAACTGGCAAAAATGTATAGCCCGTATGACCCTTGTGTGGCATCACCCGAGATGTGCGGTACATGGTATGTACCATGACCTCTGGCAGAGGAGCCTCAGAAGAGGCACAGGAGAGTATTCCTTCAGTGGTATTTTACCCTTCTCACAACAGAAATTCAGAGTCAGGTAGGAGAGAGGTTTTCATGTAAATAGCTTGAAAATCCAGCAAAACCTATTCAATTTTGTTATCGGGGAGCAGATGGCAAAGAGTGACCCAGGCATTCGATGTATCTCTGACGTAAGGGGTCCTTATATGCTGTTTAGATAAAAAAATGGGTCTGTCTTCCCCACTGGTGTTAGTTTTCCTTTCTCACTTACTGCTCAGCAAGCCTTTTACACAAGAATCAAGGCACCACGTACTTCGTCTTGGCTTTTCTTGCCCTTCCCTGCATTTGCACCTGATGGGAAAACAGAGCAAAATAGTCCTGTTCGGTGCGTCACACCGAGCTGAGCACACAGTTGTTCAGCATTACGTGCCCCTGTTGCTTTCGGCACCACGGGTCCCATCAACGCTCCACGTGAAGGAGGAGACGTGGTTGATGTGAGGTCGGTAGGGGAGCCCGGTGCTGCTCCTCCGTCTGGGACTGCTCCACCGCCCAGGAACCGCAGGAGCTGTTTTGGAAGGTGAGGCTGAGGAAACAGCACCGTGGCACAGGGGGGCTGGGAGGAGAAATCCCCTGGGCACATCTGGAAAACAAGGATGAAAAGAGCTGGAAGTCCGGGGTCTGGAGCCCTGGCAGAATTATTTGCAGGCTGACTGCTGAAACCATCGCTCTTGGTGTTTGGCACCGTTTTTTTTTATTGTCATGTTCCATCCTTTACCGCTCTTAGGGAAAGAGGCCAAGCACCGCTAAAATTATCTTAAAAATGAATTGCATTTGGTATACATTCCTTATTGTCTGAGATATTGTCCGAAATACTTATTTTTGTTTCTAATTGTTTTTTTTTTTCTGTTGGAAAACAAAAATCCTATCTCAAAGGGTTGTAACTCCATGCCCTCCCTCCCTTTCATTGTTGATGTGCTTCAAAGCTGTAAAAACTTGTTTTCCAAGTAATTAAGAAACCCTGCAAGTGTGATAGTGTCAAGGTGAACAAAGAAAAAGGTAAAGCTCATGACAGGAACAGTAGTGGCTTCTGTGGGGGGTTCCTATCAGTGCACTGCACATAAGTGGCGTTAATTTTGAACTAATTTTTCCAACTTTATTCATCAATAAGACCAATATTTTTCATAGTTAAGTTATGTATGAAAAAGTGGGTATTTTATTTTTTTTTTTCTCTCTTTTTGTTATTTTGTTTTTAAAAGCTTGATACATGTAGCGTTGGATCAAGGCACATACAAGACTGGCCAAAGGGCGTACAAAGCACTTTGGTTTTCAGTTGAAGAAACAAATGATTAGGGCAACAGAGAGCGGCTTGGGGTTTAAACACCAGATAGCTCATAGTTCAGTAGGAAGGCAGAAAGAAACATGTTACCTTACAGATTTATCGAGGAATTTCTGGCAAACTGTGACAGTAATGGGCAGTATTCCTGACCGTGATGGCAGTATATAGAACATATACCTGTATACTGTATGGGTTTACGCTTTACAGTTGCAGTATTCCCCAATTGTTTGCTTACCTTTGTGTCTAAAGTTTCTGAGACCTTGCTTATATTGCTCTTTTTTTCTCGTGAAACTGCATTTTCAACCCTTTTTCTATCCAAAGCAGTTTCTAAGTGTTGTCTCTGTCCTCTTGCCTTTGCCTCTCAAATGCCTGTGACCATCCATCACCTTTTTCTCTGGAATAAGCAGACTACTGGTTTTAATAACCAGAAATCTATCCCTAAACTGTATCTACCCCCTTGCTTTGTAGATCCTAGCACATTTTTTAAAAATTCCTCGTTAGGAATTTGATTGTGCTTGCTTTCAGGGATCAATTCTTTACACGTGTCAACAGCTTCAGCCTCACGCACGTCATTGATTTGATTATTTTCTCTTAAATTGGATTTCACCATTGTTGAATGGATATGTCCAGACAGCTGATATTGCCCATTACTACACGCATTTTTGTTTATTGAATATCGTCGTGGTTTACAGATTTAATAGACCCAACATTGAAGTTCTGTGAGTTTTTGCAACCAGTTCTTGGTCTTCCTGATTTGCCAGGTTCAACGTCATTTTATTGATACCAAAGTGAAAAATGGCCTGTGCTTACACTTACAAGGATCTCAGATGAATGTTCTGACTGCTCAACACGGCAAGATAATTCACTTTCACAGTCAACAAGTCATCTTACTCAGGAGAACACAAAAGTTAAATGGTCTGTAACTTCAATATTAGCAAGGAAAATACAGTACAAATTACTAAAAAATACTAAAATATAGAATTGTGGTCAGGTATCCCCACTACATGAATCGCAGCAGTAGCCTGAAATTTGAAACTTTTAATAAAAAGTTCTTAAATATAAATTATATGGCAAATGTACAGTTACATTGCTTTGTCAGTCTTTTAATCCAGTGTTTTGCAGTAGAACAGCAACCGTTAAGTCAGTCTTTCCTTGTTTTCTTTAAAAAACAAAACCGAACCAAAAAAACCCAACGAAACCCCAAACCAGTCTTTCACGCCCTTCAGTATCATGAGTGTGAATGATCTGAATCTGGAATACCACTGTCTCTGTAGCTCCTGTTACTACTGCTTTCACTGTGGCTGTTCTTGTACAGATTCATGCCGTTGGGTGGGAAAATGGTGTGTATTACAAACTCCTCCTTGGACACTTGGTCGTTGGTTATCGGGATCATCTGGAAAGAAGTCTCCCTGATTTCTAGGATGGAGTTATCCTTCTTGGTTCCCGCTTCGGCGTAGTCGTCTTTTCTCCGGCGTCCCTTGCTGTAGGCGCAGTTCCGGGAGAAGAGGGACCCGTTTCTGTGGACGTACCAGCAGACCAGGGCCAGCAGCGCGATGGCCACCAGCGCCACCGCGCCGCCGATGATGGCGGCCAAGGGCAAGCTGGAGTTTTTGTAAGGTTCTTTCTCCTGCTCCCGGTTGAGGGTGGTGGTAGGGTTGTACATCTTGAGCGGCGCCGTCTCGGTCTCGATGCATTCGGGCGTTTCGTCGGAGAGATAGATGTTGCTGGTTTCCATGGGAACCATGCAGACACGGTACGGCGATTCTGGTTCGAGAGCCGTGAGCAAATAGTCGTTTCTGTCGCCCGTAACTATCGTTTCAGTTATAGATCCAAAGGCAGGGCTGTGGCCCATCTTGAGCCAGCTCAGTCTTAAAGCGGTCATTGGCAGCGCAACTTTCCAGGAGATGTGGATGGTCTCCGTGCTTACGGATTTCACGAAAATTGTGATGATTTTGCGTACCGGGCTGGCCGTGGTTCTGTAGTTTTTATTGATGTTGGGAGTCTTGACGTCTGGTTGTTTGGTCACAGAAACCGGCCGGTGTCCCTGAGCCGGGTATAAGGTGTTTGGTACCGCCGTAGTGATTTGGATGGTGCTTATCATGCCGTCGCCCTTACAATCAAATAGTTCCGCGTTGAGGTCTTTGATAGCCATTCCACGTACTTTTTCTGGCGCCTGGCACATCAGTCCACGTACGTTAACTTTTAAAGGCAACGACTGTAACCAGTCGCGTACCCATTTCATTTTGCACCCGCAGTGCCAAGGGTTGTTGCGAAGAAACAGCTGAGTTATGTTGTCCAGATCGTCAAAGACGCCCTGAGGTAAATTGCTAAGATTGTTGTTGGACATATCTAGTCGATACAACTGCCTTAAGTAAGAGAAAGCGTTGGGTGGCACGCGGTTGATGTGGTTTTCTTGAAGATAAAGCCTCCTTAGGTTTGTCCCCGGCAAATTTACCGGCGCGGCTGTGAGCGAATTGCGGACCAATGACAGTTCTGTAAGATTGACTAGATTCATAAAGACTTTGTCTCCTAATCCATGGTTATTTAGAAGATTTCCGTCTAAAACAAGGCGTTTTAGATTTGTAAGGTCTTGAAGGGACAGCTCTGAAATCGTGGAAATACGATTATCATCCAAGCGTAGCTCTTCTATCGTTTTAGGCAAACCCCAGGGAATGGTGCTAAGGTGATTTCGAGAGAGAAAAAGAAGTCTGAGATAGATGTTGTCCCGGAAAGCTCCGTCCTCGATGCTAACAGCGGAAACGGAATTATCATCCAAATGCAGTTCTTCCAGATAAGGAATTTGTGAAAGTGAATCATAAGTAATGGTCCTTATGTTATTCTCCTGCAAATGCAGTTCCTTAACGTACTTAGGGAGGTTAGTGGGGAATTCATCTAGGCTGTTGTGGTATAAATATATTCTTTCCACCCTAAGCAAGTTCTTCAGTTCTGAAGGAATCCCAGCATTATTTATTTGATTGTTCTGAAGGAAGAGGGTAGTAGCATCCTCTGGGATTCCTGTAGGAATAGACGTCAAATCGCGATCATTACAATAAATGAAACCCACATCACAGCGACATACTGAAGGGCATGGTTTGGCACTAACAGAATAAGGTGCCATGTCAAGTAACAGCCCTATTTTAGTCCAAACTAGGAAGATGCTCCAGGTTACACTAATCATGGTCAGGAATGATGAGATTTGTATACAGTTCTGATCTTCAACAATCTAAAAAAACCAAACAAACAAAATTATCCAGATCATCAGTGAAGAAACTGCAATGAAAATTCAACTTCAACATTACAGAAGACACCGGAAACACGCATATTAAACTGCAATACAAGCTTATAAACACATTTTACTTTCTTTTCTTACATCAATAACTGTACTGCTTCTTGTGCTAATTCAATTAACAGGTTATTCTGCATAGTAACTGAAAATAATATTAACAAAGTCTGTCTGATCCGTGAATTGTTTTGTTTAAGCAAGGAGGCTCTTTCTAAGGATTCCTTCCCATTTCATGTGTAGGGACAATCTTTGTTCGCAGCTCCCAGATAACTACAGAGCCACACCAGAGTTCACGTAAATCATTCTATATCTGAAAGATAAGAAGTAATTCTCTAAGCCAGCTAACTACCCCAGGAGCCCTTCATTGAATTATAAACCCCTTACCAAACCCACAAGTTTAGCGGGAGCTATTTTGGAGGCTCAAAAAAAGTCCTAATGGCAAAGCATAAAATGCAGATAAAAGAGCAAAGGCCAGCTAAAGACTTTTTTCATGTGTTTCAACATCACCCTGTGCATCTTACAAATACTGCGGCCTAGTTTTCTTGGTTTTCAAGCTGGAATGTTTACAGAGGTGAATATAACAACTGGGATAACAACCTGACATAGCTGGTAGAGCTACTACAGCTTTTTAGTTGACCAGATAGAATATTTCATTATGTGCTTAATGTCATATTTAAATATTTGTCGTTCTCAAAAGTCTTCTTACTAGCAGTACGCTAATAACAGACTATTTGGTAGGTTTAACCACATTTCCCCATCTTATTAGTTCAAACTGTACAGGGAAGGATAATATAAATTAACTCTTGAGACTGAAATTGTACTTTGCATTGGGTAGTGTGTTTGTACATTGAGCTCAGGTAATTAGCATTTTTATAGCTTTTAAGACAACATAACTCAATTACCATTGTAATTAGGGTTGTGAGAACTTCTGCACGATGACCTGCGCATTAAGCGGTGTCACGACCTTTCCTCTTGTGGGTTCATATATTAATTGAACTTTATTCTCTGAGGCACGAAAAGGGAAAGAAATTAATATTGATCCTACCGTATTTAAAGGTACGAGTAAATTTTGTGCTTGAGGATATCCAGTACAGGAATGTCTTTCTCGCGAGTCACTCTTACGGTTTACTCCATGGAGCTGTGTTTACTCAGCCGGTGCTTCTCTTCTGGGTGGTGTGCGTTCCCCGGCTCCTGGCACCGCACTCAATGAGCATTCCAACCAAGATTTATCATGGTACGTAAGCACACCAGGCTGGCCTGTAGAAGAGCTTTAGCTTCCCTCTGGTTTTGTCCTCCCGTAAAGTCTGTGAATGAAGAGCCTCCTTTGTTTGCTTTAATGCCTTTAGCAGGAATTACTTTCTTTGTAACTCTCACAAACTCTTGTGTGCGGCGCAGTAGTCGGAGGTGGCAACTTCACCGCTGTGTGATGGAAACTATTCATTATGCTGAGGCCTGAAGGACGGCAGCCTCTTCAGAAGGTCAGGAACAGAGCTTTTTTTTCCCCAATCCAGAATTATCCAAGTATGAACTTTGTACAGTAGCTACATCCTGATACATCCACGCCTCTTTGATTGAACCATTTTCCGACTCTCGATTTTTAATAACGCTTCTTCCAAATTTGTCATGCAAAAAACCAATTCCTCTTGTGCTGAAAGAAGTTACTCTACCGTAGAAATGTTAGACAATTCAGATGGTTTTCTTCATCAAAAAAAACCCACAAAAGTATGATTTCCTTCCCAGAAAACTCCCCTTTAAAGGCTTTCCTTGACCTCTTAATTTCCTGTGAAAATAAAAACAAACATTAAAAAATTGGAATTAATAACTGGTGGACACTCGTATTCAGGTAGTGTTGTATCCCCTCTATAAATCATGTTATGTTTGTTCTATACATGACCGGCACATCTTGTTTTCCCAACATATTGATATTTCAGCCAAATACAGAGCTCTTTAGAAAACATTGTGCTGGAAATACATTTTCCTTTCAGTAGAAAATAAAAGTCATCCTGAATTAATTGACAGACGGTAACAAAAAGTTTGTAAATGATATTTCCCACTTGATTACAAATGCCAGTCCTGCCTCTTCGGAGGAGACCAAAATGGTTGTTTGTGTTCTTGGTAAACTGAGGTAGATGATGATCCTCCCCTTCGTTTTAAATGTAAAGGGAGCTAATTACCATTCAGCAACTACTGGATGAAAGGGAAAAAAAGGTTTTGCTAAAATACTATCTGAAAATTTCACATTTGCAACATGCTGGCTCTGAACTGGGGCCTAGGGAGGTACCTGCATCAGCTCTTAGAGAGCAGAGGTACATAGGGGAGTTTTGTCTGTGAAATGTGCTCGATATGCTACTCCATATGAACTCTTAAGCCTGCAGGGTGGAATCGGTGTTTAGATTAGCGTTTTACCCGATTTGTTTTAATTTCTCGAAAAGCAAAATATTCTCAATCCTGGCTGTTGCCGTTTCTTGAAGAACTCTAATTATTTGCTTGTTTTATAATGGTATATTTTAACTCTGGCCACTTCATATTACTGTTGCAGAAAGTATCTGGTGATGGTCTGCTTGCCCTGAGAGCACATAGGTAGTATATCTGAAATAGAAATGGTGAAATCTGGAATTTTAAAATTCCTTAATGTTGACTTGCTTCTCCTCTTGCTGATCACGTGTTGTCTGGTGAACTGAGCACAATGCTGGGAAGAACCAGCGTGCTGAGGAATGCTTTGCTTAGCTGCCTTCCGAGGAACTTCTGGTCCTTCAAACCAGGTTAGACCTAAAGCAAAAGTCCGCTTTAAAACTCTGTCCTTTGCAATTTGAAGCGGGTCCATCACGAAATAGATCAGTCGTAGCCCTATAGCGAGGGGAAATGTGCACTGACACGAAATCGTTGACATAGATACAAATCATGCTGCTCTTTTTCATAGAAAAATGTTGACCGTTAAAAAAAAAAATAAAAATAGAAAGCCCCCCACTTTAGAGAAGGTGTGACTGTCTAGGGAGAGAATGGTAAAGCCTTTTTTTCTCCTGATGCTGCTTTCAATCTCAGCTGAGCTTTGTTTTCGCACCTTGTTTTCAGAAGTTGTGTAATGGAAATAGTAACTTCAAATGAGACCTCCACTGTGGCATAAATAAGTACTTTAACAGATGCTTTATTTAAGGCAAAACCGCAATCTGTGTGGCCATGTTTTAGAATATAAAGAAATGCATTTTTTTTTTTCGGTAACTTATGTAACTTGGGTAGCTTATACAATCAGTATTATAAAATGGAAGAAAAACGTTCCCTATTCTTGCAGTGCCCACTTTTCTTAGTCTGTATTACTGGACTGTTTGGGGATAAAAGTCCAGGCTTTATTCCTGAAACTTTGAAATAAACACTTGCTTAACAGCTGTATAAAAAAATAGTACCTCTTAGGGACTCATGTGAAGTTGTGACAGAGGGTATTTTCTGAAAGTATATTGTGAAGAAGGAATATGAATTCCTTAAATAGGCCTTTGAAGGCTCTGGTAACTTTTAAGTACTTTAAAAAATCATAAATTTTCTTTAGAAAGTTTGGAGCTGTAACAAACATGTTGGTATGAAGCAAAACAGAGGCTGTAGTATGCATACATTACATAATATACATACACAAAGTAAATCCATTTGTTTTACCCTTCTAGCATATAAACTGTTTCCTCTTTGCTCCATTTGATAGTCATCCATTTATTGCCACTATTATAATAGCAGTAATGTGTAGGATTAAAATGAAAGCACTAAAGCTCATTAAGTTCTTGGAACTTTTTTCATCCCCTCTCTCAAAATTACACGAAAACGAGAGACAAATAAAAGCAGGTCTCTTTGGAGAGGACGACACTGTTTCAAAAATGTGGATTAAGACTATACCCCCCGCTCCCTTTTCTAAACTTAGAATAGTTTTCTTCAGGTTTTGATTGTTTGATATCTTGCACTTCCCTTTTATATGTGAAACCATAGCTGAAAACAATGGTTTTGCATATCAAAGGCTCCAGTGATGTGTCTACAGAGAAGAAGGGAATCCTGCTGCCTTGCTCCAACTTTCTCCTCCTTGAGCCGTCTCTAAATATTCCCTGACATCAAGTCATTAGAGCTGATCTGGCAGGATGAAAAGAAAAGTGACCCCCACTGGTACAGACACTGTGTCCAGGTTTCTGCTACATCAAATTGGGGAGGCTTCATGGGCACATGGGTTTGAAAGAAGCCATTACTTTGGAACACGTTTCAGAAAGTGTGGCCTAAACCTCTTTTTTTTTTTTTTAAATGCAAAAATGACTTTTGGTAACAAAACTAACGTCGAACAACGGAGCAGCAGCTTTTTTTGCTTATCTTTATTGCGAGTTGAATGTTTTCGTGAACTTTGCTGAACCGCCTGGTTAAATTACTTTTCCTGGGACATTGTGTAAGCAAGGGAATTGCTACAGATAGTGGTAACGCGTGAGCCTCGCGCGTGGACTTATCGCTGTGGTACAGCTTATTTGAAAATGTTCAAAATCATTTGCACTATACCAGAAAAATGTACCAAAAAGAACATTATATATCGAGTCCCTGTCCGGTAGGTAGGCAACAGGAAAAAAAGGAAAAAAAAAACGTATATTTGAAAAGTTGGGAGTTTTTCTAAAAACGGTGCCAGAGACCTTTTCTTTTTAAGCTGTGATAAAACATGAATAAAATCAAGACGTGCCTCACTCGAGGTCACACAATGCTTATTTGAATTTCTAATCTACCTCTGTGTTCTCCGGCAGGAACTCTGGTAGTTCAGTGGCTTCTTTCTAACCATCAAAGTAACAGTGGGACAGGGAACAGCTCGGTATTTTTAGGTTCTAAATGCTGAGAGTATAATTTAAAGTTAACATTAGAATATACATATATATGCAGCCTGACAATTTTGCTTAATCAGTGTACCGACATTCCAGATTTACCTCCATATTTGTTTATAATCTGAAATGTATCAGAAACATAAAATGTGCTTTGCTTTTCAAATACTTGTGAAGTCTGTCTATTGCATATATTGCCCATGGAGTTTACAGAGGTCATGCTACCTCTTCAATAGCTTCACCGACTTTTAAAAACCAAAGTTCCACAGTGCTAATCTACACTTAAAACAGTGCCCGTACTTTGTTTTCTTTAAGTGTATTACTCAGGGTTAGTTGGTCGTGACAGCAAAATGCTTTCTAAGCACCCTGTCTAGGAGCTGCAATTTCCACGATCATCATATTTCAGGAAGGTGCCCCAGCCTTTTGTTTGGTGCCAGGCAAGCAGAAGATTCTCTGGCTGCCTTGCCAAGGGGGAAAAATGCAAAAGAATTTGTTAAAGTGAGGGTGAGCCCTTCAGTCATGTTGTGTCTCTGCTTGGGTGGAATTTGGGGTTTTCTTCTGTTAGAGAAGGTTTTATTTACTGGTAGAAAATTTGCTCCCCCCCCCTTCTGTAGTAGTTGAATACAATATTGCTTTTGTCTTCCTAGCTCTAACTCAAGTGCCTTAAAAAAGAAAAAAAATGCAAATTTTCATGTGATCTTCGCTCAAATGCAAGCGAATCCGACTTAGAAATTGATTTTTGAGCAAAAGCTCCACGCCTAAGATGTGTCAAACCAGTATTTGCTGTAGAGGATGGAAATGAGCCTAAGAGTTGTTTTCTTCTGAAGTTTTACTTTTAAAACCTTTCCTGGTTTTGAAGATGCTGGGTTGAAAAGATCCAGGCTGTTCCTCCTGGTTCTCCTGTTTTGACTCCTCTGCTTCTGCAAAGGTTGCACGTTAAAAGAAGCACTTTGAGGGGGAGTGTTTTGCAATGGCTTTTTGTTTGGTGTTTTTTAGTGCTCTTTGAGTTTAGCCAATTATGGCTTCTAGGTTTTCTTTTAAGAGCTGCTGCTGAGGTAACTCGCCCGTGCTTAAAATAAAATAATAGAGAACAAATGCCGCCGCTGTTTCAAGGTAAAAATCAATTTTTTTCACTCTTGACAAGTTTAGGTGGAATTATATCTGATAGGGAGTTCTTGGCACAAAATGTTAAGCATGTATAAAATATTGAACACTGGATAAAGTTTCAGTAGTTTTCTTTCCCTTTTAAAACAGTTGTTTCTCATCTCCCGATTCCTAAATTTGCTCCTCAAAAAATAAGACTTTAAAAAAGTGAAGAAAAGAACAGAGTTTTTGGTGATACATTTACTGAACACTTTTCATATGCCTGCCCTCAGTGATATTTGGTCGCTTATCAAAATCAATGTAAGCAATCCCATATTAATTCTTCTGTTCATTCCTTTGCTTTGGGAGTGATAAAGGAAAAAACAACAAAAAAATCACCAGCCGTCAGCATCCACGCCTCCCGCTAGGAGACAAAGGTGGGCATCTGCTAACTGAAGCCACTTCAAATAATTGCAGTGCAAAGTTTGCAAACTCCAGCAAAGGCTTTGATTACTCACCATCGTCTTACTTAATATCCTTCAACTTGTAGCTATTGCTTACAGAGGAAAAATTTAAAAATAATTAAAAAAAAAAAATAATCAAAACACAAACAAAACCAACCAACCAAAAAACCCACCGCCCCAATCCAGAAACGCTTCTTTATTTTGTTCTTGCTGTAAAAGGTATACACTTTATTTCTGGAGATGAAAGCTTGCTGCTCTGAGTTTACTACAGAGTTTTTTTGCCCACTGGGGGGTGGTACACGCTACAAAAATTCTGCTTTTAAGAGCCACAAGTCAGATGTTTTTTGCTGCTGTCCAGTTTTCTCTGCTTTAATTACAACAAAGTCTCCTGTTGAGAAAAACAGAGGCAGCCTCCAAAGGAGGGATTTAAAAAAAATAGATATTAAAAAGAATTACTCTTTCAGAAAATTTACAGATCCTTATTTCCAAGGCTGATTGTATTAACTACGATATTTATCTGGTTGTTCTCTAGTGAAAATAAAATGGAATGAATGTAAAAAAAAAAAAAAGGAAGAGAGAATTAGCATTTTAAATATATGCCAAAGGTTGTCACTGTTTCTGATATATAGGAGCACAGAAGGCAGGAAAAAATGCAGCTTTTAGATGCGATTAAATGTAGATGGAAAAATAGAAAAGCTTGATAACAGTATGAATAAGAGGATTAGAATAACCTCCGTATATTTTAAGATAATTGGCTTTCTATAAACCCAGGTGTACCTTTTGTTTATGAAATACTTGAAAACCAATCTTAAACAGGGCAGTACTGTATGGGTTTGGAATAAATTAAAGGAAACTTAAGGGTGGGATTGTTATTTTTGAGGGAGGGAAGGGCACCAAAACCCCTTCAGTATGACCTAATGTGTGGCATATACTGACAAGGAAAACGCATCCTCATCTTTCTGGTTTATAGCAGATAATAATTTTCTTCGTACACTTGAATTGACAAACGCATTTTTCACTGTAATTCAAAGAAATGTTCATTAAGACGCCATATCCCCAGGCAACAGACGGTGAGCATAATTGATGCTTCTATCTCTTTGGGCAGCATATTTTAGGCAATGAAATTGGGGTCAGGATAATGAATTGGGTTTTTAAGTCTGAACATTTTCAGCCTCTTCTTTCAGTACTTTTTCTCCGCATAGAGGATTTACATAGAAATGCAAATTGTGAATCTTCGGAGTGGCCATAAGAAAATGCATTCAGCTGCCGTGCTCCTTCACAGGAGTATGATTTCACTGTCAAGTAATTCTGCATTTCGGGGTGAATCTGGTGTCCAGAAAGCTCTGCTGCTCTGTTAACTGACCAGAATTGATCCCTTGGAGAAGGGAAGCGACTCGCCTTCCGTCCCAATTAGTAACCCATGGCTAAGAGCACTCCACGAATTAGTTAATTACGTGCACTCCTCGTTGGCGTTTGCAACACTCCTCCCAACTTTGAATGGATGCGCCAGGGTTGGGCTCAAAAAACCCCTTTGCGGTCGAAGAGATTAAAATGTACGCTACCTCAAAAGAAAAGGACTGAGCCAGCGAGGCAGCTGTCTGTGCAAGGGCTTTTCTTTGCCAAGGGGGTGAGCTGGAAAACTAGGCAGGAACCAAAAAAAAATTTAAAAAAAAGAAAAAAGAAAAAAAAATGAGAAAGCTTGAGCTTAGATGCTGCAAGCAGGACTGCGAAACGCAGGGATCCTCGGGCTTCACCTTATCAACTAAGTTGCAGCTCCTGATTTGATTGTGTGCAAGGAAAAGGGTAAAACAAAAGGCTCCGGCACATCTACCCGGCGTGGAACGGTGTTCAGGACGAGAATAACGCAGAGATGAAGTGGGCAAAGGTTTAAGTGGATGAAATATTTATTCGCGAGCCGTTTAGAAATTAAGTCGCTGAGCTTGTGCGAGAGCAGACAATCACTTAATACCCGGAAAACAGCAGAAAAGTTGATTAAAACTAGGCGAGGACGTTTCGAATGGCAGGGAGATGACCAGCCAGCTCTTCTTCCCCAAGAAAGTGGGGTGTTTTGGAGGGGAATTCGGGCCTGTTGCATTCTTTCTTAACGCCTGTGCAACCATTTTGTTCCCCATCTCCTCGCCCGCAGAATCGGTGCGTGAGGAGCGGCTGCGCTGGGGAGGGGGCACAACGGCTCCTTCTCATTTTATTTTATCTTAGCTTTTTTCTTAGTATATGCAGTGTGTGGGGGGGGGAAGTTTCCAAACCGGGGGAGCGATGCGCGGTACGGGCAGGAAGATTTTCACCCCCCCGCCGCCCCGTTTAAACGAGGGGGGTCCCAGCACGCCGGCGTTGCTGTGCGGGTCCCCCCGGGCTCCCCTGCGCCCCCGCGGAGCTTTTGCGCTCGTTCTCCCGGAGCCGCTGCACCGGTGGCTTTGGGGAGCAGCCGGCTTGCACCCCAACCGTACGGCGGGTGGGCGGCTGAGCAAAGCGCCGCGCTCCTCCGCGCCCCGCCGCAGCGCCCTGCCCGCACCCCGGCGGATTGTGCGTGTGGGGGGGATGCCCGAACTTCCCGCCGCATCCTCCTCCTCGAAGCCCGCACCCCTCCCATCCCGCGGAGAAAGCGCTTATCCCGCGCACTTACCGCGGGGCGCGAAGCAGGGGCCGGGCCGGGCGCGGCGGGGCGCGGGAACCNCGGGGCGGGCGCGGCGCCGCCGCCAGGGGGAGCAGCGGGCGGCACCACGGCCGGAGAGAGCGCGGGGGGAGAGCGAGAGGGAAGCGGCGCCTCAGCCCTGCGGACGGCGGGAGGCCCCGGGCCGGGCGGGAGGGTCTCCGCCCTTTCTCGGTTGCTTTTTGTTTTCTTTTTTGTTTTCTTTTTTTTCCTCCGGTGGTGCCATCGCAGGGAGGTGGGTGCCCGCTCCCTGACCGATCCGCCGGGCTCCTCACAGGGGCAGAAGTCAACCCCGGCCGCACCGCCTGCCCCCTGGTTTTGGCCCAAAGGTCAGGGCTGGTTGAGAGTTGCGCAGGTGCTTTTAAAAGAAAAAAAAAAAAAAAAGGGTAAATTGGTGGCGCTTTTCCTGAGCCACTGCGAAAAGGCACTGTAGAATCATAGAATTATTTCACTTGGAAGAGACCTTCAAGATCATCGAGTGCAACCATAACCTGACTCTGGCGCTAAACCATGTCCCTAAGAACTTCATCTACATGCCTTTTAAACACCTCCAGGGGTGGTGACTCCACCACTGCCCTGGGCAGCCTGCTCCAGTGCTTCAAAACCCTTTCCATGAAGAAATGTTTCCTAATATTCAATCCAAACCTCCCCTGGTGCAACTTGAGGCCATTTCCTCTCGTCCTATCACTTGCTACTCTGGAGAAGAGACCAACCCCCTCCATGCTACACCCTCCTCTCAGGTAGGTCAGACAGCGATCAGGTCTCCCCTCAGCCTCCTTTTCTCCAGGCCGAACAGCCCCGGGTCCCTCAGCCGCTGCTCATCAGACTCATAAACCGTCGCCCTCCAAAAGCAGCGGCCGGGCCGCAGCACCTCCTGTGAGACACTGCAGGCCTCAGGGGCAGCTTTGGGAGGTTTAGAGGTTTTCTCGAGGTGTTAGCACTTCAGGCTGTTTAAAATCAGCAGGTGGATCAGCGTTTTGTGCCCTCCACCCGGGACGGCGCTCGCCCAGAGACACCTTATTGTGCCATGGAGACTGGGATAGTGGGCACAAGGCCCATCCAGCCTGCGGCCTTCAGGGATTGTTTGGTTGGAAAACAAACTTTCTACTGTTCTAGCAGAACCAAAAATTTATGGTAATAACAGCGTGAGCTAGAAAATACATTCCCCAAGTGTTTTTTCGTGAAGTCTAGTTTCCTTTTTATTCCTAGCTTACTAACTCAGAGATAGTGTTGCATTCGGTACATGCAGTTGACGTTGCGGCTTTTTTTTTTTTTTTTAACTTTTGCATCAAAACACAGGTTTATTTTAAGGCTGACAGCCGCTCCATGAGTATCCTATTGTCAAAGGCAATTTTGGCCATCTCCTGCAGTATTTAGACCACATATGTTGGTCAGCATGAGGAGCTGATGTCCGGGGCAGGGCAGGCACCCAAAAACTGTCCCTGCTAATCACTGTTGTCCTGTGGTTGCACTTTTTGCTGGTATCAGAACATGGCAAGGCCAAGCTCCATTGAGTTTAGAGAGAGTTTGATTTCTTTAAGGCCTTTGGAAAGTTGCAATTTCTATATGGAGTTTGAATATTTATATTCCCTTTGTTTACCTTTTGGCAAAACCAGAGACAAACTAGAAAGTGTCAGACTTCATCTGTTCTTGAGAGGAATTTTAATAGTTTTTTGAACGCTGCTTGGTGTATTTGGTATTTAGATGTTTGAGATGTATTTATTGAACTAATTAAAAAAAATCCTAGATTGCTTTTCTTTGACAACAAGGGAAAAGACTTTTTTCTCTCTTATCACTTGATTTCTGTTCTTTCCCTGAGGAGAGTAAAAACTAGTAAGAAATTGACTTCAAGTTAAGGTACAATTGTCTGTATTGATAGTCCTGGCAGAATGAACCATGCCCCGATCAGCTCAGTATGTACAACTGTGTTGCATAGACAATGTATATACAGCATGATGTATGCACGCCTGTATGGATGCATATGTGTACTGCACAAATACAGGTAAGCCTGGTGTTGTTACACTGTGTCTGTGTCTCCTTGTGTGGGATAGAACATGGCTATGGTGGCTATGGCAATGCACGAAGCATTTTGAGATCCTGCAAATATCCTGTAGATTTTAACTGAGATTCTTTTAATATTTTAGCAGAATGTAAAAAAAAAAAGTCTTGTATTTGGTATTTCTTATGCCCAACTTGGTTGTATTAACAGATTCCAACATTATGTTGCTGTGCCATGTTGCTAAGCCTTAACGTATTTCTGTGGGATATTCATAAAAGATGTATGTGGTATGCAATCAGCTATCTTTCGGTTTTATTCCAAGGCTGGTGTAGTGCTTATGGCACCAGTTAGAAATTACAGTAAATATTCCTAGAGAATTCCAAAGGGCATGTGAGAAATAATTAGATTTTACCAGGTCACAGCTGCTTTAGAGTACTAAAAGGTCTTTACTGTGCCGTTGCAAGCAGATTTTTTGACTGCATTCTTTTCTGTAAACTCCTTAAATATACTCCTTAAGAACATGGTTAGCCTTTAAAATACTCTTCACAAAAAACCCTGTTGTATGTGGAGAGCTTGGCTGCGTTCTCCATTTTCTTAAAATACAGAATTTCAAGGCCTCTTGAATTCCAGGAGAATGGAAGAACTCTGTTAATATTGATGGAGTTACTCATATGTGAGGAATAAAAATATGCATGTGTAACACAGATGTATCAAACCCTAGGAATGTAATGAGATATGTTAATTGAATTTCTAAGTTAAAGTAGTCTTTTACCTGTATTTTGTTTATAAAATTAATTAACACTTATGACATGGAGATTAAAGTTCTTGTCAGACCCATAGGGAAATCACCTTTTGAAGACACGTCAGTCTTGTTAACACTTAATGGGCTGAGTTTAAAAGGTGGCAGATGGGAAATGCAGAATACTTACACTACATAATGTGTTTCAAAGAGTTTTAATGCAAGTTTATAACACACACTTGTAAGGTGCTATTAGGTCAATGTGATCATGATGACGCTTGTTGCTGTGTTGGTTTTTTTTTCCTGAGCACCCTGATGGGATGATAAGAATCAAAGTTCTGGGAACTCCCTTGGCCAAAGGTTGACCTGAATGACTCTCCTATGACTTGACAGGCGTTTTGGTTCTGCTTTGTCCTGCTGTAAATCTGGCTCCAGTCGTAAGTGTTTCTGGGCAGGACATTTATGAAATGTTAAGAAACCAAACAGATTGACCGGGGAGGAAAATTGAATCTGAGATCACTCATCCTCGGTGCAGAGGAGAGAGAGCTGTCTTCAAGCATCGAAGCTGAGCTGTTGCTTCTTTGAGGACAGATTTCTTTTAGATAAAGTTGAGAGTAATAGTCTGATATTCAATGAAATGCCCTGAAATGAACGTTAGTGGTTTTTAGCTTTAGGCTTTTATCAGGTTATATTGATTTTTCAAAGCAGGCTGTACCAAATCCAGGCTAGGCATTGGTTGATTTGTAGAGACATCTAAGAAAAAAGATGCTGTAATATATGAACTTCTGTATGATTCATGTCCTATAAGCTTTTCTGTTATTGGCTAAGTACAGTTTCTCAGCAAATATGTATTGTAGTCTGTATTAGAATTTAATCTTTAAACGATCTGAACCATTTCAGAATTACAATCCAATTTTGGATACGTTCCTTCAAAAATAAATGCCTGTCAAATTCAGCTTTCAGCATTGTGTGTGTACATAGAGTACCTTGTCAAAGTTGGTGCTCTGTATCAAATGCAACAAAAATGAGAATGTAATCGTGCAAGACAGTCCATGGTAGAGCTATAAAGCTATGAAGAGCGTAAAGCTGAATATTTGTTTAAAATTAGGTGGGCTGCTTTTCTCTTTTTTCTTTTTTTTTTTTTTTCTTCTGGCAGAGGAATGTTTGAGAGATAACAGCTTTAATTGTGATTATTCTTTTGTCTGTCTGTAAAGCCCAGGAGATTAGACCATGGCACCTGAGCTTTCTGCCATTCCTCACCTCCTCTCCCTGTTCTTTCCAGCTCTCCTAAACAGCCCCAGGGAAAAGCCCTGTCAACTCAGAAACACCCCTGATGCAACCACATCTCTATTTTTCCTGCAGCAAATAAACACTTTTGCTTATCAGATCATGTGCTATTGATAGCAAAATTAAGCAACTTAATGGGGTACTTGAAATTGCAAAGCCTATGAGTAAGATGTGGGCTTTTTTTTTTTTCTTTTTTCATTTACAGAACAGAGAAATGGATTGGGTAAAGTCCATGCAAAGTTTGCTCCTAATGCTTAAGGCTCATTGCTTTTTTTTTTTTGTATTTAGAAGGCAATTTCCTCTGTTACATGTCAAACCATGAAGCCACGAGGACAAAATTTTTAGGAGGAACAGTGCTAACTCCTTCATAGCTATGAAGAATATGGAGGATGTGCTTGCAAACTTGACAAAGTAAGCGATGCTATCAGAACAGAATAGGCTTTCCATACGCTTGAGGTGGCTTTACGGCATGTTAAAGAAAGGAAAAATAGTGTTCCCCCAAAACAACCTTGAAAACTTCAACTGAGATTGTTAATAATGTCTAGTAGGTGCGAGGAACAATCCCGTAGAGGACAAAGCTACTGTTCTTCCCTGAGGGTATTTCTTACATTTGCAAGTTCAGGTTTTTACAGGTGCAGCCTATACTGAGCCGAACAAAGTGGTAAATGAATTTTTATGCCTGCCTCTATTTCAAGGGTCCCAGTAATAGAGAAAATATTAAATACGCATATATATATATATATATATATATATATACACAGAAGCATATTAAACATCCTGAAATGGCAGGAAAAATCTGATGCAACTTTGGTCTTGGACTCTTTTGCTTGGAGCTTTAATTGCTGCTTATGTGACAGCTGCTCAAAGCTGGCCGTCAAGAATAGAGATAGGCCAGGCAGCGGTGATTTGGGGCATGGGATGGATGACTCCTGTCCGTGTTCCTGTCCTGCCTGTTGGTATTTGGGAACTCTTTGCTGCTCCTACTGTTGACTGTTTAGATACTAAGCAGACATCCGTTTGGTGAAAATTCATGTTTCTTGTTGCATTCCTTGCGTCTAGCAGGTGTATATCCACTTGAAGACTAAATCTGCTTTCTCCATTACTCGAGGAATTGGACAGTTTTCAGGAGACTTTTTGGATGGAAAAAAAACCCTACTGGAAGTTAAATAATAAAATATGAAAAAGTTATTGTAAGTGCACTTAGATTGCATTATCTTGAGGTGTTTGTTACCTAGATTTGAAGATTGTTTGAGCATGATTTCACTAAACAAAATTAAGACCAGTTCTCACATTAAAAGTCTTAACTCGAAATGAGAGTCTCTCAGACAAAGAAATGTTTTCACAGGGAAGTTAATGTTCCCTCAGTGATGGATTTTATGGTGGAATTTTGCCTTTTCTGAGGTAGAAGTTTAAACAACACATGTAGCTAAATGGACAGTTATATTTCCATATGCAGTTTTCATAAATCTCAGTTCTTCATAGCTGAATACTGAAAGCTTGAAAATCACATTCTTTCTCGCGAGTTTCTTTTCAGGCCAGCAACCGTCGGCGTGCTTCCAAAGAATGTTTATTGATATGGTGATAGGTGCTTTATATATATATATATACATATATAAATACATATATATATGTGTATACACACATACGCATATATATATAGATATATATATTCTCCTGGTCCTTCCTCTTTGTTTTATTTTACTGCCTGATAGCTCCAGAGTTTTTGCCGCCTCTCTATTTCTCCTCACCATTGTCAGCCTCTCTCTGCCAGGCTTTCTGCATCCGCCCAGCCTCTCACCCACCTCCTCTCCTCCTCCTGCCGTGCCCAATAGCTGCTCTTCTGCACATCCAGCCCACACAGGAGCATTTACATTCCAGCTCTTTGTGCATTGATCTTCTGCCACAAGAAGCTGTTGCTTCTGAACTCTCTTCTCTCCACTGTTTTATTTCTCCTTTGGCCCCCTTTTACATGCTAAAGAGTTTCTTATTTTCTTTCTTTCTCCTATTAGTCCCAAATCAGGTGAGCAGTTTCACAAAGCCCTAAGCTTGTAAAATTAGAGTGGCCAGGGTCTATGCAGATCTATAATCTATTAATTACCCAATTTGAGTATTTAGCCTTCTTTGAAAACTTAAAGCAGTTGCGTTTATGTAGTGCTGGTGAAGGCTTTAGGTGGTGATCTGTTATCTCCAAAAAAATGTACACCCCCCACTTTCCATGCAAATCAAACCATTAACATGGTGTTTTGACCAAATGCGCCACCCTAGTAGTTTGCGTTGTTTGTGTCTGGTCTGTGTTAAGATCTAGCAATAAGCTGGAGTCTGCGCCTTTGCTGATTTGCTTGTGTAATACCTGGTTTTGAAATTACGAAAGGCTATGTGCCAGTGTTGAATATATGAATAACTCAAAAGCATTTGTTCTCAGGAAGGACTAAGTTTACATTGCCTGAACAGATTTGTTTAGTCGTAAGTAGGGGTGATTATTCCGTCTTTGTCTATTCTGCAAGAGAGGGCGTTTCAGAAATGGCTTTGCACGACAGCAGTTAATGCCGTTGGCAGAAAGTTACAAGTTGATACAGTGATTAAAATTAAGTTAACAGGAATTTTGAAATTTCTCTGGCCATGAAGGGTATAGTTACATTTGGTGAGATTCTGACTCAGAAAGAGAGGGTATATATGCAGAAACTGTATCTCAGTTGAGAAGACAAGCTGCTCTTGTAGGAGAATCAACTCCAGCAGCACCATCTGTGTGAATCGGTGTGGAAGCTGGCTTGTCTGCAGCCTCTGCTGGCTGAATGTACTGTGGAAAGCTCCTTGAAGCTAAACAGAACAAAAAAAAAAGAAAAAAGTAGTTGTAAGGCATATGTATATTCTTTCCGATTTGCTTTTCTTAGTTATACATTATTAACCCTGATTTTAATTTTTACCAGTGAAACTTTCTCTAGAATTTACCTGGAATGTAAAGGGCATCTGATTTCTAAAGCGCTGGCCTGCTCAGTGGAGGCAGACTCTTTTCTTTGAGTCTCAGAAGCACGTTCCTGTTGCAGGGTTTCCTGCGTATTCCTAGAGCAATCCCTCTTCCGTTTTCACCCGTGTCCCAGTTGCAACACCCGGAGGGAACACTGGTGAGTGGGGAGAAGCTGGCCCTGCCAGGTGTCCGCCCAGAGCTTGCTGGTGAAGCGGGGAAGCGAGGAGAAGGCCTGAGCCTCGGGAATGACTTTGCCCAGGTGATGGGCACGCGTTAGTTCGTTGGTTGGTATGCATTGCTGCTGCTGAGGATAGAGTTCCCTGAAGCGGTAAGAGATTCCAGTTTCATGGGAAACAGGATCTGAAAGTCATTTCGAGCTTAGCATCTGCAGCACTGCTCTACAATTTTTCTTCATTAATCCGTCTCTAATCTCCTCCCTCAAAGTTTTTGTTCTTTGGCCTTTTGTGAACATGCGCTACTTGCTGCTGCCAGTGCTAAGGCCTTTGGGGAAATATTGGGAATCCTGAAGAGACGCGACCTGTAGAAACCCATAAGAGACCTTCAGCTCTGTGACTCAGGGAAGCGGAGGCATTTTGGCTGAGCTCAGGATGGATGTGGCTGTGCGTGATGTGCAGCACGTCAGTGAGATGCCTTGTCCGAGAAGGTGACAGCAGTGGCTTTGTGACTGAAGAACACAGTCCGTCTGAATTTGGACGGTTCCGAGAAATAGGAGATTGCAGAAGGCAGGATGGAGATGTTGAGGTCCGGCAGCTGTGCGTTTGCTGAACGGTTTCATCAAGGTCTTGCATTTTATCTGGGTCCCTTGGTTTTCCTCTCACCTTAAAACAAAAACAACTCCTACCTTTCACATGCATAGTAGAGCATGTTTTTGTCTCCCCTGAAAGTGGTCTTCATTATAGCAGCTTTGTATCAAATTCTTTGGTGGGGAAAAAGATTTTCAAAGCTGCTGAGCAGTCACTCTTCCACTTACTCCTCCACCCTGAAACCCACAACTCTCCACTGAAGCCTTGTGGCATCGATGCCAGAGGCTTCATCTTCGTTCCCTTTGGAGAGCAGTTGTGGAGAAGGTCAAAGGTAGGCTCAGGTCTGCCAACCCAACAGGTAAAGCGAAAGGCCTGTGGTACAGTCGTTACGGTATAAGTGATGCCATGGAACAGAGAGATCAGTGAGTTATACATGCTCTTAGGTGGTCTGGCCTTTGCTTTCTTTGCTTAGTACTCTAGACAGGTTATAAAACTAGAATATAAATCTATTTCTAATTTTCAGGTATTAGGGCAAAACTTCTATGAAAGCAAAAACTACTTGGTGATGTGACAGGGCTAGCTAGACCTGTGATCTCTATCAAATGTGGTACGTCCACGGTCCTAATTAGAGCATTAATTTCTCTGTTTCTAGATAAGCAGGCTTTCAGATACAGTAACGTGTGTGAGAAATAGTTCGTTTCCCCTTATTGATGAAAAAAATAATCTTCATTTGAATGAGAGAAGCAGACCAGGTCCTCTGATTAAAACTGGAGTAGTTCTTGACCTTAACAATGATCTCTAAAATCAGGCCTTACTAAAACCACTAGTGGTGCCTGAACTAGCACATGATTTCTAGTTGTTCACCTGATACGTCTCTCAGTATGTCTTTCGATAGATTAAAAAACATACAAGATGCCTGTTAGAATAGCAATGTAGTTTTATACGTAAAACTTCAAACGTTTTATAAATAAAGTGACCAGAGTATCTCCTGAGATACAAAGTATGATTATTAGAAGTAATGCTTGAAACATTTGGTTTTGTGGATTTAAAGCGCTAAAACCAGAGGTTTGCCTTGCAAATGCCAGCAGATGCAACACCCAGACTCCAAGAGAAGCTCAGGAAGAGCTGTTAACAGCTGCACTGGGAAATTACCTTCGTATTTAAATATGAGTACATCTAAAAATAACCCCAATGAGAAATGAAAACTCTATTTGTTGTTAGCTTGCCTAGCATTTGTCTTTATTTCTATTTTATGTTATTTTACGTTATTGTTCGTGGATATAACAAAGCCTATTTCATTTCTTCTTGATCGTTTTTCCCAGGGGTTGTAGAGAGGCTCTGATTGCAATTGTAAATTCTTTAGCGAACAAGTCACGATCGCTGCGGATTGTTCAACCACAATCATTTCAGGCCTGTGCTGGGTCAGCTCTGTACTCTGCGCACAGAGTGGAGCCTAAAAGCGTATAACAGAAGGATTCAGGTTATTGAGTTCAGTTCCCTGATACTCCAGGCAAGAGCATCTAAAAGTGGGTTTAACAATACAGCTGGGCTGTTATAATGGCCGGCTGCTACCACAGAGGGCAGCCCCGTCTCCTCTTTGCATCAGTGCTTGTGTTCGGCCGATCCTTTCAGTAGCTCAGCTGCCAGAAAATCACACTTCTCCCTGAAATAAAATATGTTCTGCCAGTGCTGCTTTTCCATCCAACTCACGATGGAGCCAGACAAGTGCTGGTGCCTGCGCCACTGCAAAAAGGGAGCGGGACCGTCCTCTTCCGCCGCAGCTTGCTGGTTAGGTCAGGCTTACTGCACTATAGGCCTGGCTTTTGTGGTCGGCTTTAACAGTACTGCAGGTATGCTTTGCAGGAAAGTGGGAAGTCAAGTTTTAAGCCTCGATAGGAGCTCAGCTTAGTATGCACAGATTTAGTGGAAAATGTCTGTGTGTGGAACAGTTTCAAGTAGAACGCATCAGCTGGAAGAGCAGATGATCCAGCTCTGAATGACAGCCGGTGACAGCGCGCGTCACAAATTGCTGCTGGCTCAGTTTCACTTATTTGTTTATTTACTTCGCTGCTCTGTGCTGCCTGCAAAACAACTGCAAAGCCCGGCTGCCTGCGAGTTAGCTGTGGTCTTCCACCCACCGGCGCCGTGCAGAGCCGACTTCAGCGCTGCATCTGTGAACTTCTGCCTTGGAGCTCTCCTATAAACTTGTTCTTAGTAAACGTGCAGGTTTGGCGTACGCATCTGTCAACTTTCTTATTGTTTATGTCGCCTGTCATCTGACTACAAAAACAGTTTTCTTCCTTGTTTCTTAATTTCTGAAACTAAAAAGTACTCGTTTCTTTCTGTAACCTCCAGTGCTCAATCTGCTGTATTTTTAAAGGTGATAAATACCATAACATACTGGGGCTGTTACAGTGGAATTACTTTGTTGTTTTCCCAGTGGTCTTAAGGATTATAATATGTTGGCAAAACGCCTCACGGAAGGGATCGTGGTATTGGCATGGAAACTGGCAGCATCGTCAAATTGTGTGGCAGCTGTTTGTTTTGTCAGGACTAGCAACCCTTTGCTCTCTTGCAATGCGGTGCTTATGTTACTTCAGATTTCAGGTACAAACAGTCTCACGTAACTGCTGATGGAATGTGCAGCGTTTATTCCGGTGGTCACCTGTGCAGTGGGGTTGCTGCTTGGTAGCTACTGAGGACAGTACAGTCCATTAATCCTGTGTAGCCAACTATGAAATCCAAGCCCCTTCTCATCCGAGGGTGTTGGGGGCTCTTTTCCCTCTTAGAAATGAAGAGAAGTTACTGACATGGACCATTAGTTGCTTTTGGAGTGACTGCTGGAAAAACACCACCGTAACTATTGTAAACGCAGGAGTGCTCTGGAGAAACGCAGGGAGCTGGCAGTTCGTCCTTTGCCATGAGATCCCACCCTGTTGAAAACCGTATACCAGGAATCTTAATGTACGCTGGGCCAGAGAGCTGGGTGGATATGGGACGTTTTTGCATTCTCATTCCAGCCAGCAAACATGTTGCTGTGTTGTATTTGCGGTGAAAAGCAGAGGCAGATGAGAAGGAAGGCAGCCGAGGCAGCCAAACCATAAGTCATTTACAAGGATAATGATGAGGCATCGCAGTAACAGGCACTGACCTGTTGCTGGCCTGCGAAGGATTGCACCTTTTCTCTTTGAAGCTATGCGAGTTTAATAGTTTTTACCTGAAAACTCTTTAATTCTGTTGGATATCCTTATAGTACCGTAGATAGTTCTGCATGTATTTTTTATTTCGTCTCATGGCAGGAGTAGATTGCCTGGATTATAGGCACCTTATTGAAATCGCAAGTTAAAGTTCCTTTAAAGTTTGTGGGTGTGCAGACTGACCTAAGTCTTTCGGGGATTATTTCAAAAGTGGGTGTTGTAAATTTTGCAGGCATTAGCGTGCTGTTTAGGAAACAGACGTTACTTGATATCTTCAAATCATCTGACTTTTTTTCTGGGTTAAGGAGAACACTGCGGAGCCAGCGGACTTTGAAACCCTGTGATGTCCATTAGAGTGTCCCATTGCCTGCCAGCTCCTTTACCTCTTTCTGGACGGCTTAGTCATCCGCGTAGTTAGTGGTGTGTCTCTTTAATGTAGGTACTTGAGGCCTGTGTTTCGAGTCTGTTATTTGAAATGGAGTTAATAGAACATGCCTTTTAAAATTTTAAAACAATTACTTTGTAATAGTGCATTGCAGTGATCTGCAGCACAGGAAACAAATTGGTAGGAGTACAGTACCGGGGTAAATAATCTGCTAGAATAAGGGAAAAAAACATTTAGAAGAATAAAAGAAATGTTTTATAGCTTCCAGAACTATTTTTATGATTGAGTGTGACTACTTTCCTCTCTGTCTGTGCTCTGCACACGTGTGCATGTGCTTATTTTCCTTATGTTTCAAGTGTTTCTGATCAGCGCAGCTAGTTTCAGGCAAAAATATTGTTAGGAAAATATCAATCCTGGAAATGGCAGCTATTGAAAGATTAGAAGTGACTGAAAACAAAATCTTGTAAAAGAATTTATAATGTAATTGTAACATAATTTGCTGCTGCTCTTGCTCTGCTGTGGCATGATTAAGTACTGAATTTGAATCAGCTTTTAAAAGAAAATGCTTAGTTTCATTCCACAGCACAATTGGCAACTAAATAAAAGTTCAGACTGGATTTTTTTTTTCCCCAGCCCTCTTTTCACAGAGAAAGAAAAATGTACATAGAGTCTTTTGTATTTTGCGGAGAGGAAGTGTAGCACAATAGGCTGTTGGAGGAAAGCAATTCCGATAATCAGTTTTCTGTACTACTTATTACAACTGGTCAGGACTGGGTTTTAATTAAATTTTAGGGATAAAGGACAATAGTGTGCGCTAAGGATGGCGAGTCAGCTTAAACTTAGAATTTCCTGGCTTTTATCCATTTCTGTGCCAACTCAGTAGTACTTTAATGTATGACTTCACATCGGATTCACTTGTATAGAAAGTAATAACTGTTGAGGTTTTAGGAGTTTTTCAAAGTCTCTTTTGACTTCCAGAGTGGATATTTGTTCATGGGGGGTTAACAGGAGTGTGGCACCTGGTAATGCCCCCCTTCTGTGCCAAACTTCAGCACTGTGTGTTTGTACAGTAAGTTGCAAAGCTTGTTCATTTGTTATTTTACAAATAAACTTTAAAAATAGTGATTTCATAAAGCGTAATTTATGAAGAGCCAGTGCTTTTTGACTCTTAAATGCTTTGTGTCAGGTTCAGAGGAGATGAAAGCAGCTCGGTGTGCCATTATGACATTTAGCGTGACCTTCTGTATAATGGAGCCCAAATAACCTCTCAACGTTGTTTTTTTTTGGTATCAGAGCTGTCACGGGCACAACTTCACAAAGCATCTGGTCTTCCAAGGTGAAATGAAGAATCTACTGCATATCTTAAATATTAACCGTTGCGTGATTGCCCTCCAGACTGCCCTGGCTATTAAAATCTGTTCACTCTAGTTTGTGATTTGTCTGGCTTCAGTGGCTTTGGACATTCTTTGCAAGATGAGTAATCTACTTGATAAGAGTTTGCACACGTTCTGGGTTTTAATGGCTGCAGGTAAATCGCTCTTAACTTGCTGTTGGACACGTATATTGATTACATTCCTCCGCTTGCCCCCATTGAAGCAAATTTTCTAGGTTTTAATTCCTTCTCATAGGGCTGTTCTAGTGCTTTTCTAGAGGCATTGACATTTTTTCCCAGGGTGGGTACAGTTGCAGCAGCGATAGGTTCAGATTGTGCTCTGCCAACAGACCATTGGAATTCTTCGCTGATAACCTCCCCACTTTTGCGTAATTTTTGCCATGCTTTCCTGTCAGGCTGGTAGTCTACAGACCTTTTGAAACCAGTTTTGTAGAATTCTGTTTCTCAGACGCAGCTAGAGTACTAAAAACATGAAAAGCAACAAGGGCTGTCTTAGGGGGTGCATGGGTTTTTGCTTTTGTATTCCTGGTTAGTCACCAGAATATCTTAGAAGCTTGAGCTGGTACTCCTGCCTGTTTATTCATGAATAAGCACCACTGCTTCAGCATCTGCTTCGTGGAGCGTGATGTTTATTAGATAATTTAATAAAATATACTAATTGTGGAAAACCCGAAAACACAATATTGATATACATTTAATTTACCTGCTGTGAAAGAGGACACTGCTTCACAAACTTTCCTTTTATACTTCTGTGGGTAATTCACTCAGCTGAACTGGCATGTTATATACGGGCTGTGCTGTACATACGCATTACAATAGTTTTTCAGCGATAAGAAACTTAAAAATATCCAACACCACAATAAATCAGTAGACAACACAGATCTTTTGCATCTACCTGCTTTTTAGCTGGTATTGTATGTCACATTTGTGGTCCTACCCAGTATGGGGTGGGATACCTAAAATTTGAAAAGCTTTAGGTTTAAAAAAATATTATCACAAATTAGTTGATTTTAATCCAGAATTAATTCCATTGACTAAATTGTAAACCACTTGACAATGGAGGAGCCTATGGATTTTGCTGACGCATCCTTAAAGTGAACACTGCTAGCTTCACAGTACACAATTGTATAAACAACGTTAATAAGCCTAATTATTAAGACTGTAAATATTTGGATTGGTATTTGAGGTAGCATTTTGTTAGGGCACGTTCCTATTCTGTATTTATTCTAAGGCATCTGCTGCTTTTACACAGATGTTCAAAATCAGCGTATTCAGGCTGCTTATTCCCACTCACTTTCATGAATCATTTGAAAAGGGAGGATGGAAAACACTGACAATTTTATCAAATGCAGTCCCAGAAACGCATTAATAAATACTTTCTGCACGCCCCCAAAAGCTTGAATTAACCATAAACGCTATGTGAGAATACGAAATTGATACCTGCTACGCATTTTTTCCTGTGTTTGTGCTGTAAATGGTACAGGGAAGGCTATTGAGTAATTTTGCTCAATGATGGGTTATATATTGCTTTTACGGAGACCAATTTTCTACTTTAGACAACAAAAGCTCTAGTATATTTTTTTATTCTAATAGCTGAAAAATTATTTCAGCTAGTCTTGCTTATCATATAACAATAAAGCTTTAGGGCAATTGACCTGCTGACCTTAATTCCCAGGAAACTGTTACATTTCTTCTTTATTCCTTTGTTCAGCCTAACAATGTGACCCAAAATACTACCCGGCTTTAAAGTTTCTCAGCGTTGTAAGGTCAAGCTTTGGTCGCCATAGTTACAGTTCAGCTCCGCGGGTCGGAGGGCAAATAGATTAATGATGTCAGACACATCTTTAAATGGTTCTTACACCGCTTCGCCGTGCGGTAAGCAGCTGAGCATATTTGAGATGACAAAGGCCTTCTTAAGTCTTGCTAATAGGAAGATCTGTGGAGGCATCTGATGGAAAGGCCCTTTCCGCTGCGCGCCGGTGTTGAATGTGGCGCGGCGGTGGGCATCGGCGGCGGGCTGTGTCGCTTCAGACTGTCAGAAGAAGATTGCAAAGAGTGGATAAAGAGCCGCTGCTCCCCCGCGCCTTTCTGGGCAACCGGTTCCTTTGTTCAGGATTCAGTCCAGTGGTTAAAAGCCCCGGAGAGGATGTAAAATAGTAATCTGGAAGAATATATTAGCATTCTTGATGAAAGACGTGCTCTCTCTTTCGCGGCGGTGAGGTGATGCGCAGCCAAGAGTAATGCGGTTTATGTGCCTGCTTTCTGTTAGTTGTTAATAAAAGGCCGCCTTCATACATGTAATAGTTGCACATATATTAAAAACATGTCTAGGTTCTTCCTCTAGATAACGAGACTTTTTAAATTAAAAGAAGGAAATATGGCTCGCTTGATGAATTACGTGAGTTCCTCGTGGAATGGGCCTTGGTGGTGTGGTCTCATGTACCACGTTTGTGTTGGAACTCACTAAGACTAAGCAGCTATATGATCGTTTTAGTTTACAAGCGAGAAGCTTTTTCCTTTATAAAATCTTATTACTTGCACACCTGCACTATTGCACTTTTTTCAGAGAAGGAAGCATGTTGTACAAAAATGAGGAGCTGCAGATGACTTTCTGTCATCGCTATGTTAGTTTAAAAAAAACCCACAAAACCGCCAAACCAAAGCAAAGCACTTTCATGTGCACAGTATTCGAGTATCTTCAGCAAACCTCTGGTTTTGAAACACCACCTGTGTGAACCACTAATTTATTCTTGAAATGCGAATCCAACTAATGGCACATGTAAGTGACCAAAATGAATGTTAAGGCGTAAAAAAGTTTATTGTCAAGTAGTTAAACAAACCCAATATTTTTCATTATGTATGTATTGTACCCTTCATCAAAATGCATGATCAGTTTGTCATGGGGATAGGTGACAGCAGGAAAGTAGGAACCGTTGATATAAAACTGGTGGAGCTGAAGAGTGGGCTCAGAACCTCTCCTCATCCGAGCGTGCCGATGCTGGTGTTAGAAGGGTAGTGTCGGTTCTCGATTACCCGGAGCTGGTTCACAGCCTTGTCTTGCGATTAGCAGAACCACGTGCTGTTTCCCTTTCGGTCCACTGGAATTAATTGCAGTGGAAGAATCTGGAAACCTGATGATGAACAAAATAAATGCTGATCTGTCAGGGCTTATTGTGCTGTATTAGGGAAATAACAAATATTTACGGTCTTTAAAATAAGATTCATTAATACATTACTTCTGCCTATGTAAGTTGAGTTCTTAGCTTTTTGGGTAGTTTTACTAAACGTTTTTTAATCTTAATATTTGGTATTCAACGGCTTCTGTTCCTTTTAATCCAAAATTCGATGAATGCCAAGTTGTCTTTATGCTAATACTGCTGAAGAATATACCACTCTAATCAGGTTCAGATATGTTTTGTCGGCATTGCTGTAAGCAAAGGAAGGGACTCTTTATTTTCTGGTATTACATTTCCAGTCCCGTAGGATATATTACAACCGCTTTCTTTATAGCTCTCTCATTGACCTGGCCCAGTGCAAGGTTTCCTTCCGCAGAACACTAATGTAGTAGCTATGGGGTGGGTGCTGTCCCCCGTTCTTCGTGTTCACAGCGCCCTTCTCCCCCAGCCCAAATTGCTTCACCGACACTCTCACATCTTCCCCTAGGAAAACATTCTGGTTTGGCACCAAGTTTTTCCATCTGAAGTAATTTTGATTCCTTCAGTTCTTCTGTTGTATAAATTCTTGCAACCTTTTTAGTGTTTTGGAGACTTGGATATGTCAGCTGAGTTTAAGAAGTTAACTGATATTTTTGGAGAGTATTTTTCTTAAAGAATAGTTCATTTTGTCTTGGCCTTGGGGAAAACTGAGGAGTTTCATATACGTGACATACCTGGATGCACTAAATACTGTGACTTAGCCCATGGCGCACAACCAGAGAGGGAGAGAATATCTAAATGCACTAGACCAGGGGCAGTGCTGCCAACACAGAAAAACAATTTGCATGAATAGTAAATTATTGATAGAGCCCTATTTACTAAATGAGTGAGGTCCTTGTACTGGTGCCATCCTGGACAGGGAGAATTGTTTTGAGTGTTGACCTCTTAATGCAAAGATATTCTCTTGCAAGATGAAGAAAAAGCAGCTGCTGCAAACTCTGCCACTTGCTTCCCTGCAGCTCTGTGCACCTTTCAGTGCTTTAGCCATAGAACAGCTCAGCTAAGATACTTCTTGATGTGGCAAGTACTGAACTCCTGGCACTCGTGTCCTCTCAGGGTTGTCAAATACAATTCCTGGATTTTGCTTTGGCTGTGATCGTTTGACGATCGGTAAAGGCACTATTCCTTATGGTCATTATTTTGAATCAATTTTACGTGATGGACAGAATCACATAGTTAAGAAAGAAAAACAAAACAAACAAAAAACCAAACCGAAACACAACCACCCCCTCCCAAACAGACGACAACAAGATACAAACAAACCAACCTTTAAGCACTAGCCAGCTACCATAATGTGCTTGTGATGCAGGAAAATATAAGCATTACCTCCTCTTGTATAGAGATTGATTTAGACACTGAAAATGTAACCTAAAATCCCTTTATTCCTACAGCCTTGCCATATGGGCTTCACTAGATAGCCTATTAATATTGTTAGGAACTATGTCTAAAATGATATTATTATTCCATAACACTGGAAAATAAAAAGGTAAGACATAGTTTTCATGTCCTATGTTGAAGTGTATTAAAGGGATTTGCATGTCCTTAATTGATGCAGAGTGATTCTCTGCTGGAGGCAAACTGATGGGACATAACAAAGCAATTGTAAACCTGATAGAACAAATACTGCAGGAGGAAAAAATGTAGTACAGTGATCTCTGGCCGCAGATTTTGTGTGCCGTATCCTTCCAAGATAACCATTAAAACCAAGGAAATTCAGTAACGTAGTAGTGAGTTTGTTTGGTAGATTTGAAGTCACATATTATTCTTGTGCCCTCTAACATTGCCCAGTCGATCGTCCCTGTGTCTGAGCTTTCATTTGCAGCAAAACCCGAGGTACCGTTACTGGCCCATCCCTTCTCCTATCTGAAAATCATTTTTCTTCCTTATGGTCTCTGGGACAACCCGTGCTAGTCACTTCAAAGGTCTGGTTTCTTTCAGGGAAATTGTTGATAAGGATGGAAATTTCCAGAATCCTTTCCTGATGTTACTAGAGGAGCTCTGGTTTTTGTGAGATATAATTCTTCTAGATCTGTGTTTTAGAATTGGTGAAGTTGCTTGTGTCCAGGGTATTATTAGATTAAGTATCCATTTTCATAATAAAAATCTTGGATAAGAGGAGGTTTAGCATCAAGTTTCAGAAAGGGAACTGTTAAAAAAATAACATTATAATTTTTTTTCAGGATACTTGGTTTTATATTAATCTTACTGGCAAGATGGAACTGCTGAAGCACAACTTACAGTGAATTTTAGCCTACTTCTGAAGAATAATTTTAATGTGTTGTAATTAAGTGACTTCTGATATCTCAGTGTTAATCAAGTACAGTGATTTCCCTTTTTCCTTGTTAAACTAAGTCCTTTCTTGGTGGCTACCGCAAAGATGGTTATCCCTATTTCTTATGTAACAAACTGCTGCTACCCTCATCACTACGTACAAATAGACCTGTTGAACTCAAGTTTTCACAATTTGTGTGTCTCAAAACATTTATTTGGGAAGCCTGAAATGAAGACTCTTCTTTCTAGTGTAAAGCACGTTGTAATTGCCCTGGACTTTGAAAGTAGCGCAAAAGTAGATTTTTCACAGTGATGTCCTGCAAAACACGGCTTGTGCCATTGCACGTGAAGTGTGGGTATGTGGATAATTGTGTACAGTAACTTTTAAGCTATATACCAATTTAAGGCAAGTGTGGATTAAATGATGGGGGAAACTTCTAATATCAAATATACTAACATGCTCCTTTTTTAATATGGAGCTAAAGAAAACGCTTGAGTGTCATGTCTGATGTGATTGTCTGCCATTATAAATGGTGTCTGGCAGAGGAGATGTAATTTGTGTACAAAAATGAAATGAGCGCTTAAGGGTAGAAAGTACTACAGCTTTTAAAATATAAACACGAGCATAATGCAGGCTGCTTGTTGAGGCCTCTTTATTTTTTTTCTGAATTAAATCTTGTCGTTTACTGTGCACCAGTACTTAGGTAATGTTTCAGTTTAATTCCGTTCGTAGTTCACGTCTTCATTTCTGACGGGCATCTGAGATTTCTTTTTGGTTCAGAACCCTTTTGGAGTGCCCGACGGTGCTACTTGAAGCTGCGTAAATGGTTTGGCCCTGTCATTATGATCCCATTTCTCAAAGGTATACAAGGGGAGAAACAAGAGGGGGCTTCCCCTCATCCTGCTTAGTTCCAAGAACGGCAAAAAGAGATCAGAGACTCTAAAAATAACGAAATGCAGATTTAGAGAAAGTCAGGAATTGGCAAGGAGTTGCGGTAGGGTGCGTTTCTTTGCAGATGTTTAAAGTAGAAACTAAACAGTGTGACATACCTCATATTAAAAAACAATATTTAAAAAGTTGCTTTAGAAGGAGAGTAGGAAAGGCAAAGGCATTTTTCCCTTGATAGAACTGGAGATAGGGTAATCATCTCAGACAAGGCTTGAAAATCAAAGTGCATAAACAAAGTTCAATTTAGCTGTGCATGTGTGTCCTTTCAGCTGGTAGACGAAATTATACTGATTGTTCCTCATCAGATTTTAGTCCTTCTGTTTGGTGCTGTTTATACTAACTTCCATTAACCTACATGTTCTGAGTGAAAGTTTAAAATGGGCTATGAAAATTGCTTTCATCACTTCTCAATTTTAAAATAAGCATCAACACTGGATTGCTCTGTTCCTATAATAGATCAGTTTTAATCCACAATAACGTAACCCAGAATGACTGCATGCTTTTAAATGGAAGTTTAAAAGTTTAATTTTTTGTTTTGGTCAGGGATTTTAATAGATTTGCAGCACATGTAAGAGAGAGTTGTGTTTATTGAATGCTAGAAATCTGATATTTAGGAGTTTTCGCTTTTGCAGTTGCGATCTCTTGTTGCACTTCAATGTAATGCACTTACAACAGTAAATCTATAAATTGAATAGGCTGAACTTGCTGCCTCCGTGTACAGGTTAACTTGGAGTTTGAGTACATTTTCCGTTCTTTTAAAATCATCAGTGATGAATATAGTCTGAGGATCTGAGGGTATATATATGCATATATTTTAAGCGTTGTTGTTCGCTGAATAATTCATGTGAAAGCTGCTCATAAAGCTTGGCTAGTAATGTACCTTTGAAAGGTATTACCATCAATATCTGACATGACTTTGATTTCCACTAATTATATGTAACCAGGAAGAATGCTTAATCTGGCCCTGTGTGTAAATCACTGTATTTGGGTGGTCAAGGAGACCACTGTATTCGGTAGTTTGGGAATGTAAATCCCTAATCCATCACCGGGAAACGAGATTTCTAAGTGCTGCTTTATATGTTCTGTTGTAGGGCTTTGTTTATAACATATTTGATAGGTTTGGAGTTAGTAAGAGGTGAAATTGAGCAGAAAAGCATTTATTTAATGTTAAAATCCCAGCACGTAATGCTCATTTGAATAAGGAGAGCTAAAATGTAGAGCAACAAAAGGTGAATAAACTATAAATGAGCTATGAACTACTAACCAGCTGTTACATTCCATTTTAGAAGCGAAACAAATTCATGCAAAGGAAAAACAAAACCAAACCAAACCAAACCCAAGGAGAGCAGAAATGGATTTTTGAAGCAAAACACAGATAAACAAGTAGTGCCATGGCTGAAGCGGGAGGCCGGTTCGGTCGGGATTGCGGGTGAGGATGCTGTGGTTAATTGTTTTGTAACGCTCTGCCCTTGCACAGTGTGTGTGTGTGTGTGTGCACAGACATGGAGCTGCGCATCCCCGGGATGTTTCGTCCTCATTTCCCAGCTGAAGAAGCAAAGATGCTTCACCCATTGCTACGGAAAGACTCAGTACGGAGCCAAGATTAGCATTTAATTCGATCAGCTTTTAGCGAGAAGGAAGGATGGGCAATTAGAAAGCGATGAAGAGCCTGTCAGTACACCTATAGAAGACTTTGGTGGGTGGAAAAAATATTCTGCGTAGTAAGCGACACGTTTGGGTGACAAAATACCACCAACTTTGTAAGAAATCAGTTCATTTCATGCGATTACGGCAGTTATTTTCACAACCGCATCCTAGGCCGATCCTGTTGGAGAAAAACTAAGGGAACCGAGGGGCTTAGGATTTCAAGTTTTATGAGCAGTGAAGAAAATAGCCTTAATGTTCTTATCTAGTAAAACTTGTCTTTAGTTTCCAACTAAATATAACAGCTTTCGGGAAGGAAAAACCAAGAAGCCAGAGGATCGTGGAGCTGTGAGCAGCGTGATGAGCTTGAAATAATGAAGCATTGCTGGCAAAAAGTACTTTTTGAGATGATTACGAAAGTTTTGCACAAAGGACATAGGATAGTCTAAATGAATCCAAGCCTTTTGTATCTGTCACGCAAAATCAGCATCCCGAAAGATAAATTACTGTTAAGTACTGTTTGACACTCTGCAATGTATGGAAAACTGGTTAAAGAATCATGAGCAGACTAGTTCAAAACAATGCGGTCAGTTAATGAATCAATTGGCCATTTGCATTTTACGGAGATTATCAGTATATGTGTCGATTCATTGCATCAGGCTGAGATGATGGATGATAAGTAAACTTGTTTGCTTTGAAGATAATACTAAGTTTGAAGAGTTCAAAAAAGCCAATGTATAAAAAGAAGTTAAGGAAAGGAAAAGGTAATTATTTTCCTATGTGGAAAGTGTTTTGTGCATCTAGGGGGGGGAAAAAGTGCCCAGTAAGTAAAAAAAATAGGGCACCAAGCTGTTATGGTGAAAAGGGACTTAGGAGATAGTAAATAGCAAAAATGATGGGAATAACTTCACAACTTGGTTGTTCTATGAAGAATTAAAAGTCGGGGTTTTTTCCCTAGTATCAAATGAAACATTTCACGGGAAGGGTTGGCAGGCACTGGAACAGGCTGCCCAGGGAAGTGGCGGAGTCACCGTCCCGTAAGGGGTTTAAAAGATGTGTGGATGACGCTCTTTATGGCTTAGTGCTGGATTTAGGTTATGGTTGGGCTCGATGATCTTGAGGGCCTCTTCCAACCAAAATGATTCTGTGATTCCGTGATAAAATAAACCTAGCTGTGCTGAGACAGGCTGCTGAAATGCACGTCGGAGTTGGCCTCTCTAACCAGCCCAAACCTCTGTGATGTCCCCTCCCTCAGACTCAAAACCCCAGGACATTGAACCGTAGCCCCAGGATCTGCACCATCCCGTCTCTCCCCCCGTCTTTCGGCAGAGGAGGGCGGGCTGTACCTGGTGCGTGAACGGCAAATTGCGAACCGAAGCCCTCTCAGAAAAGGAGCTTCAGCTCTTGGCTCTTTCCCTCAAGTTGAAGACTGAAGTTCTTGTAGCAAGAACTAAAAGCAAGCTAACGTGATTTTTTTTTTTTGAAGTGAGAGGGTTGAAGGATGTTAAGACACGAAAAGCATTGAACTGAACTTAAACAGGCAAAACAATGCAGTATCTTAATTGGATCCTATAAAAACTTGTTTCAGTATGGTAGTTACCCTGTTATCGTTTTGCAGTTTCCAAGACATTATAGAGAAATCACTTCTTTTCTATGTTTACTTTGAAATGAACTAATGCAGAATGCTCAGTTTTCTGGTTTATGACTTGCGTTATTGCTTCCCTGTGTTAAAATCCTCCCCAAGTTCTTCAGCCAGCACAGATCTGTTGATAATTGAAATCTGAGAATCAGCTCTCTAACCAAGGAAAAGGACAGATAATTTTTCCCCCTGTGCTAAAGTAAATACTGATTAAGTCAATTGCATGGCAATAGAAAAACTAAAGTGAAAAAATGTTTCTGATTTTCAGATTCCCTTCTTTTGGTGCATAAGGATATTTAGCAGCGGGCAGGAGCGGAGATGGGGAGGCTGTGTATGTGGAAGCAAATCCCAAACAGGAGTTACTTGGTTCTCACGCCTTTCTGACTTGAAGTGAAATTATTTACGTATTATTCCAGATAATCGAAAATTAATAGGCCAGGTTTCATTGGTTTTAATAAAAGTGGCTAATCTGTGCTTATCTGCTATTACAGTCTTAATAAAGTTAATACTGCTTTCATGAAGCCTTTAAAAATGGAATGACTTTTCCCCCCTCTTCTCAAGCTGTGTTTGGAGGGGCTTTTTGCGAGGTCCTTGCTGGGCATTGCTGACCTGGCTTTCTGAGCTCACAGGCTGCTCCCCTTCTCGGCTTTACCTTTGTAATTGTAATGTGAACTTCTAACGGAGCAGAGAATGCGATTTTACACAGACACTTGGCTGGCTTCCCCCCCCGTTCGAACAGAAACAAATATTCCTCCTGATTTTGGTGACAAGATGCTGTGTAGATCATTTAAGCACCAGTTCACAGCAGTAATTGCTGCCGTGTGACAGTTTGTGAAATGAAGCCGCGATTTGCCTGGTTTTCGTGGATTTTCAAATTATACCGGATCACCGGTGGCTGCTGATTGTTGCTTTGCAGCGCAGAATTTTAAGAAGAAACAATGCGAAGATGGGGTTTCTCGTAACGCTGAGACCCGAGCTGCGTTAGGTGGTGTTGGAGAGAGGCTGCTGAAGCGTTCCGGAGGAGCTCGTTTCTGCGACTCTGTTCTTGACAGCTGTCAATCTTGATGTTTGCTTCCAAACCCCTGCTTTGCCTCAGTGATCATCATCTCTGCTTTTCTTTTCCATTGCTTTGTTTTTTGCTTCGTCTCCTGTGCTCATTTAAGTTCCGTGTTACCTCTTCCTTTTGAGTGGCAAACCTTACATTGCTTTCCTGGAGTCCCCTCCACATGCAAAGATATAAGTAGGCTGCTGATTTTAAATTCTAATTTTTTAAAAAAAATACAGAATCTGCAGGAAAGATGATATATTTTGAAATCTCAAAAGGCACTCTAAAGATGGATAATGAAGTTCCCTTTGTCCAGAATGGCTAATATAAGGTAGATAGAGAGCTATGTATAAAAGATACCTCAGTTGGGAAATGGCTGGCTGAAAATCAAGATGAAATTTTCACAATTAATATGTATGTAGCTGCCCAAGCAATTTTTTAAAGGCACTTTGACCATCACATAAACTGAATTTTGCTGATTTTTTTTTTTTCTAGGGGAAAAGCAAACAAACAAAACAAAAACCCCGAACAAACCAGAAGAGCGATGTCTTTGGAAGTTTCCCAGAGATGTAGCCTGAACCAAATTTTTTGTACACACAAATCTCAGAACTTGCTCTGCAGCTTATAAATAAAGTATTGTTCTTGTTATATCCAGTTATGAATTATGAATAGGAGTGCCTAAAAAGTGAAAAGCTACAATAGTTTCCAGACTATTGACTGAAATTAGAGATGTTTAATACTTTATTTCTTTTAGACTAACTCTCGAAGTACTGCAGTAGATTAATCTTGCAATTTTTAAAAAAGAATTGAAATTACATGCATCGTGCCATTTATTGAACCGTCACATGCGTTGTTTGTAAAAGATAACACTACTTAAATATTAAATACATTTTAAAACAGAAATGAATTTGCTCCAGCGCTAGAACACTGAAGCCAGGAGGCCTTGAGTCCGTCCCCAGATGTGCAGTAATTTCGTGACCTTTTGCGTGCAGTCTGTTAACATTGATCTCCCTTGCTCAGGAACACGCAGGTAGGCAAGGAATTCAAGTGTCTAACTGAGAAATCTTGCTGAATGAGTAGTATGCTAGTAATGCTGTGTGCATATAATAATGATAATTTTTTGTAATACTTTCCTCAATATCCAGAATGAAATTGGAATGTTATCAAGAGAGAAACTGGGCTGTCACCTTTTAATTAATGGCTTAAAGTCTGCCCATTTATTTGTGATAATTTAAAGAGCAAAGACCGCCCTTTCTATTGCTGCACAAAACAGATCAGGCGAAGCATCATCTCCCTTCATTTAGTTTTGACGTTCAGCATAATTTTCAGTATCTCTGAAATACCTGCCCTGGATGTATTTTCTAGAAGATGAAATGATCAGCCACACAAACCCCCCTGTATTTGCTCAAAACTCGAGTATGCAATTTAAAAATAATTTAAGTATTCTGTTGTGGGCGTGACGATATTTTGAAATTAATGCAAAACTCTTGTGCCTGTGGAGTCTTTGAAATAGGAAAGGAGATTTTATCTCTCCCGTTTTCGTGCTTATGCACTCCTCTGTGTTGCTAGGTGGCACAGATGATAGAAGATGAATTGTCAAGTATTCCTCCAAATGATGTTGTTTGTGGTTGATCTGTGTGTATTGGTGACTTTTTTTTTTTCTTCTGGGGGTGGTGTGGAGGAGAAGAGGTGCTAAATTCAGGTTTATAAAGCAAATAATAAGAGATGTTTGCACCCTCAAGAATATAATCAACATGGTAGTTTGGCCAAAAGCGTGGTGGTTTTGCATGTCCTTCTAGCATGTTTGTGTGAGAGTAAAGTGAGTTTTTTCTCTTGGAGTTTAAGGTATCAAAACCAAGATGACGTATTACTGGAGTTGCTTTCTTGCAGGTGACGATAGATTATGGTTTTACAAGACGTGACGCTGTTTTCTAAAAGGACAGGCACAGAATACATCTGGAGTCTTCCGGTCCAACCCCACATTCAAACCAGGTCCAGTTAGATCAGGTTGTCTCTAAGGATGGAGACTTTTCAACCTTCCTGGGCAACCTTTTCTAGTACTTAACTGCCCAAATGGTGAAAAGCGTTGCCTTACATCTCATCGGAATTTCCAGTTAATGGAAATCTAAGGTGGCAGGTGCCAGGACGTCACGCAGAGGATGGACAAACTCACACTAGGGCGTTCCTTACTGGTCCAGTTATGTTTTGTGCGGCGTGTGAGCTTTCTTGTCAGAGCAATAAGGTAAATGGTTTGACATTCCGTATTGAGCATCTGCTCTTTTGGCTTCTTTGTTATGGGGAGAAGATGGGTTGGACTCCAGCTAAGATGACCAGGAACGTAATGTCCTTTTCATTCCTGAAGGCATGGCCGTCAGGACGCGGGAATCCTGCTTCACGTCCTTGACACGCGCCCGCAACAATTTTGGGTTTGGAGTGGTAGGATCCACTGATGATCAGTTCAAGTGATTTTGCCGCCTGCACTGTCGCTTGTCAGATCAGATCATGTTCCTCATGTAGATGCTGCTTGTTCACGCTCTCATTATTTAAACCTAGATGATCTCTGTTTATGTGTTCGTAGCAAGTCCTTGTGTTGTTGGTTTTTCCTAGCAGTATGCACTGTGCGTTTTTACGAAACTTCATTTCCATGGTTCTTAAATAGCTTGAGTTTGCTGGGGAGGATGCCTCTAATCTCAAACTCATACTTTTCGATGAAACATTTTAGTTCAAGGTAAGATCCATCTTACTCCCTCTTATATGTCTAACCTTTAAACACCTAGATGTGAGGTACCCATCTCTCAGCTTTCTCTTACAATCAGTGGAGAGAAATAAATCACAGAAAGTGATTCAGCTTGATGAAATTAGGAATTGAAGATAAGTTAGAGTAATTGCTGTCTGAAGCCATTTATTCCTTTCCATTGTCTGTTGGCAACTTTGACAGTTAAATGTGAGCTACTTACATTAACTCGTGGAGACCTTACCTTAGGTGACTGAAATTCCACCTTCCTGTTATGCTGCACTTCATATATTCTGCTTGCTTAATTATGGATTCTGCTTTTAGCAGACAGCAGTTCTGTCTGTTTAATGTCACGAATTCAGGGACAGATACGCTTTGGAAAGAGATTTTGGGGTGAGCGATGTGTTAACGATTTAAACGATCGAACGTATTTTGATGTGACAGTTACGTTGTCTAACTAGAAATTAGTATTTTCTGAGTTCTGAGGAAAAATATTCTGAGGAAGAACAAATGATAGCGCTACGTGAAGGTGGCTGACAGCCTGTGCACGGCGGTCTGAAGTGTCCAGACACAAAGACTACACAAATGTTGACAGGACATAAAAATAAGTACATGTGAAATATTGTAGTTGCTCTGGAAAGTAATAAGCCCGGTTTTAGCTGAACTATTTCCACTTGAGGCCAGCACTCAAGTGTCTGGGAAGACACTGGATGACCTACAGAGAGAAGATGTGGGATTTTTGTGTTTGTTTGGTGGGTTTTGCCTTTTCTGTTTAGGCGGCTAACCTTCTGAACTGCTGGCACTAGCTGTCAAACAAATACTTGTTTGAAAGATGGAGACTGGCCAGTATTTCTGACTTAGGAGTAAAGGCAGAAATAAAACTTAATGTAGAAGCCTGAATGTATTACAAGTTGGTTGTGGGGTTTTTTTGTTTCTTTTCGTTTGCCATAATATCGTCAGCTTTGTGGATTGATGGCGTGGAAACGGTTTTGTCTAAGGAGCAAAAAACTTAGATGACCAGTTGTTCCTCAGAGGTAGAAAGAAGATGCACCTGACGCTGATGATTTATGAGGTAATTCTCTGCAAACTCTGGACTCGAAACGGAACACTTGCACTTTGAGATTGGGGTAAATTTGCGGCAGCGCTCGATTGTTCAGGAGGAAGGAGATTCTGACTTGTGGTTGGGGTTTGATGTTTATTTTAGAGCTCTTCAAGAGCATGGTAGTATTTGGAAGATACTTTAACAGCAAGTGAGGCTGTCACATATACATGATAAAATGCGTTTTATTATGTGCTTTTGCAATTCACCAAATGGATAACCCTACGTTAAGTGTAGAATTTATAGATAGAAAAGCATTGCAAGAATATAGCTCAATATTCAGAAGCGTACCATCTACAAGAGGCAATGAAAACATGTCTCAGTGTTTGGAATTGCGTTCATTCATAGTTCATCACCAGCAATTGTGAAAGTAACTTTCACTAAAATACTCTGATTTTTTTTTCCATATTAGATATAAGGCCTCTTAAAGTTTGATGTTGCTTTCGGGTGTTTTTGAGTTTTCCATTCGGGCTTCAATAACTTACGAGGGGTAAATTTTGTTTTCTTTTCCTCACGCGTGTTTTCTCTCGCCGTAAGGAAGCGCTGTGCTCTCACAGTGGTGACCTTTCCAGCAGCCCTGGGCGATGCTCGTGCGTGGATTTTGTCTCGGTCCACAGGGACATCGTCCCCCCGGAGCTACGGGAAGATGTTGTTAAGAACCTGGACTAAAGCTCTTGGGTCCCTTGCAGTAAAGCTCGTGCTCGGGGAGGTAGATGATGCTTTTCTATGCAATGACAGGGCTTTTATGGGTGAGTCAAGAAGGGCTGGTCGCACGAGAAGTGTTTTGATTAGAAACATCTCCAATCAAACAAACCCCTAAGGATGGAACTGTTGTGTTCCCGAACGAAGAATGATCAAATAAAAGCTTACGGCGAGGTCTTAATTCGGTCCATGACAAAGCATCTGCTGACTGCAGTGAGGTCAGCTTACATTTCAAGTGTTGCAAAGCTGCCTAAAACCCCCTTTTCATACATTTTAAAAAGTATATTGTTAATAATAAATGCATTTCTATCACCATGTCAATATAAATTAGAGATTAAAAGTATGGACAGCATTACCGTTGTCTGTTAATATTTAACTGATTCCACGGATTTTCGTATATATATTAAATGAAAGGTGTTGTCTGAAAGATTCAGCTCAGGACCTTCGTAGTTACTCATTGTAAATGTTCTATACTGTATTTAATATTGGAAGAAGACTCCTAAAGTAATTTTAAGTAGTATGAGAGTTTTGCATTGTCCTTTAAATTTTTGCAATGATGCAAGAGAGTGACCTTTCACTGCTTAAAAAAAAAAAGGAAAAGTACCTACTGCAGGGAGATCAAATGCCATCTGCTGTATTTAGATGTAAGTGTTAAAAAGTCATCCAGGTAGAACAGCTTCTTTCTCCTCTTGGTCTGCAAAGATAAATCAATGTTAGACCTTCCAACACCAGGCTCTCCAAGATAGGATGGTTAGACCTTCTCAAATAAAAAGATGCTGAAACATACTATGTTTATTCCTTCCTGCCTTTTCGCGATGGCAGGAAATATTTTTATTAAAAACTGAAGTGTTGCTTTTGTTGTTTAGTTTCTTTATTGGAGTTTGTCTTGTAAACTTACAGCTCATGACAAGGCATTAAAGATGGTTTTAATTTACGTATTAGTGAAATCTGAATCTCGTTCTGACTACACATTTCCTGATTAGTCTCAAGCCTATTGAGCAGATTTATTTTAGAGAAAAGAAGGAAAGCTTATGTTTTATTTGCAAAAAAAACCCCAAACATGGAGAGTTTGGTACGTTAGCTGAGTTTTGTAAATGCCCTGGGCTGAGGGCTGCGGTAGAAGGGTGCTCCACAATTCTTCCTGGGGGATAATAATGAGCTTGGGATAACCTAAGTCACCTTTTCTTTTTCATCCAGTCATTAATAATCGTTTGGTTATTAGTATTTGCCTATTTTCTGCAGTTTCTGTTTAATTGTAACCAATGGAAGCTTTTCCCTTCTGTTGGCAAGAGGAGAATGTTTACTTTTTACAGTGTTTCCATTTATCTCTTCAGCTCCTGCCTGGGGCTGTGTGTATGTGTATATTCTTTCGCAGATATGAATTATATTTTCTGTCTAGAGATCATAAGTTTTTTTGAAAGTGAAACAAAATGATTAAACTGAAGTCAACTACATTATTTGAAGCTGCTGTATGTGTTTATCCTCCCAGTGCTTAATCCTTGACTTTGCCTCAGGCTACTAACCCTGCCTGGTTATTAATTCCTTAAAAATGCCCTGAGCCAATATTGCTGCTGTTATAACTTGTTTGGGGCTGAAATGAAGTTGACGTTTTTTTCTTAGCTGCGGCATCTTCTCGCTGTAATGTCACAGGATCAATTGGTTACAGCAGTGCTGCTCTTTCACCGTGTGCCGCAAAAAATTTATTTCTCGTACAGCATCTGTTTAGACTTCTCAAGTTAACGTTTAGTCTACCGGGGACGTAACCTATTTTTAATGGGCGAATTTCAGATCTTTTGGAAGTTCACTCCACAGATCCTAAGTGGTCTATTAGGAAAGAAAGGCAAGATTGGGAACTTGGGTCATTATTCTGTAGGAAGAGGAAAGCTGTGGAATGGGGGTGAAATACAATACCGTTCGAAATGTTGTAAACTTCTTTCTGTATCTATTTTGCGGCTGATTTCATAAACTACTTTAAAATGCTCCCAGGGACAGAAGGTTGGCCAAGCACGTTTGAAATTTTCCTTTCCTGCATGTGTGGATGAGCTTCTTCCAGGCTGGAGCTGAGAGTTTTCTGTTTTAATCGAAGCCTCCCTATTTAAAAAAAAAAATAAAAATCAACTAACGTGCTGTAAAATGACAGATTAGCTTCGGGAGCAGCCAAACAGCTTGGCGAATTATCTCCTAGCGCTAAAGCCGTCCCCTCCTTGGTCAGCTGGCGCGGGCTGTGCGATAGCGCAGACGGTTTGTGCTGCCCAGCGTGGCTCCGGCTGCCTCAGCGCTGATGGGGCCGTGTCGGAGGAAGGAAGGAGGAGTCTGAGGATGTGGCCGTACATGGGGCCGCTGCTCGTCTGTGCCCGGCGTGTTGTCCTGGGAGATTCCCAGGAGATGAGGTAAAACAGCTTTAAAAGCGGGGAGATCACTTAAGCACCTTCAAAACCCAGGACATGCTCCCCTTCCCCCCCCTGTCCAAAAGTTGTCATTAAATAGGAAGCTTTAGCTCCAGATTTCGATTTTGAAAGTGAATGCTTTAGAAGTTCACTGCATAAACAAAATCCCAAACCACTTCTACTGCCTTCCAGGAAACCTTACCCAGTAGACATCTTGGAAGAAAAATCACTGGATTAAAAAACAGCAACAGAAAAAGGTTATCCCGTGCCATCAGCAGTAATATTTAGCAATCTACTCCTCACCTAGTCACAGAAGTCCAAAATGTAGAATACTTCTAAGTGTCCTGGCATGTCCAGCCACCAGAGCATCTTCCAGCTTGTGTTATAGATCAGGGCAGATAACTTGGTTTCTAATCCTCTTGCGAGGGACAACACAGAATGTTATTTCAATGCCTCTTCATACCAATCTATAAAGAAGACTTAAATATTTGAATAATATAGTGAAAACCTTTAGTCCGATATGTTGAGTTTATTATGTTTCATTGACCTATTTGTGTCTTGTTCTGTTTGCATCACACCATCGTAAAGTTCCCTCTGTTCTCATAGTGCCAGAAACTGTAGAATCACCGAGTGGTTTGGGTTGGAAGGGACCTTAAAGCTCATCTAATTCCAGCCCCCTTGCGATGGGCAGGGACATCTTCAACCAGACCAAGTTGCTCAGAGCCCCGTTCACCCTGGCCTTGACCATCCCAGGGACGGTGTCACCTGCAGGCTCGCTGAGGGTGCGCTCAGTCCTGCTGTCCAAATCGCCATTAAAGATGTTCAACAGCGCCCAGCCCAGTACTGACCTCTGAGGAATGTTTCCAATTACCATTTAAATGGTAGAGTTAATCATCATGGATAATTAAAGCAAAGGCTGTGTGAAGAATGCTGAAATTCTCCGAGTATTAAGCCAAGAAATTATTTTTATGTAAGGTTACTGTAGTGAATATAATATGAAGTAATTTCATCCATGCTAAAAAACTTCATTAGCTATAATCCATACTTGCTATCTCACCATTTTCCCTGTTACGACACTTGTGGGAGACAAAGTTAACAAGACAGTCAGCAGTCCGTAATTAAGAGGCAAGTGGCCCCATGGCGTGGGACATCACAAGCAACTGTTTTTGGGTCAGTGAATGTAATTTATACTTCTAAGTTTGTTTTCAGCGTATTTTTTATAATGTTGTTCAACAGCACTATAATAGCTTACTGAAGTCGAAATGCGAGATGCGTAACGCTAGTGGTATGTAAAGCGCTCCAGAAATTATATGGAGACATCCAACTGCCTTTTCTCTCGGGGAAAGAAGAGTGTCGCCTTTCGTAGCTGCATAAATTTTCCTTAACCAAAGCAAGTTCCTGCTTCACATGGGAGGAGAAGGGTCTGTAATACCTCCTGAAAGTCCTTTTTTTGGCCAGCACACAGCGTGAAGCTGGTTCTGCCACCGCCATCCTGCAGCAAACTTGCTCTTTTGGATGGTGGCAAACCCAGAGCAAATGACTTAGTGGAAGCCTGGATGGATGTGATATGGTCTGTAAAAGCAATGGGGAAGCTCATTCAGATAAGTGTTATTTCTTATGCATTAAAAGCTGTGAATTAGATGCTGGAAATGAAAGATCCTAATCTTGAGAAAGTAGAACAAATTTAGTTTCAGTGTTGAACTTGGTCCTCCTGGCTGCGCTGAGGAATCTGCAAAGATTTGGAACATTTAGCAGAATTGGGCTGAGCATCAAGACAGGCTGGAGTTTGCGTCGAGCTCTGCTGATCTTGTTCCCCGTCGCAAAGGGAGGTTCAGCTCCCTGAAGTGTGCAGCACAGCCTGCCACACGGGAGGGAGTTAGCGAAGGGTTAAGAAGCCGGAGCGGTTGATCAGAACCGCTAGAATTTCCATAGCACTTCTTGTGTTTTCAGAGCCACGTCGTCAGCGCTTACGCTGGCGCGGGAGCAGGCAGGGAGCTGCTGGCAGGGAGACAGCGCATCCCAGCTACTCACTGTGCCACCAAACTGCACCCTGCTGAGCAGGGGACGAGAAGGACGAGATACATACATTGCATTGAAGATCTGCTAGTCGGGGGAAAAGAAAGTGAGTCATTTTAGTCCTGTCTCGTCATCCCCCCCCACTTCAAATCGTGCACAGCCCTTCTCCGCTCCCTTGCTTCAAGTGCAGCCCTGGAAGCACAATCTAGTTGTTTCAAGAGGAGTTCTGCTCTGGAAAACATCCCCTTTCTGACTCAACGGCGCTGCCAAAGATTATTGAGAGCCTGTATCTGCTGACTCCAGTGACAATTTCTATTAAGTTTTCCACCACGAATTTCTATGGTGATGCATGAACAAAAAAGAACACAGCTTGACTTTCAGCTCTAGAGCTATTTTTACAAGTCTGGCTCCTAAAGACAAACAAAAGAAAACATTTTCTTTCTAAACTGAGTGTATTTGACACTGAAGGTCAATGAGAGATAACACAACCAGAACTCTGATGTTTATGCACACGGTTGCTTATAGAGCAAATTAAATGATTTAATGACCTGATGCTGTTTTCTTCTATCTTCCCTAAATGAAATATAAGCCTCTTCACCCCTTTGTGTGCCCCTCAGCCTGTCCCTTCACCCAAAAACCCTTAAAGGATTTAGTCTGTGCAATCTACACCTTCCATTACCCTTCCAGGCGCAGCAACTGGAATTCCTGCAATGAGATTCAGGGGTGTGGTGTGGCCACTGCTGCCGTGATTCACTCGGTCATTTCTTCCCTTGCTAATTAATATCAAACAACCAGAGAAGGAATAAAAGGTACCACGTGCCTTAAATCCTTTTTTTTCCTTGTATTCTCTGAAAGAAAGAAAGAAAATAACCCTGGGAAGCAGTTGGGTCAGGGGGATGCAGAGGGTTGGTGTCTATTGATGCTCAGAGCTGTGCGTGAGCCTGGTTCTCCTCCAGGGAGAGGGAAGAGAGAAGGAGAGGTGTGGATTTTTTTATCAGAAGGTGCTTTTCTCATGGTGCCCAAGATAAAGGGACGGACATTCTCACAGTGGAAGAGGAACTGGATCCTGAATTAGGTGCTTCGCTAATGTGCCTATTTTTTCCAGTCCAAGTAGTTCTGCCTAGCGCCTCAGGCTTCTAGAATGGTGTTTTATGCCGCTGGGGGTCTCACATTTGTATTTTTCAAACCAAAGAAGATGCGAGTTTTGTAACTTCTTCATCCTCTCCCTCCTTCTTTCTTAATACAAGGTTCAGTCCAAGTGATGGTTTTGATTTGGGGGATTTTTTTTTTTTTTTGAGTCAGCTTAATTGTGATATTATGTGGTTAATTTTATTTGGATGGAAATAATTTAATATGGCACATAATGTAGTGAGATCCTGATTTTTTTTTTTTTTGGTCGAGTTTACAGTCTTTCTTCCAATGTGGGCTGTGGTTTCATTACAGTAAGTTCCTGCTTTGGATGCAGAGGCTTACGTCAGATTCACCAGCTGCTGCTCTGTCTGAACAGGCAGTGTGCCAGTACCAAGGATTAGCTGGGTTACTGTTTGTCCCACCAGTTGTTTTTGAAATCTTTAACCGCAGAAACATCCTTGTGTGTCATCCCTGCAACTCAGGGCCTGATGCCCTCTCTGCCCACCCTCCTTTTTCCCCCTGCCCCAGGTGATCTATTTTGCTGGCACTTTTGGTATTCGATGTCTTGCTTTGGAAAACAGTTTTCTAAACATATTTGTGTTTTACTGTAAGCTAGCAGTCTTCCGTTTAAATATCTTTCACCTCTTTTCTTAGATGATGGCTTTTTGGGAATGGGTTTCCTTCCCCTATCACAGTGGCTCCAGTATTCAGATGCTGTCATTAAAATGCTTATCAGAGGGCTTGAATGACTCGCTTTCTGATAATACCGGCTGAGGAGACAGCAGCAGTAAGCAGTGCTTACCCGAACCACAGTTTACTCAGCTCGTGGAACAATTTTGTCAATAAAATCACCTTCATCCTGCAAGAGCCATGGCTTGGGGACACTGACTTTGTGCAAGTCTCTCTCAGTCCATCAACTTCATGGGTAAAGCCGAACTGAAATCCTAAACTGGCTCCTAATTTAAGCTAAATTGCCATGTGGGTGCAGGCGGGGATTTGCCTTCCAGGGGCTGCCTGGCTGTATTTCCCCCGAGGAACTGGGGCTGAGCGCCTGCGTGACGGCGCTGGGAGCGGAGCTACACCCCTGTTGTTGTTTGTCTGCTATTTCTGTGCTCCCACGAGAGCATCTTGGGACTTATCTCGTGTTTCTTTTCTACTAAGATGCTTCTGCAGTCTTCAGCTCTCCCCTCGCCCAAGTTAATCGTGACAGTTTTGGAGCAGGCATGTCCTTTAGGGCAAATAGTGGGAAAGTTGTTGGGAGACCATGAACACTTCAGTGCATTTGCTGCTGTGCTCCTTGCAAGGATGACAGGTTTTAGCCCAAGTTTAAAACGGAAATCTGAATTGTAAGCGCAGCTTAAGCCAGTACAGCCAGCCTGGGCCGACATACTTGTACCAAAGGTGATGATATTGGGGCAAAACACACGCAGGAGCCGAGGGGAACCGTGAGTTGAGTGAAGAGAGACAACGGTGCTGTTCCGCTGCCCCAGGGCAGCTGTTTCCCTCCAGCTATGGGATTTAACTTTGTTAACCACGCTAGGTCGATCGGAGCGTGCGTTTCAAGGTCTACAGAAGATTTATTCTCAGAAGGAGGGAGAATATTTTGAGGCCTATAAGATTCATGCTGTGAGCGTAAAGAAGTGTCTGGCAGAAGAAAAACAGTAGCTTGGCTGGGGAAGAAAATGTGGCAGGTTTAAGACTGTAGTTTCCCTCTTTCCCCCTAAATACTCTTTGGACAGAACAGTGTGGGTCTTTACTCTAAAACCCTGTTGTTTTTTTCCCCAGCACACAATTTTGCCAGGTGAGTACAATTGTGATGGGAAGTCTGTGTGGAGCTGCATCATCTTCAGTTTCAGTCTTTGTCAGCAGCCATATGATAGCGGGATGTGTTTATATTTAGACTGTCGGTATGTGTCTCGTGAATGAATAGGGAGAAGCTTTTGTTCAGACCTCCCCTGGACGCTGCAGCTATTGTCAGCACTTAGCATTGCAGACCAGAGTGCCCCAGCAGCGAGAGGCTGAACCAGCTGCAGCGTATACATGGCTATATGGGCCTGTGCACTGTAAACATTGCCCCCCAGTTCTTGCTGCTCCTCACTGTGATGGGCTCTGCTGCTCCTGCACTGCTGATCGTCCCAAGCCATCTTATTGCGGCCTTTCAGTACTTAAGATGGGGNGATGTCCCTGCTCATGGCAGGGGTGGCACTGGGTGAGCTTTGAAGGTCCCTTCCAACCCAAACTGTTCTATGGTTCTATGATTCTATGTTGTTTCTCTTCAAAGAACTCCAAGCTTTCACTCCCCACACTCATCTCTCATGATTTCCAGCTAAGTACTCAAAACCACCATCAGGTGATGGTTTTGCTCCAGTGTTCATGCATCAGTTATCTTCTAGAAGTGTCCTGCCCAGAGGACGGTGCACCAGTGTGCCAGGAGTGCCCACTAAATTCTTAAATGTACTTCTTCTGCTGGGTTTAAGGTCACCTGAGGAAGCCAAAGGGATAGTAATGGGAGGAGAAAAGACCCCACCCTAATTGTAGTTTAATAAATATCAGACTTTTATATCATTTTAAAAAGAAATAACATTTCAATAATATGTATACACATTTTAAGAGGGCATTACTTAACCATTTGAAACCTCGTAGCTTCCAAGCTATTGAAGATTACTTAATTGGGGAATTCAGTAAAAAAGTTAACTGTCTTGTGTTGTCCTTGATAAACTCTTAGGTACTCTACAAGCCAAAAGATGCCAGTGTTTGGGGTTTTTTAAAATGTTGGTAGTACCTCTCTTAGTACAGTAACACATAGCTTGTTAGTACTCTGAATGACAGGAGGAAAAGGTGATTTTCTCTGATACTTTGAGAGCTGGGACCTACTTAGCAAGCATCCTACCTCAAAGATATTCTTTCCTTTGTCAAGTGCCATGTTTCATCTTGTAAATGACACAGAACTACAATGGCCCGTGTCTCATTGGCTCTCCCTTAACAAGGAAAATACAAAATCCTGCAGTGTTATGGCAGCTTTTCGTTGTCCCATGGACTGTTACTAAGACGGTATAAATGATGCCTGTTTAATTATTGGAGAACTGACATTGCCGTGCCACTAAAGGATGTTCTCTGTTGAGGAGAGAAAAATAGGCTTCCTGACTGTAAAGACTTAATGGATTATCTTAAAAATCAAGTTGATTTAAGGAAGTTAAAAAGAAGACAGTTCTGAAAGCTCCACAATGCAAGGAGTGGGTTTTTTCTTTAATGTTATAGCTGTATCACGTTCGTTTATGTTCAGGTGCCAGTTAGCAGCACGATCTCGTCAAAATGAATGTATTGTTCCTCAGACCCCAGTTTATTGTTCCTCAAGCTCTATTTTTGTTTAACTGTTGTCCGCGGTGGGGAAGCCGCTCTTTTGATGATTCAGTGAATTGTCAGAACAGTCCATCTTGTCTCCGTATCTTTGTTTCTTCCTTCCCCATGCCGCCTTCCAAGGCCGTGTTAGCAAACAGATGATCAGCAACGGATTAAGCGCTGCTTACGGGGAACCAGCTGTGGACTAGGACCTGATCCAGCAAACCATTGAGCCACGGACTTTGTTTCACTGATGTCAGTCCTGACTATATGTGTTCTTAAAGGTGAACAGAGGCTTTGGTGAATAGGTCTGCAGGGATATTTGTAAGTGCATGTCAGGATTGTCATGACAGGAAAAAGGTGGCTTTGCCTTAGCAGTGCTTCTTCAGTGGCTTTACTCTTGCAGATAAGATTCATGATTCCACTCCGATTTCATTCAGAATTTATGGAGAGGTGCCTGTATATGTTTTGGACAAATACTGCTGTGTCCCCAGGTGAGGTTGGTCAAGTTGTTATGTCAACAGTTTAGAGGCCTTTGAGAGAGTTTCACACTGTTTATGGTTGGGCCCATGCTTCTTCTGTAAAGAAAAGTAAAACTCTTTCCAAAATATGTAGCTAGACCTCCCCTGAAATATTCCTCACGTTGCCAAGTCTCATTCTTGTGTTACAACACAAGATATTTTCTCTGCTTGTGGTACATTTGTTAAAGGGAAGCGTTCTCCTGTTTCAAGGTTGGTGCCGGTGTTTCTGAACTTGTTTGTGTGCTGGGTAATCGAGGTAGGTCACTGAGCTCTTCCACCTCCAAAATGTGTGGTTTTTCTTTAAAATGGAGAAAACCTGGGAAAAACAATCCTGTTTTCATTCGTTAGAGCTCGGCTGTGCGCTTTGATATAGTGCAGTTCTTGAAATAAAATACACAGATTTGTTAAACACCAGAGAAAGAAAAATGGTGCTCATTGTATTGGTATCGCTTCAGTCTTTAGTTTATTGTGGATATGAAGTTAAAACACTAATATCAAAGAGCGTTCTAAGAATATGCATAAGTTAAATTATTTAATATAGTTTTCTTTTATAAATGTCATAGATATCTTAGTAGTATTGCCTAAGTTGTCTGATTTTGCTTTATACTAGCAATAAAGTTGTATTTGTGAGTTGATGTAGAAGGGATCATTCAAAACATAATGATTAAAACCAAATTCCTTCTCAAATGCTTTTAAGAACCCATACCACATAGTGCCTTGTGTAAGAGAACTTTTACATAAATCAGCATCACCCTGATTTGTTTTTAAAATAAATATTAACACAACTCTGGTGCATTTTAAAAATATAAAATTCCAATGTTAGAAATCAAGACAGCTGTAGTGTTGCTACATATTACAGATGTTAGTATGTAAATACATTAAACAAGAAAATTACGCTTTTAAACTGAAATTTACTGGTTTGAACATCATTTGAAGGTAGTGCAGCAGTAGAACAGTGGATGATCCATCACATGGTTGGCTGTAACCGCCACAATCTTTTTCATTATCAGTTCAGTACTGGGAAACTGCAGAGTCCTAGAAAATCACGGCTTTAGGAGGAACAGTGTGTTTAGTCTTGCTTTGCTTGCTCATACACGAAACGGTTGTGCTGACAACTAAACTGCTTTGAAGATTCCCCAGTTCTTCTTTCAGGACTAATACTCTTATGGACCAGATTTCGGGTGACGTGCGGGCCCCCTTGTAACTACCGAGACTGGAAAGTCAAGTCAGTAAGCTGAAAGGGAAGTGTAAAATTGTATGGAGAGACTATTCTGTATGTAAGAAACAATCTTGGTATTAAGATTGTATAGTTTATATAAAAGCCTTAGCTTCTTAGGATATTGGCGCTTTTGTGCTTTGATGGTGTCACTATAGTCAGTTAATCTCACAACGTGGACTTTTTGAAACTGTACTTGTAAAAGTCATGTAAAGAGAATCCAGGTGAAGACGTTGAGTTAAATTTTGGGTTTCTTTTTGCCATTCGAGCTGAAGGTGGCAATTAATGCAGTCTTCTTGATCTTTTTGCGTTTAGTCATTCAGCAGAAAGCGTGAAGCTCTCAATTCAAGCCTCCAGACAGCGAGTGATTGCTTCCTACCATGCTGAATAGGGCTGTTTCTGAACTGCGACTGTATCTAATCAGCAGAGAGTGGGCTGACTTCACACCAGTTATTGAAAACACATTTTCAGAAGGCTTCTTTGCTGATAAATATCCAACCAGAATTCTCTTATATGTTGTAGTATGCATTGGTATTGAGGAATGTTTAGCAATGCATGTATAGTATCGACCGTACAAATAGGGGTTTGTAATACTTCTTAGCATATTCGTTATGAATTCTTGAAGTGTTAAGTTATCTCTGTCTTACAGTATATCTGTGCTGAGCAAACCGTGGCTGGGGGCCAAACCCATTTTACAGCTATCCAAAACAGTCTTGTGACCAATCAATCAAGTTTACACTTACAAAATGCCCATAGTGTAAGCACCTAAGGCGCTGTGCATAATCCATACTAAAATAAATACGATATACCGTCTCTGAATAGTGAAGTCAGGTGAAATTAGACATGTGCCTCTGAGGTTGTAGTAGCTGTAGGAATAGAGTTCTGTAGGAGGAGGTACAAATGCACACAGCTCATGAGGCAGCCGCACGTTTAAGGTGTGAATGGCAAATTGATTGAATGTCTGAAGGGACTGTAAGGAGAGTGAACAAGGTTTTATAAATGGGGCACAATCGCGCCGCTGCAGCTTCTTCTGCAAACTAATGTTTAGCCCTGTGGAGAAGGCTTCTCCTCTCATCTACCACAATCACAACTCCGTGAGCTTCAATTACTACTAACACGTACCTGCTGTTTGGTCAGGGGTATTGACTGTAAGGGTGGACAACCCCTAAGCTTAACAGATTTTGCAATAACAGCACTTGCATATTGGTAAAGTGTGCAGCTTGGTCAGCATCTTTTTTTCTTTGGAAAAAGGGAAACAAGCGCCATGTCATGAATGAGAAACATTAAAAAAAAGGGGTGTGGGGGGAACATACAGCACACAGTGGGTCTGGATTCTGTGGCGTGGTTAAGAACCAATGAGATGAGGGCTTTACCCTGTTTGGCATCACCTTTGCTGCATAAACCCGATTTCTAGGATCTGTCATCCAACCAGCATCTTCACCTTCGTCTTCCTACCTCCCAGTCCCCCGTTCTCCTGGCCTGACTGGCCCATGTGCAGAAGCACAATGTGCAATCTGCCTCCTGGTCTGTGGTTCTGTCTCATCTCTGCATAGAGTGTGCAGCTATTGAGCACCCAGCCGCTCTGTGCCTGTGACAGCAGCAGTGATGGAAAGAAAACGGCGTTTTTTGAGAAAGGCTGAAATAGTTTAGAGAGTGCGGAATTCTGATACGTGAATCCGGTATTCAACGCGCAGGTAGAAAAAATTGCTTCCTGTGCTGCTAATCCTTGGCTGGGTAATTGACAGCCTTCTGGAACTTCATTTCTAGCCTTTTCAGCTTCCGTTGATAAAGATGCAAAAAAGACAGACATGTACAAAAAGACTGTATATAGCGTATAATTCGTTTTGTCGAGCTAGAACATCTAGCTGAATATGCCATTGATTTATCCTGGCACTAATTCCTGGTGAGTAGCTCGTTTTGAAAGTAGCTACAAGTTGGCATATTTGCAGGAGCGTTGAATTCTGGCACGCAGTCACTGTTGTATTAAAAACGTGATGTGCAGTGAGTCTGGAGAGCCTTTGAAAGTGAGATATCAATAGAAGCTCTGAGTTGCATTGTTATTCTCAGTACATACAGCGTAAAAAAACCCAAACAGAGGAAGCTATATGTGTTACCAATAGTGTGCAGTTTGTGGCGTGGATTTTTCTTGCAAAATGTTTTGGTGATATTGCGTTTATTAAAAAATTGTAGTCAAAGCCACTTTAAAGTCCGTATGGTATCTGTTGTGATTGGCTTAATAACAATAGCGTAGTTATGGGTATTATATCTTTATAGCATTGAATGCGCAACAAACATTGCTTGTGAGCAGCAAGTTTTCATAAGAGATGACAGCTGTTTCAGAACCAAAATTATAGCGTATTTATTGAGTGTATACATTCGAGCTGGGCGCAAAATAGCAAAAGAATGAAATCTGTAAAAGAGCTATTTCTTGCTAAGTGATATTTTGCCATAATAAAGCTAGTTGTGTACTAATGAACAATAAGAATGGGTTAGCTGGAAATAACATATTTCTGTAAAGGAAGATGTTTCAAAAGGGTGTCTCTAGCTGCACAATTTACGCACTATCGAGTTTTTTTCCCTTTTCTTGGAGGGAGAGGAGGAAGACAAGAAGGGGGGGAGCTCCTGCAGAACTGGAAAACTTTGCTCAGCAGTGGAAAGTTGTAGTGGAAAACATGGAACTAGAAGAGATGACTAATCATCACCTCTGGAAAGGCAGGATGGATGTGGCCCTGATGGGAACAGAAGGGAGAGAAGGAAGGAGCTGCCCAAAGTTCATCGTATTTTGTATGATCTTGTGATGGGAAGTCTCTGCACTCCGGTCTGGCAGGGCCAGCTGACCAGCCCTTGTGCGATCACCACAAGCATTAGGTGTACGAGAGTGAATTGAGTAGAAAAGATTGATTCCAAGGTTAACTCCAGAGTAGTAGGTTCTCTTCTCTCACTTTTTTGTGGCTTCTCTAAACCTGTACCTGTCTGGAGGATTGGTGAGTACCACCCCAAAATTTCATGTACCTCAAGCCTTTTAGATGCTGTAATCTTGATGTTGGAAATCATGGCCAGGTCCTTAGGAGAGGTTGCAAACAAAAGTGTTGCTACAAGGAGTATTTTAGCGGTTTCATGCTGGCGTTTACTTGTGTGAGCAATCTATATTGCTTACAGGTTTTAGGAACTCGTTGAAGGTTACAGAAAATGCACAGTTTTAGCTTGCATGTTGTTATTGCAGAGACCGTCACCTTCTCACAGAGCTAAAGAAATGTGAGGTGGGAACTTGTAAAAGCTGGATGGAGGAGGTGGGGTGGAGAGCAATTCAGATGGGGGTGTTCATTGCTGCAGATAAGCGAGACTGTGGTTTCCAAGAAGGGGGGGAGAAAAAGAATGTGCAACGCAGCTGAGCAGACAATTCATTGCAAGGCTTAAAAAGCATTGAAATTCAGGCACAAACACTGTACAAATACAAACCAGGGCTCCTGCGTATACAGACAGGAACTTCTGTGTGAAGGATCTTGGCACAAAGGGAGTTTTCAAAATATTGTAAGATTGTTAAAAACTGGTTCCCCAGCATAAATTAATGTAAAATTTCTGGTGTTGCCTGTGAGTGAGTGTCCCGTTGGTTGCGTCTTCCTGAGATCTAAAACTGGGACTAAGAGTGACAGCTCAGATTCACCCTGCGGTGATCCTCTGACAACTCTGTTGGACAAATCCCCTGGAACAGAGGAGAAAGTTTGATCAGAGAATAAACTGGGCTACAAAACACAACTTCAGCAATCGCGAAAATCCTCAACGCTGTGAGGGAAAAATAAACCTGAACAGAAATTCTGTAAAATCCCCGTTGAGGCTGTGTACTGTGTTCCTGAAGCGAATGTGTGTGTGGACACACTGGATGAAGGGCTGTTGCCTAGAGGGCTGCTGAGTTGTGTATTATAAAGAAAACCGAGGAGGAAAAGGAGAATTCAGGGAGCGAGAAGGTTTTGTGTTGCTTGGAGGCATCATTGCTGGTGTGGGCTCACAGGCTGGGCTGGGTTTTATCCACATTTAAACTCTCTTAATGCCTCACCGGCATTTGCTTTACCTGTATGCAGCTGAGTGCAGCGGGGATCTTGGCTTCGAGGAGTTTTTCGGAGGGCTGTAGCCACGCAGATGGGGAGCGAAGGCTTGCGGGAGATGCAGGAGCATCTTACAAAGCCCTTCCCCGAGCTCCCATGTCTCCACTGCCGCTCGGCTTTGGAAGTGTCGCCTTTGAAACCCGGCAGCGGAGAGTTTCTGTGCTCCGAGCATCGACATGGCCAGAAGAGAGAGGTCTCTCTTCTGTATGGAAGAGATTTTTCCAGATGGCGTCATGGAAGGAAGTACCGGGCGATGGTTTGCTGTGCAGTGATAGTTTTGTTTAAGTAGCTTTAAGTTCTATAGATCTTGTTAATCTCTCTGAAAAACCATTATAAAATGCAGTGGAGTTTAATGGTCTTGGGTTTTTTTTCTGTGGCTGCATCGTTTTTTATTTTTTACCAAAGCTATGAAGTGGTTGCTGGTCTTAGAATTTGATGGAAATGCTTTGTAAAATAATAACCGTGTTACTCAGTTTTGTCTGTAGTCTCTGATGCGATTTAGAGCGAAGTTTAAAAAACATTTTGCAAATTGCCAGAGCTCAATACCTAATGCATTGAATTACAGATGGAAAGAAATGCTGTAGTGGGTTAGTAAAAGTATAATGGCTGATCCTATTGGGACCAGGCTGCAGTATCTTTAAAATGTGTGCATCCTAAGTACAATATAAGGTGTAATTTCGAGGCCCGACTTGTTCCAATGTTGACATTTGCATGGAAATTATTTTGCTAGATTCCAGAATGCTTTGCGTAGAAATCCAACAAATAAGGTTAAGTTAGACAGGAAAAGTGATTATTTTTTTCTTCAACAGTAACATCAGCAGGTTTTCCAGTGATATGGAACATGCCATTAAGAAGACTGAATGACTGCTTTTCCTTTAGGAAAGTGTGTGCTCGAAAACTTGAAGTTCCGATGGGAAAAAAAATGGAGCTGATGGGGAATTTTTGCGTCTAGGGAAAAAAACAATCTCTTTTAGCATGAAATGTTTGGATCTGAAACACCTTCCTAGTTCTGATTTTTGCCATCGTAAGCTTGTATTAAAAATATATATGTATATCTAGAACAAAACGTTAACACTGAAACCAAAAAAATGAAGAGTTTTTTCTTGTTCCAGAACTGAGTTGCAGAAGCTTGTGACTGTCTCTTGGCTTTTTTCCACTTCAGAATATGAAGGGTTTCGATGTGGAATATTTGGCATGAGAGAAAATAGAATTCGGACTGCAATCTAGTGTTTGCAAAGCAGTCAGATAAACTATTGTAATTTGATTTTAATTTTTTTCAAGGCAGCCTTTGTAAGGTGCACCTTCCAGAATTACCTGGAAGCATCTGCTGCTTGGGTGTCAGCATTAGGATTTGAGGCGATAAATTGTGTTTACCTAAGGAGGTTTTGGATTCTGAGGAAACTAATGTATTTCTAAGGTGATATGAGAGTTTGGCTGGATTCTACCAACGTTAGGTGAGCGCTATTAATATTGAAGAGTACTTAGTCTCTCTTGGTTTCCCTACTTAGGAGTTACTCCAAGACATTATAACTATTGCTACTGCAACTGCTGCTGTTTTTCTTTGCTTTGTGTGAAGCTGATGTTGGCGAGTGAACGAGCCGCCTATTGTGATGAATCTTTTGAAGAATTATTTTAGGAAACGGTCCGTCTTTCAGAGTTATTTTTAATGACGGAACTGACTCAAGGAGGAGGAAAAACAAAAATCTCACTGATAACATCTGTCTGAATTTCGCAGGTATGTAACGTCGTTCGTTAGGCTGATCCAGGTCTTGCCAGGCTTTCCACGTCAGCTCTAAGTCTTGCTTTCACTTCACTGCGTGTTGAATCTACCTCGAGTAAAGACTCAACGGGTCTGTAATTAAACGAGGGCGACGCTGAACTCTCGTTTGCCTTCTTGGCGTAGTCGTCTGCATCTGAGACCCATCAGCGAACTCTGTGGTGGTGCAAACCAGCTGATTTTTGCCTCTGTGACATAGCAGCCCTTTATACCAACAGGAAAGGACACGCAATAGGACCGGACCAGACTTTTTATACAAAAAAATCCCATCTGTAGTAAGAGACCCTTACACAGAACCAGGATCATTTCCAAAGCGATTTGTTATTTTTCCATATTTGTTTATTAAGTCCCAAACATTACAGGGGATATGTACTGGTTATCGGAAATGCGTTTTCAGGTGGGTATTGTGGTACCAAAGCTTGTCTGCTCTTAAATTCTGGAGTGTGTCATAGAGAGTACTGGTGGAACATGAAGGGTGATGTTGCTGTGGTGTAATACACACACCAGAAGGGATTGGCACTGAAATGCTGGTAACCACAAAGAGCAGAGAATTTTCCCCTCCAGTTTCCATAGTCAGAGATGGCCCGACATGGATTTTGGGGGAGAAGCGCACACTTGACACGTTACAGGCTGAGTTTTGCCTTTTGTAGTGTGTCTTGAGATCAAATCAATGCCTCTCGTCCTCAAGAAATAGATACTGCAAAAAAAAAAGTGCAGGATAAAATTACCTGTTTTGCTTTGTTTGCTTTTAGGTGAGTGCCAAAAGCAAAACTTTAAATGGTTGATCATTTAATGATTAGAATAATCAGTTCGGTCGAAATAGCATACTGTTTTCAGGCCTGTTTTTAAATCTAACCTGTTCAGGCTAGAAAGGAACTCGAAAATAAACCAACATCAGAATCTTAATGTATTTGCAGACAAACAACTGCATATTCCCACTGAGTAATTCTGCTACTTAAATATTCTTTGCTCTTCTGGTTCTGTATCTGCCTGTGATCTTCGGGCCGGTTCCTTGGAGATCAAGCAGTCAAGCCAACCAACACCAACACACAAGTGTTGACAGCAGAGGAGAAATCTGCTTCTTCGCAATCTCTGTCTTGGTTTGCAGGAGTTTCATCATTGTGCAAACAACCGAAGGGCTTGGGGTATGAGCACTGCTTGGGTTTTTGTTCGGAACATAACGCTAATGTGAAAGTAAAAAAGCGTATCTTAGAGCAACGTAGTCCTTTTCATTATTCTTATTCACTTGGGGTTGATCAGACTGCTCTTATTTGTTTGACTCATAATATTTTAATAATAAAGCAGTTTCTTATTTGTCTAATCAGTGGTTGGTATACTGTTGCTTTTCAATAGAAATGGAGCTTTTAATTGTGTTCATCACCTGGACTTTCCCAGAGAGTTTAATAGCCCATAAACACTGTGGGAAGACGAATCATCATAGCTTTCTTTTTTTCCCCCCCAAAAAAAACCAAATAATCTTGATTTGTTACAGATGAATATACAGAGTACTTAATATAATCTAAATAAATTGCATGTTGATAGAAGCAGCAATGCATGAAAAAGAGGAGTTGCACAGATTAAAATGTATTTATAACAAGTAATATTTACTACTGAAAAGTAATTGTCTGTATATGTTATTCTGCAAGTCTCATGTTTAAAATTTGGTGTGAATATTCAAGTAAGGTTCTTTAATATGTTAAAATTACATCTTACCTCATATTTGTCAGTTGAAATTTGTTTCCTGCAATAGGAAAATAACAGAACTTCTCTTAATTAACATTTTGTTTGGATTACATTCGTATTCAAATCCATTTGTTTTCATTCCGTCATCAGTTAAAGAAGAGCTTGTAGAGACGAGTTGCATTCTTGTGTGCCAAGATGATCGGGTCGAAATGCTGTGACTTGCAAAGTCTCTTTGTTATATATGTATTCCAGACAACTCCATCTATTTTATTCTCATCAAAATCAAATGATAGCAAATACTTTCTTTACCCAAGATCCTGTGTTCCCCAAGAGCCCTTCAGCATTACCTTTAACATTACGTTACATTACTGATGAATTTAAAAATACCAAAACCAGAATTTAAGCTGATTCCATTTAGCGCCTTTTTCTTACGTAGGTGAGTTGGGCTCACTCGCCTTTTTTTAAGTCGAGCTTTTCTGGAGGTTTTTTCCATTTGCACCCTTTGCCTGTGATGGTTCCAGGATAAGGCCAATTCCACTGAAGCTTTGTCAGATTAGTAAAGAAAAATCAAACTCATACAGCAAAGCTGGAAAGGATGTAAAAAGGTCTCTAATGTATTTGCTATAAATAAGGCACGTAGCAAAAAAGTCTTATTTACAGAAGGTCAGTGAGTAGCTCATTCCTGTGTAATTTTGGGTGGGGATATACAAATTGATGTGCAGGCTCCCCACCGAGTTTCATTTTTTCTATTGCCTTTGTATTTCATTGTGGTCGTGAATTACAATATATTGCAGAAATCCCTGTTTTACAGTCTCCACGAACCTTTTAGAGGGGTCTAAAACAGACCACTTAAAATCAGTATTGAGTTTGCGAACCGTGGAGGAAAAAAGTGATTTGATTATTCAGTTGCGAATAATTTGAAGGATTTGAGGGAGGGAGGCTTGAGCCTTTAAATTGAACTGTACAAAGCACCCAAGTGTTTTTGCACTGACTTCACTTAGCAAAACAAAAAGAGACGAAGGTCCGAGGAGGTTATTGTATTCTTTAAAAACAACCTGGCTTTCCTTTTTCCTGCCCCCGTGGAAAAGTCCATTTGCTTCTGGCTATCATAGATGATAAATTCAGGTTTGGCAAAATGGCTTTGCCTGGACCTGAAGGTGCCGGCTGCTATCTCATGGTTGCCGATTGAAACAACGTGCGGCCCCCGGTGGAACAGAGGAATTGGAAACCCCGCTGGGGAGGGTAAGGTGATTTCTTTGTGTCTCTGGAAGAAAACGAAGAGATTTGTGCTACATAAAACTTTCCTTGTTGGAGACTTAGAGGCTGTGTCTGAAGAGAAATGTGGGTTTGGTCAGGAGGCAGATGGCCAAAGCCGGCAGCAGTGCGTTTCCAGGATGCAGTGGTGTTTCTCAAATGTGAAGGTGCTCGAGAATGCAAAAGGTGAATTACCGATGGTGTAAACGTTCGGCTAAAGCGGTGTTGATGTGTAAGGCGGCAGGTGGAACGTCCTTATCTTGCACGCTGTTTTGGGAAAGCCAAGGGCTGCAAGCTTGCAAGCTTTGTGTGTTCTGAGCAAGTCCTTAAAAAGGGTAATAAAAACGAAAACTTATAACACTTGCATAGAGTTAGTGCCAGGTTCAGAGCATGTTAAAGCCCAGCTTTCCATGCAATGGGTACTGAGCTTGTGAAACTTGTTGCCAAAGGGTATTACAGATGCGTATGGTTTAAAGAGAGGCTGGATGAGTTCATGGACAGGAAAGCCACTGAGGGTTATTTAGAAACAACCAACTTAGGAATTCTCTGAGCTGAAAGCATTACGTGGTATTAAGAAGATTGCACTTGATTATCCTATCTCATACTTTTTCTTGGTCATCTTTTCATGACATCTGTTAGAAGGTGGATCTTAGGCTGGGTGGATCTTCGCTTTGAAATAGTACTGCAGTTCTCCTGGTCTTTTCTTCCAGAACACCATCTGCCATGTATGACAGGCTGGTTACAAAAATAAACCGGCAAAAGGCAGAAAACACAGCCGATTAGAAAAATTATGACAGTATGCATAGAGAGGTCAGTAGACCAGTCACGTATCCATCGCGTTGTGTCACTGTTCTCCTTTCTTTGTCCCTGCAGAACAACACCGAGTTACCAACAAGGGGGCAAAGAAACGCTCCAAGGGAGATCAGGGCACGGCCCCCGAGTTTGTGCACGTCTGGCGGGTTGAAAGGAATTGCAGAGCCTGTTTCTTATCCCATGCCCTGGCTTACGGTACAAAAGGCAGGGGTGGGAACGTCTGGAGGGGAGTGGGAGGTCAGATAATAGTATTTGGTTTGGTTTAGTGACCTGCATTCCTTGCTCCTGATTACCTATCATTAGTTTGTGCGGTGCCGCTCTCTGTGCCCTGGGAGCAGCTTTAGCGCTTTCTTTGGGGTTGGGGTTACTCTCTGGGTTCCCAGGCTGGTGTGTGGAAAGGGGAGGAACAAGGGCTTCTCCTGAGGGCAGGACCTTTCAGATCTTGTTCTTTCGCTTCCGTATGAAGTGGCAGGCTGTCTCTTTTCTTTTTTTTTGCTGAGATAGCGGGCATGAGCTTGTCAGCAGGAGCACTCCCTTCCTGCAAGCAGGACGTGGAAAAGGCAATTGCAGGGGGCAGGATAAAACACCACCCAGCAAGAAGTTGTATCTAAAAAGCAGCGTGGACTCCCGACTCTCCACGAGCCTCCATACAGAATAAACCTTACTGAAAAATATGAAACATGCATACTAGATTCATCCTTTTGGGAGTAAATGGCACACGTAGCCTCATTTTTGGTTCAGTCAGTTGCCTGGCCCTCTGTCTTGGAGGACCTGAATTTCTAGAAGCAGGCTAGATATTGATTTCCTTTCCTGTCCTTTTGCAAGAATAGGCCGTATTTTGGATCTTCTTATTTTTCAGTTCCTGAGGCTGCAAATCTGAAAAGTGGTGTGTGGAACTGGAAGAGTGGAGGTCATTGACTTCCATGTGCCTAGCCATCGGTGTATTAAAATAGTACGATTAAGAAAAGTCCTGTTAAACTTTCCACATTAAAGTATTGCATTTGTATGACTTTGCAAATTTTTAGGTCCTATCAAATCAGAATTTTTACAGAACCCACGTAGAATCTGTACTTCATCGTACGGGCCCAGTACGGCGTGGTCTCGTCCTTACATCAGAGAAATGTGCATCTAAATAAGCAGGATTTGTGATTTGTGATTCTTTTAATTTCAATCATTAGTTTTGGGTGTGGGTTGGTTTGGTTTTGTTTGTTGGTGGTTTTGTTGTTTTTTTTCCTTACATCAGTTTTTGGCAGTCTGTGAGGACCATTAATTTGTTCAGACCTCTAGTTAGTGACAGAGGAAACAGTGGCATTCAGTCTGACACGGGCAATTAAGTATTTTATTTTCAGGATCGGATAGGCAGGGTTACTTCAGAAAGAAAAAGCAGAGGAGAAATATGATTGCCAGTGAAGCCTAGATAACACTTGTCATATCTAAGATGTATGTGCTTGGACAACGACTTGTATTGCAATGATTTCTGAATTTATGATTGTTTGTAGAGGTGGGTTACAAGCAGCATTGTAATACTTTATGTTTTTAATTACAACTGGTAGCGCTGAAGCCAACAGCAAAAAATAGTACAGTGGAGAAACAACTATTTAGGGTCTTAAAACAATAACCAAACCCTCTCTAGAGGCAATAGTTAACAATTTTTTCCATTGTTAAAGGGCGTGGATTCAGTTTGTAGTCCCTAATAAAAGATGCTGAAATAGACTTCCTAGAATTGTGTGTGTGAGTTATCATCCTTGGTGGCTGCGAAAGTGTGTGGGGGACATCTGTTTGTAAAAATTGCTCATTCTCTGGCAAGCAGTGTTTACTTATTTTAATTAGAAAGGATTTAAGATTGATTGGCGTATTTTCCACAACTGTTTACGTGCACAAGTAACACGCTTAAATTTCTGCCTGATTTCTGAACTTCGCTTTTGATATTCCTGAGATTTCCTCAACGTTTCAGCTGAATGTGACAGGACTTAGTTGAGAACTTATTCAGTGACTCTTAAATATTGAGGCAGTTGAAGTTGACTGATTCTTCAGGCACCCAAGGTGAATTTCAGTATGTACATTATATTAATAAGAGCAGAATAGTTCTTAAATAATATTGTAAATGCTTCTAAATAGCTAGCTTTTGATCAGTGTTACGGGCATAATTACTGGAATAAATCCTTGATTGCATCCAGTATCTCGGGTGTGGATAATGGGAGGAGTACCTGCCTTGGAGCAAGAAGGTTTGTCTCTCCATGGCAGAGGAGAAAGGCAAGACATAAATCTAAAACCAAAAACATACAGCAGGAAGGCTGCTGTGGCTGCTGAGGTGAAGCTGCTTGCTAGTTGTTAGAAATTACAGTTGGTTTCGAAACGCCTGGTTTGTGGTAGGATCATTATTTGTTTAAGCAACCCGAAGAAACTGCTCTTCACTATATTTTCATCTAAATCCCCCATCTAAATTTAAAAAAAAATATTATTTTGGACCGTGAGTTGTTTGGTTTTTTTCTCCTGGGAAAGTGGGCCTGGCCAGTTCTTCCCCTGAGCATCTTCCTCAGCCTGACACAGTCAACAGGCAGGTTTTTCATTGACAACAAGGGTGATAGCATTAAGAGAAATGGTTGTTAACCTAATCCTTTCACAGATAGCGGTTTTGAAATTCATAGTCTTTAAGTCAGGCTTTTTGAGAGTCAGGATAGCAGCCAGGAATTCACCCAGCTAACTCTATTGTTTGGGATTATATTCCGGGAGCACTGTGTTTAGTTAGTGCTTTGCTTTTGCTTCCCAGTTGTTCAACCTTTGTTTCCAACGAATGGGGTTGTTTCATTACTGGTGCCAGATGCAAGAAGCATCTTTTTGTGTTTGTTAAATGGGCAATGATGAAGTGCTTTAAGTGCTCCAAAGGTTTCCCCTTATATTTATGTAAAACAACAACAACAAAATAGCTACAAGTGAACTTCTAAAGCTTTTTTTTTTTCTAGCAGTGGTAACACTCAGGTGAAAATAATTGAAGCTGCTTGTTTCTTCTAAATATGCGGCTGAAGCCTTGTGCTTTTCGGTGCAGAAGGAGCCGGAGGCTGGATGGACCTTTTACTTACATTTTTGTTCGTGGCTTATTCCTCATTGTGGCCCTTCATAGCTCCAAGCATGTCGGTGTTGCAGTGGTAAGGATGCTTCAGATTGCCCTATTTTGCTCTGCAAAATTAATAAAATCAGGAAGGAGAAAACAGGACCAAGAAGAGAGCTTGCCAGTTATTTGTCTTTTTAGTTTTGAGACCCGACCTCTGTATCCTCCATCATGTCCCGGTTAATCGGTGGGAGCTGGTGATGCCGTGGAAGGCGGGAGTGGGCACACGCTGTTCTGTGCCCTGAAACTGTGCACAGAGCTGTGACACGTAGCGAAATACCAACTTTTTCCCGGTTTGTATTAAGCTGTTTCCCTTCTGGCTCCTTTTTCTCTCAGGTGGCATTTTAAAAGCTTCCGTGTTTTGTGAGGAGTGTCTGAACAGTTTTATTTCTGGGTAGTTTATTAAAGGGAAAAAAAAATATCTTTACCCATTGCAGAAAAAATAGCTGCTATGTGTCCACCCGCTGCTTTGGTGAACTTGGCCTTCTGAGGACTCTCAAGACAGATGCCTCTCCTATAATCACCATCCTTAAGCTGTTTTCCTTCAGAAAACTCCTGTTTTCCTTCAGAAGAGCTTCAGGACTCTTGAATCCCCCAGCTCTACAACCACAAACCAGCTCTGCCGTGGCGTTAGAGGGGATCTAGAGGGGCTGACGAGACCAGATTCCTGCATGGAGTGAAACTGTGCCTGCCATTTGCTGCACTTTCATCTGCCATCAGTATTCCTTCATGAAAATACCGGAAAAATATCAAACAAATGGTCATAAGTAAAAAAAAAAATATCCCCAAACTTGGGGTTTTAACGTAAATGTTAGTTTTCGGTTAATGGTAGAAGGGTGGTTGTTTGACCTACTGCACTTGGAATGCAATTGCAATATAGGATTTTGTTGGTTTATTTGTTGGTAATCACATAAACAAGTGGAAGAAAGGATAGGGAGGGTAAACTTAATTTGAGAAGAGATAACTCTTCTGAGACAAATCTGAAATCTTGCTGAACCGGGGAGGTTAAAATAGTACTCACTGAGCACTAAATTTAACTTTTTCAGTATTTATTTCCTGTGGGCTGATTAAATTGTCTAGTCTCAAGAGAGCAGGTTTTTTTTCACATTGCGCTAATGATTGGTATTCGATATTCAATTTAGGTTGTTTGTTTAATAATTCAATATTCGTGATGAATCTTGTTAAGTGAAACTTTTCGCACATATATCTGAGTTGTCGCTGAAAAATGGATTAATATCTAATTTTAATACTCCATACATACGTTTATATCTCCTCTACTTCTGTTTTTCAATAAATAATACAATTCCACAACACGTTTCTCTAGAGCTTCATAATTGTATTGCTGGCTTTTATGAGACACCAAGGGACAAACTGTAAATAATCTATATGGTGTCCAGTAAAATGTTCTTACGAGCTTTGTTTTTGAGAGGAAAAAAAAAATGACCATAATGCATATGAAAAGATAATGGCTATTCTTCAATCAAGTGATTTCCTGGTCTCGTGTGACCTTTTAACTCCCGAGCTATCAGATGAGGTTTTCTAGTTAGCGGATGCATTCCCTCTCAGGAGAAAGCCCTGATAAATTAATCTGAATCTGAGTTTTTGTTGACTCTCTAGGGGTGTGTTGTAGGTACCTTTCATCAAGGATGACTTGGGAAGATGGAATCGGTTGGGAAGCTGCAGCGGTTTTCCTTTGGGCAGTGGAAAAAAGGTCATTCTCTCAAATGTCAGTGTGGCTTGGATGAAGCCCGCTTTTAGGCATTGACATCTAATAGCTGCTTGTTTACATATTTGCCTTCTTTCTAGCTTAAATCGCTTTAATCCGGTTACTGGAAACCATATGTGCCGAAGCCAAAAGGCAAAATGTCAGATTGCGGGGGGAAGCTGGAGAGCAAACGGTGGGAGGGCAGCTCGGCGGAGAAGCAGCCGGAGCAGAGCGGGGTGGAAAAGCAAACTGGTGAAGGCACCATTGACCTCAGTGCGGGGAGGAAGCCACTGGGAGAGAAACTGGAGAAGAAGAACCTGGTAGAAGATGTGGTTGTGAGAAAATGGCATGTGTAGAGCCTTGGGAAAACAGGACGAGTTCCTTTCAGTGAAGTGCTGCACATTGTGGTGTTTTGGGGGCAGCTTGTCTTTAGTTAAACACATGAAGTGGTGGAAGGGCGAAACGGTCGTATAACACAATCCCTTGCAGGCGTGTCAGGCCAGGCAGAAGTCACGAGGAAAGTTCATACAGGCTGACTTAAACGTGTGTTTGTGGATGAAAGCCTGGTCTGAATCGCTCTCTGATGATTCCACTGGCTTATGGTGGTATCTGCTGTACCTGCTGTGAAGTTCTGCGAAGGGTTCGCTTCGTTTTAACCGGGGGGTTCTGCTGATGAGGATTACTGGGGGTAAAAACATGGACTTTTCTACTGTGTTGTTTGACTGTGTTGCACCAAAGCAAAAATGCTGACGTGCTCCCCAACTGCAGTAACCTCTTACTTTTCAAAATCTTGAAAACTGGTATCGGCTGTCCCTTATTTTCCCCTAGAGTGCACATTTCCAGCTCTGACCATGTAGGATATGACTGCTGGAAAAGCTTACAGTTCAGACGCTGTTTCTGAACCTACGGAAGGATATTCACAAAAGGTAACTAGATCCATCATCCAAGTGGTGGAAAGAGGGACATCGCTCCACAGGGTGGAAAATTTGGTGGCAACATCCACCGCCTGCTCCAACTCGCTTTCTAGGACTGATGGCTGCACAGGGAACCAAGGGGAGCAGTATGTGATGCTAAAGGGATTATTTGTGAGCACCCTTGGAAATAGAATAGCCCAAACGCTGTCATTTACAAATTCCCGATCTGCTTTCCGCTCATGTGGCTTCAGCAGCATTAGTTAAAGTTGGCTGGTTTAGCAAACATTTTTTGTCATTATGGATATTTGCTATTGCATTCTTCAAGTGTAAATCATGGAAAAGTAAAAGCATTAAGCGGTTGAACAGTAATAAAAATATCTCAGCTCGATGTTCTAGAGATGATATATATGCAGCCATTTACAAAAAGGGAATAAAATGGAAGAAAGAAGAAAGGAATAGCAGTTGGGGAGGATATTTGGTGTTTCTGGCAGTTTTTAAAGCTGCTACAAGTTTTAGTAGTTTTCTTTTTCAAGCAAAGAAACCAATTTTTTTCAATTTAATGAATTTAATAAGTACGTTATATTATCCAGAATTTTTAGTTACAGCTTTTTTTTTTTAACTGCAACTGCGTAAAAAAAGTATTTATAGTTTAACAAAATAAAACCCGATAATTTAGCTTTTAAAAATACCCCTTTGGATTGCAGAGTTTTCTTACTGTTTCTAGGCTTTAAGAAGATGTCCCATGGATAAACAATATTTTGCATCTTTTCTGGTGGATTTTCTTCTTTCTGTTGAGCTTTTTAAATGATGTGTTAAAGTGGAATGTGTGATCCCTTTTCCCTGTGTGTTTTAACAGAGTGTTTTCACATGTAAGTACCATACTGCTCGTAAATGGTCATCATCTGTTATTAAATAGATGATGTTAATAGAAGATCTTTAATGCATTCACCAAGCATCTTAGTTAATATTGGTAAAACCTGGCTTATACCTTGGGAAATAATGCAAGATTGAGTTCCAGCTTATTGGCTCTTTATCAACCCCGCTTAAAGCCGCTGGCCGTCAGGGTCTTAAGCCTGTACTTAGGATTTACCTGTTGAATATGGTTTTGATGACAAACGTAATGGAAGTTCATATATGGAATAAAACTTCTACACCATGGCAACAATATCAAAACATCCCTGCTCTTCCTGCGCCCCTTTTACTGACCAGAAAAGCAGTTTGTGAGAGACTTGTGAAAGCAGAGAACGGATTTTTCTTGGGTGTGGGGGCTTTTTTGTGTGTTGTTCGGGTTTTTTGTCTTTGCTTATCTGTAGCCTCAGTGTAAGTCAAAAGTTCCAAGATGGAAAGTATGCATATATTAAAATTAACTAGAACTCCCCCTAAATAAATAAGCAAAACCCCCGAATAACCCACCTTTGACAGAAAGACACATAGAACTTTTTTTCCCCCTCAATAGTAGCTCTACAGTTCTCTCTCGTAGCGGGTTAAATTGAGCCCGCTGGGGTCAGTGGGACATTTTTTCCTATAAAGGTTATAAAAACACCTCCTTTCCTCTACCGATAGATGCTATTTCTAAAAGCATAAAACCTCTCATGCTCTGGAGCTACGAGTGTGACTGGAAGCCTCATTTTTGGAAGCGTTTTTGGGGGGCAGACACCCCCGGAAGGTGCTCGACAGTGTGAAAAACTGGCTGGAGAGGGAAGGTCAAAGCGTCTGATAACTGGAACTTCTAGAACTTTCCAACAGTAACTGCAAAGGGTATTAATTTTGTCTGTCAAAACAGACTGAAGCAGTATTTAGGAGCTAGAGATTATTCATTTAAATTATGAAAAGTCTAAAGTTACAGTGATGGATGTTTCGAAGGATTGAAGAGGGGACTGGAGTTATATTTAAATACAAATCCACTGTGAAGCTGTCGTAAGACCCCCTTACAGTAAAAAGTGAAATTGCTGAGCTGCAAGATCTGTTGTCTGAAACAATGCTTAGGCCATGTCCTGTCTTCTGCTTCTACAGAATTTCTCAGACTGGGGAATTTAATCTGTTTAAGCCTGGCTGTTCAGTCAGTCCTAACCCTCGTGTATGTGGCACAGGAGCTTTCCCAGCAGCTCCGAGTCCGGTTGGGTCTCACGGGAGCTCTCGAGGTTGCATGAAAGGGTCTTGAACCTCCAAATGCACATCCTCTGGAGTGATTGATTTGGAAGAGCGGGAAATACACGTTAAGTGCATTTATCCTTCTCAAGGGTCCTTTGTGCCCACCAATGGTTGAATTTATCTTCATGAAAGGGTGTTTTGTACGCCGGACGTAATGCATTTCAAATCTCGGCTTCGATGGGATGGCAGCGATAGAGTATATAGAGATATTCTCTCTGTTACGAAACTAACGTGGGCCGCTTCATTCCTTGTTCATCTTTTTCTTCATTTCTGATGCTTCAAACAGATACAATTCTGTTCTTTGAAACATTAATTTGGAAATTGTAATGGTGGAACGTATAGTCTGATTGCATTAGTAACAGTTGGCTTCATCTTCCCATATGAGATGCAGTTAGTGTGGGCCCGATGGAAATGTTCTTCACTTTGCTACAGGAGGGGTGCCCCTGATGGTGACAGCGGTACCAGCCTGCTGAGACCAGCCCCAATAACATCTACACCTCATCTTTGTGGTGTTTCTTGTAGGACCTGTTGCAGCTTTGGTAACTATCATTCTTTTAAAAAGTGTCTCATAGACACTCTTCGTGAGGTGCACTTAAAATTTGTGATGTGAATTGAAACTGGTGTTTCTTCTGGGGGAAGAAAAAGAAAACAGAGATGGGTTTTGGCAAATATTTTGTCACAATCTTGCCTTTCTTTGCTTCCTTGTGATCTTGTGATTAACATTTCTCATTTGTTTGTTGGATTTCTTTGGCATTTGTGTGTTGTTGTGGTGTTTTGTTGGGTTTGGTTTTGTCTTTTTCTTTCCTTTCCCCTCTGGTCCTCTCTTCTTATTCTGTTTTCTAATTGTTTATCTTGCAGAGGAAACTCAAATTCTATCATGAATGGAGCAAGCAAAAAAGCCACCGCCTCATAAGGAGTTACTGCTAGTAGATCTGTGCTTCTGAATTGTTTAAATTATTTCCCCATTTTATTCAATGGGGATTTTATTAGTGCTTCAAAAGTCAGAAACTTCAGGATTTACAAGGTACTTCTGCAGCTTTCCCCATCTAAGAGAAAAACTTGGGAAAGGATTGGATGAAATATCCTCTAAAGTGTTTATGATGAAGCAGTTGGGAGTGGGGAAGGATACATGAGGGCATCTCATCTCCGTCTAGAACTTTTAGAAACTTTGATTGGGGTGGGTTGTCCTGTTAGATATACTTGATCCCATTAACACTACAGCCTTTTAAATGTTCAAAGCCAGGTATTTTTGAACAAAGGCTGTGGATAAGTGACTTGCATTTACGTAAACACGAGGATTCTCCACCCTGAGAGTTGATATCACGGTGTCTTTGGTGAGATAGTCCCCTCAGCAGAGCACTGTGGGCTCAGATATGGTGTGTTTGCTCATCAAGATACTCTGTCTGCAGTTCTTTGCAAACCAAGGGGCTTTTTGAAGACTCCTTGGCTGCAGACGTCTTGGCACGGAAGGAGACCTCGTGAAATGCATGTGTGTTGTCTTGCCACAAAGTGGGGTTTTTTTTGTTTAAAAGGCATGACGTATTTCTTTAAGAAAATGTGTGGTTTGCCTTTTGGCCAAGTTTCTATAGTTTACCATTCCATGTTTCTGTGCAGATTCCAGGATGCTAAATACTGCTATGGTATTCCATCCCTGCCCAGTTTCCATTATTAAAAGACTGGTGAAAACAATTAGTTAAAAACTTGTCCTGCATTTCACAAGTTTCCTTTTTGGAGAAGGATTACAGCTTTTGTCTGTGGCAAGCCAGAATTTCTCTTTTGCACTGTTCATTTTCCAGAACACAAAACTGGCTGATTGGTGAATTCAGCAAAAATAAAATAATTTGTTCCAAAATTTTTAGGCTTTTGAGTGCTGCTGTCTCTCTTACTAGTATCAATCCTTGTTTATGGCCTTTGGTTTGCCATTGTTTTGCAGTGATCACAATGTCTTCCAGTAAGAGTCACCAGCACACTCCTAATACCAGCAGTATTAGTAGAATGCAAACTAGCAGTTTAAATGGGATTACTGGGATCAGTCATCTCATTTAAAAGTGGCCTTGATTGAGGTCCTTAAAATTATGAAGTAGACAGTAAAGCGATGATGGTCGAAGAGGAAAAATGATAAAAAGAAGTAAAGATGCCATGAAAGAATGGATTTCTTAAAATGTTTTGTGTGTTTCCAAAGAAATAAAGGCATGCTATTACCTTGTGTTTTTCTGATCAGCATAGAGGTTTCCTCGTGGCAAGAGATAAAAGAAACATGCCATGAAATAATTATTTTTTTAAAAGGATGTTTCATAACACTAATGAATATTCTGCTGTGAAAATCACATGGAGGAAAACATGCATACTTACTCTCTAAATATTTCTAGGTAACTATGTGTGTGTAACAGTTACTTAAGAGACCTTTCCTCTCAGCATTTTTTATATAAAATAGACCATTTCAATTAGCACTTTTTCTTTCACCCCTTTTCTGTTCTAAGGATTTTTTCCTTTTTACCTCAATCCTGCACTTCTTTGTGAGGATCCATTCTCCTCCTGGTGTTATTCTTTACCTGGTTTCCACCAGAGTGTTTTTCTCCGCTTCAGACACGTATCTCTGTATTTCCCCTAGGTTTCTCCTTCCTTAGTGTGAACTAATAGAATAATTTTGTTTTAGAGACTTGGCAAGAAAAGAGTGTGACTCCTATCCTGGTTTCCTCTCCATGTGCACAGACAGCTCTCCTGTGCTTGAATTATTAACTTCTTTCCTTTGGTGGGAAAGAGAGAATGAAGCCATCCTGGTGGTGCGTGTCTCCACCTCACTCTGATAGCTGTTGTCTAAGGAATATCGGAATTTGCCTTTATTTTCGGTCATTTTCTCTCCCTCCCGTGCACTGTCAAACTGTTACCACCTGATATTCTTGTGCTACCGCGTGCAGCTTTTCTCCTTCGTTCTGGTGTAAGAAGTAAGGTGTGTGGTGTTTTTTTTTTTCATTGTAATTTTCAGTAATTAAACTGATTAGAATTAAACTGGTGGGGAAACTGCATTTGATTACACAGGCAATACCGAGGAGGTAAAACTCATCTAACTAGGTTCCTTGCCAGCCTTTAGGCTTTTAATAGCTGAGTTAATTTCCTAGAGGAATATGGGCTGATTGAAGGAAAAACTATAATCATTAATTGCAGTAGATTTAATTTGTTTGAAGTATAAAGAAAAGACTTCGTGAGACTTCGGGGGAAGAAAAGAGCCGTGCTCCTGCGCAGTCACTTACTCCAGCCAGACCAGTACGGTTTTTGCTGCCCATAACAAATTCTGGTGAAATTTTTGGGCTGTGGGTTTTATACATATCGGTAGGAGTGATATTAGATTACAGCTTTATTAGAGATAAATTAACAGGATGTCTCTTCCTGCAGATCATGACCATGAACTTATGCTGTATATAATATTTAGTAGTGTGGGTTTCATATTTTAATCTATTTACCTGATGCTTCAGGGACTTAAGATCTTCTCTAGCTATCCACTGAACCGTTTCTTTGTTAATATGGTTATAGAATATGAGATTGCTGTAGTTCCTTTCCGAGAGAAACCAGAAATTTTCTGTATTCAGTAAAGGTTCTTTTTTATTAATTGTCGTTTAATTTCTTTCTCCCTGATGATCAGAGCATGTGACTGGTGTTTTGGGACCTCCCTATTAATTGCCACTAAAGAAGTAATTTTATGTAGAGCTTTAAAAGATGATTCATCTTCTTCTTTTCCGAGCACCTATAAAAACATACTTTACCTACCTTACAGATGCGCTTATATATAGCATAAGATGTATATATCCTTTGACATGACTGGTCTGTTTGTATAAGCAACATTTTTACTTTTCCTGATTCGGTCGTGTTTTCTTAGTATGTTTTTCAGAAGTACTCAGCTGATGCTTAAATCACGCTAGTGGTATTAGAATAACGAAGTAAAGTGTTTGCTATGCAAAAAAGATATTCTAGTATTCCTGTTTGTGTTTTGTAGATGTGGAATATATACTAATCTTGGATGCAGAAGGTCTATATGAAAGCTTGGAGCTTCTTAAGATTTTGAATGTTCCGGTTATAAAGTATAGAAGGAATGATATAACTCATTAAAATATGAGCTTGTGGAGAATGTGTTTTCAGAAAGTCGCTCTAGATGGACTGTATGCGTTCCAGCGTTTGGGAGAAAAAGGACTGACTGTGGATTGCACACATTTGACATAGTGTGGTTTTTGTGCTATTTGTCTCCCTTTTTGCCTTACAGAAAGAGCAGTAAAACCAAAACCATAGAAGTGCTTATTGGATCAACACTTTAAAAATACTCAGTAACAAGAAAAAAAAGGAGCAGCGTAGTTTGAAGTGATTAATCAGCTTTCCCAACTTTTTCTTCGGCCTAATTGTCTGTAGAAATGGTTTGTAGGATTATTTCTTTGGCTTTGTTTCCTCTGTCTTAAGCTCTAATTAGTGAGCCACAGTCCTTTTTATTGAAGCTTACAGTGAGAATACCTCCGACAATTAGGTGGTATGACATACAAAAACCTTGCGATTGAGTTGCGGCCCAGGCAAAGGGTCAAACTTGTTCGCTAATTTGTTTTACGCGGTGGTACGGCTCTTGAGTCAACGGGCCAACTGTTACTAGAAGCAATGAAAGGAAACGTTAGCGAAAATACCAAGTGCAAGCAGTTCTTGCGGTTTTGGGTAGAGGTTGTAGCTGAAAGGATTTGTGGTGGAAATGCTTTGTGGGGATGATGGTAAATTAACCACAAGCATCTTTGCCACAAGGGACTGAATTCCCATCATCCGTCTTGGGTTCACAAAACACGGATGTCCCACGTTGCGACCTCTCTAAATTTGTCCGTTTAGGGAAACCGGCTTTCCATGCGTGGTCTTCTGGTCTGCACCCAAAAGATGGGTCTCTTCTAGACACCTCAAGTGTATTGTCTACCTGAGAACAGCCCTACGTGGCAAGGTAGTCTGAGTCCTGCTTGATACGGGCGACGTTCCCGTATCCAAATTTGAGCAGCGGAATCAGCAGGAAGCAAGGGGGGGAGATTTGAGGGATGATGCTCTGGTGCATGGACGGTGAAGTTATTGATGAGGTGCTGCAGCTTGACGAATTCTCTTTGTGCCAGCCGACCCTCCTGTTGCGCTTCAGAGGACATGAGAGATCCTTGTCCAGCCTAACCTCACTACATTCTTCATCAAAGCCTTAATACCGCTTTTGCCAGATATTATCTGCTTGAACGCACAGCCTCGTAACAACAGTGCCTATTTACTGCAGGTTTTTTTTTCATAATAGCTTTAATCTCCTTCGTCATTAAGAAGTGGCTGTAATCTTAGCGTTAAAAGAGGTGTTTTCAGAGTATAATAAAGTGGACTCCTGGCTTCTCACGCAAGCGTGGGGCAGCCAAGGAGCGGGTATGGAGCTGATAACGCAGGTGAATGAGGTGCAGGGCGGATTTTGGGAGGCAGGTAACTGAGCAGTGCGGCCCCAGCCTCACAGTTGTTGAGGTAAATCACGAACAATGAGAGTCTGCAGAGTCTGAAACCCCCCCAACAACCCATCAGGAACAAAGAATTGTCCCCCACCATCTGAAATCCCATCATTGCCAGGGCTTTCATGTGGCCTTTGGCTTTGTCACACCTTGAAATATTGAAAATATCTACAGGCCTTCACATCATTTTGATTATTGTGATCTCCCTTTTCTTCAAAGTTCCTGCTGAGAGTTTTTTAAGCTTCCAGGGCATGTGCTGGGGTTTTTTTCCTGTATTTTTTCGAACTTGAGATTATGCTTCTCCACTTTAAGACACATAATGGATTGTATGTTCCAGGAGCAGTAAAATGAAGGGAGTAATCGGTCTCCTTCTGACTAAGCTGATGTAACTTTTATAATAAAAGGGGCAATTTCTGGTTTCTCTGATAGAGTAAGTTGATGGCTACGCTTTATGTCTTTTTCTTTCTTCTCAGGATTTTTAATTTTCTTTTTTTAGCTTATAGATGGCAACATTTTGAAACAATCGGATATGGATGATACATTTGGCAACAGTATACAGAAAGATTTGGGACAATATTCTGATGGACAGTGTAAGATGTCCACTCCATATGTTACTGTAATGCATCATCCCTTTTTTTGACTGAAATACCCAGGTTATTAAGTTCTACTTCCCCTTATAAAGAAATACATGACTGTTGTTATACAAATATTTAGCCCTATAGCAACAGTTCGGGCCTGTGTTTGAAAACAAAATAGCGCAGTAAAATACATAACCAGATTCTCTGTTTTTTCTGTAATGTGGCTCACACTGACCACAGTGGGAGCTGCTTCTAATTTCAGGCTATATAACGCAGGGATCATTAGGGAGATTATACAACGCGTTCGTATACAGAGCATGTTACGTTCACCCAGTTGGATCCATTTTAAAGGAGACTTTACTTCAGAGCTTTACTTGCAGGCTCTTCAGATCCTACATGTCTGCGCTCGCTGCTTGCAGGAGCTTGTAATTCATTGTCAAAACCTTCCTTCCAGGCTGCTCTTGCAAAAACAGCGCAATAACACCTCGCCTTCCTCTAACTTCGCAGCAAAATTTGCAAGTGAAGTCTTGCCTGCGTAGCTGGAAAAAAGTGCGAGGGCTGTTTTGGTAGGACATGGGGTGTGCCTTTTTAGTTTTTTTTCTTTCCCTTTTTTTCCTCTCTCTTTTGAAAATTGATTTTTTTTTTTTTAAATGAGTGTTAATACCCTAAGAAAAAACAATGGTGTGGACACTCGGTGCTTTTACTCCATAATCCGTGCGCTGAAGCCAGGATTGAGCTCCTCGCGACTGCCTTTGAGTAAATGAGGAGCAGCCCACACCGCACGTACACCCTGCAGAAAAACCCACTGCGCTGTTCTCAGGGAAAGAAAGGCCCCAGGGAGCTGCTTTTTCACCGGTGGACTTGGATTTTTTGAACAAGTTTAGGGATTTTTATAGTTTTGAAGCCTGAATGTTGAATATTAATATTTCGAGACTGAAACAAGTTAGTTTTTACCCCCTTCTGATTTCTTTTTGATTTTCAGGGCAGAATTGTTGCCTTATTAAAACTTTTTTGAATCAGGTATTTTCCTTCGTGAAATCAAATCTGATGCAATTATTTCCTAGGGAATAAAACTGAAATGAAATCTTGTGATTAGGAACACCATAAGTACCATGGCAGTGTTTGTGTACCTTGGGAGGTTCAGGGCTGCTTGTAATTTTAAAAATAAAAAAGCATAGAAAGCACAAAGAACTTCCCTCTGTTTTTTTCTGTTATCCGTATAACACGTCCTTTGGGATGCTGGAAAGATACACGAATGATATAAATTTCACTAATTATTTAGAAATAATTACCACCAAAACTGCTTTTCTAATTGTGCAGGTAGAACCTCGGACAGCCTCTTATTCTGTTTTGCGTAGGCTTTTAAATATTGATGATGACTCTACTTACATGGATTAATTATACACTGCAGCACTTTAATTCCTTTTAACGCTACATTTATAAACCACACAAATGGCCCAAATTATGAGATGAAGAACTGGCCGTAGTAGACCTGGATATTTTTTTCCTCATTATTCTGCCTTGAAATAAGTTCCTGTTGCTTTAGGATTCAGCTTGGCCGTATTTTAAAATATGTTGATGATCTAGAAGGCACCTTTAAATGGTTGAGCAAACCACGGATCGACAGACAAAAATGGATGAAATCTTAATTCGTATTATAACTTTCCCTTTAGCATCTGGTATTGGGCCGATGGACGTTTCTGTGCTTAGCAGCCACTTTTAGCCTTTTCTGGCTCCTTCCCTTCAAACGGCCGCTTCTGATTCGACACGTCTGTCATCGATGTGAGATCAGCCTCATCAAACAGGCTCTACCTGACCTTCATGCTGGTGGGAAACCTTTTCCTTTTGCATCGCCTTCTTCCCGTGGATTTGAAATAGGTGGTTTTGTCTAGCTTGAAAATAACGCCGGTGGATGGGCGTGAATTTCGTCGGTGTGAACGCGTGATACGCCGGTTTTGTGGAATTTCACCTGGAAATGCTTTGTGGAGTGGCGTTTGGGACTGAAGATCTGATGAATACCATTCTTAAAAATAAATTTCTCTCTTCTTTTTGAGTATTCTTTTAAGTTCCATTTTTTGCTGTGGTTGACTGGCTTCCTCACCAAGAAGCATATGTGGTTATTTTGAGTCCTCAGGCTACTGTCCTAAAGTCCTCGGCTCCTTTTAAAGTTGGGGCTTAATCTTCAGTCTATACAGAGGTTTATACGGCAGCATTTAGGAAGCTCTCCAGGCCAAACGCCTCCTCTCGTGTGTTTTTCTCAGAAATGTGTTAGTCAGCTTCAATTGCTGTTCGTTTCCTCTCACTCTGCATTAAAGCAATCGCTATATTTCACTGTCAGGTCAAAACCTGTCATTTTGCTCCTTCGACGGTCTGCCTTCTATATATTCTGCGTTTTAATGCCAGACTGAGAGCTGTGTGCTTATTTCTATACTATGTTCACGCTGCTGCTGCCTTGCCTACATCGGCTTTTGTGGGTTTGGTGTTTGGTTTGGGTTTTTTTTTTCCCCTTCATATCAGATTTCAGAGACGCTTTGCATATGACTGATTAAGCTTAATGGGTGTAATAGATAACTTTTAAAAATAGCTTTCTTGCATACATGCACTTTATATATTGAGTTGCTAATGTATTAGAAGAAGAAAAATAACTGAAAAGTTGTGACAGTTATTGTTTCCTTATTGAATTCAGAATGTTGCGAAGGCAATTTCCTTGACAGGATCAACTCCAGAGCACTTAGTAGTATGCTGATAGGTTTTTTTTTCCTTAATCTACCTATGAAATACCCTTTACAAGCCTGAAATTGGAGATAATGACTACTTTATTTGCAAAGATGGCAAAACATAGTTTTAACAATTTGTTCTCTATACAAAATTTGTGAGCGGGGAATAGAATAGCACAGATTGTATGACAAGTAAACCACAAAGCCGTTTTATTAGTTCCAAATACAAACCCTGTGCTTTTAATTGCACAAAGCCTTCTGTTAGATTTCGTTTAACTTTAAAGCAGGAGAAATTGGTAGGGTGTACTTTTGGTATCCTGGAAAAAAAGTAAGACATGGGAAATTTAGTCCCTTTCTCTTGTCTCCCACATCATCTGGTTTGCTGACACAGATGATGGCAACTTCATAAAAGGAACTGTTTGGGTGCATTGGGTGATGATTCTGGACGTCTTGGCTTCTTAGAAAAGGAGCTTGAAGTCGGTGCTTCGTACTAACCCTAAAATAAGGCTGGGTAGGTGTTCACTTCACCCCAAAATAGTCCAAACAGCTCCAGCTTGTGCCTGAGCCAAGGGATTCCATCCCAGTTCAGCTTTTGGTGTTAGTCCAGAGGGGCAAAAGCCCTTTCCAGGAACAGTGAGAAGCCACTTGTTTGTAGAAATCTTCTGCACTGTAGGAAGTAATTAATAATTTGCTGCTACCTGTATTAGGGAGCTATTTCTGGTGTGCAGTTGCACGCAGGTTATTGTCACACCCTCCGTACTGAGTAAGTATCTGGAGGCTGTATTTACAGAAGGCACATAGGTGTCTGAAGATGCTAATACCGAGACTTAACAATGTGCCTCAACATTTTAAGTCAATCATATTTTGGAGGCTGGGTGGTTTTCTGATTTCCAGTGATCTCTTCTTTGCATCGTTAGGCACATAACTTTGCAAATCTGGCCCAGTCTGTTAGTATAATGTTATTTTATCTCTCCTGATGGCCCTGGCTTTGTGTGCAAGGGAGTATTTTGAGTGAAGTTAATTATAGGGGTGACGGTGCTGTAGTATATTGTGTTTGGCTGTATTTTATTTACTTCAGAATTACTTCATGATCTTTAAGCTTAAAGCTTTTTACTCCAAGGCACCACAACAGATCTCGAGTTATAGATGGTTGAATGTACAAGGTGCGGTTATTAGCTCACTCTTCTTTATTCTCTCTGCTTTCTTGAGAAAAGATCAAACAAAATGCAGTGGCAGGTAAGGATGTCTCACAAAACATGTAGAAGAAATGTAGCTTCCTGTTCCATAAATTACTGGTACTCTGCTTACCAGCTGCCTGTTATGATGTTTTATTGATGAATAAAAATGGTGTCGGAGGCAATAGACTGTCTTGCATCTTCCCACACTGCCAGTTATAAAGATGTCTTCTTGAATGAATTTCACAATTAGAAAGTATTGACAAAAATATTTAATCTTTTTTACATCAAAATAAGCTCAAACATCTGCTGCCAAAGTCAGACAATATCAAGTAATCTTTTAAGAGTATATTTTTATTATACTGACAGATGCATGGCTGCATGACATAGATGTCAATTTAAGTTACTAGTGCCATTAATACTTGACAAAGACATGCTCCCAGAAGAATTTATGTTTTAAAAATGTTGTCAGATGAGTATGTGCCAACAAAAAGTAACCAGAGTTATCCAGCTATGTTATTAACAAAGCTGAAAGTGTGTTATCTCCAAAGACATCCAAAAATTGGTATTCGCGTCATACCTGTTTTCTAAATTCCACAGAACTGACAGCAGAAACAATAATTCTGTGTCTGCAAGTGTGTGTTTAAGCAACCCATGCATACATCCTTTTTCACTTTTTATACCTCTTGCCTTACAGCACAGAAAAATTTTCAGTTTCATTTGAGGTGAACTTCTTCAGCATTCATTTGCTTTCCACAGAATTCCGAATAATCCTCCTTCTTGGCAAGGACACTGTTGTAAAGGGAACATCGAGGAAAATGTTGAGACCTGTGCCAGAGATTCCGGTCTGTTTATTCAGTCAAAAAAGCGTTGGAAAAGCTACACGACTTAAGTCATTAAGAAGGCTGAGATTTAAAACATTCACATCAAGTTCTTATTTGTCAAATATGCTGGTATATTCATTATTCGAATTTGTACTTTTTAGTAACCTGAGATTTCATTCTGGGTATTCCATAATGAGAAGCTAAGCTTACTTTAAGTACTTTCTTTCCAGGTTGGTCAGGTTGGTCAGTTTGTTGTTGTTGTTTGGCTGTTGTGGTTGGTGTTGGTTTTTTGGTGTTGTGTTTTGTTTCGTTTCTCCCCCTCTTTCCCCACAGAAGTTTTTCGGAAGGAATTTTGTTTCTTAGAAGGAGAGTGTAGTTTTCTGGGTAGACCAGCCCGGTGTTGATGGAGTTTGGTTAGTAGCGCTGTCCTGCTGCTGTTACTCTGTTAAAAAGCATAGAAGTCTGGTCCGTTAAGCTGCCGTGTCATTTGAAATGCTGAATTTCTGGTTGAATCTGGGGTCATAAACATCTCGTTAAGGGCTAAATCATTATACACGGTGATTAGAGACTGGATTTTTTTTTTTTTTTAGAGTGGATTTTTTCTTAGAGATGAGCCTGAACTTTTTAGAAACAATTTTTACTGCTAATGCTTCTCATGTATTTAATGAAAAGAAATCTAGACCTAAAAGACTGAAAGCCCTGTTACTACTTCTGTATGTATTTCTGTTCGCTGTACAGAGGCAGACTGTGAAGGGGAGATCTGTCTCTCAAAATGCGGAGTTCAAGACTTGTTTCATTTGTTTCATCCTGAAGCTGCTATTTAAAACACACCACAGGAACTGCTCCCCAAATATGGCTGTTTTTTAAAAATTAATATTATTTCTTTTTTTTTTTTTTTTTTTTTTTTTGAAGCCTATGTTACCGGAGCAGGCAAAACCATTTAAAATCAGATGAGCTCTCACTTCTGCTGCCTCTTGTGGGCCACCACCAAGTGAGATGTCTTGGATGGGGCTTTATCATCTTGTGTTATATTTCAGTCTGAGAAGGAAGTTCATAGTCTGCTGGCTGCCTGACTGCTCTGTGTCATCCCTCCTCTTAGTATAAAGAGATATTAAAATAATTAATTAAAATAATATTTCGAGGTTTGTCTTGTGAGTGGATTTTCAGAATTAATGCCCAGGAATCTGTTGTAGTTTTTAAGGAGGCAATTTTAGAAAGGTTGGGCAGGTTAACTTGAAAGGAGGACATGGGGAATGAAATGAGGTGCAAGAAGTCCTAACGTCACGTTTCTTTGGAGCCCCTCTTATGGTTGGTTGTTGTCTTCTGCTGTTCTTCGCCTTGGTCACTTGGCAGCAATTCAGTCTTTCCTTCTCCTCCACCCCAGCTCTCCTGTGGCTTGAGAATCTTGTTGAGCTCTGTGATGGAGAAATAAGGACAAGAGGTTAGTTGAGATGGATTTACTAGCTGTCTACAAGTGCTGTAACGTGTGCTACCTGAGGCCGGGCACAGCCCGAGTCCGGTGGGGGAGTTGTACCTGCACACAGTGTCGTGGTGCAACCCGGGGAGCCATCTGGACCGTGTCAGGTTTGGAGGTTGACAGCTCCTAGGGTCCCACCGCTGGTTGCTCATTACCTAATCATAGTTGAACTTCCACAGCAGGAGCCCCTTTCAAAGTGTTTTGCAAGATTTGGTCGTTTGGGAGCTCTGATGGACAAAACGCAGCTGTGGATGAACACCGGGGGACTGAGAAGAGAGGCAATACTTGCTCCAACATAATTTGATGTGATTGCAGCCATGGGGCTGTGCTGACCTCTTCTCCATCCAGATGAAAATCCTCAGCTCTGGCTGGGGGAAAACTATGCTTTAGGTGGGAAGTGACAAGTTACTTCTGTCATGGTAAGGCTTTCCCGAAAATGGAGAGGTATGTTTTATGGAACTTTTTGAGCACGATCAAAAAAATCTGAAAATAAAATTATTTTTGAATGACACATTATGTTTCTGGAAAGGATGCTGTAAATGTAATTCAGTCTTGTTCTTTCCTGGCATCATAGGAAAATGGTTTGATTTTCCTCCTAATAGTCAAGCATCATGCTTTAAAAAAAAAAAAAAAAGAGCCTATGAATTATTACTGTAACTTCAATAGCTGTAATAGATGCACTGCAGCCAAAAATCTGTTTGAACTGTTTTTGCTGTTTCTATAGAGAAGTGTGTGATGCTATATGCTATTAACAAATTGTAGAAAATATTGGAAAGATGAACATTGTCAGTTGAAAGTTAATGAGAGAAACACAATTCTCTGAGAAGCCAGCAAAGAGAGTTTGCAGAGGGGATGTTGGACGGGTATCAGAAGAAACTTTTTTAGCAGTGGAAACTTTGGTTTCAGTGAGGTATAACAGGTCTTAGCTGTGTCTCTTAAGACTCTCAAACTTAATAACTGAAATACTAGAATTTGACTCATTCAAGAACTAGAATGGTAATTCTAGGTGCATTCTGCAGGGCCAAAAGAATGATCTTGAATAGCAAACTTGTGGAAGTAGATGAGACTTTGTTACTTTTATATTCTTCTGATGGGAAGTTTGCTGAATTTTGTCTCAGATATACTGGATTCACTGCAGGGAAGGTGATGTTACCTGTTAAATATTCCTTTGGAACCTGCTGTAGGAACACATGGGGCTGTTTTTAATTTGTGTCTTGTCTTTAATAGTGAATTTCAGTGAGGGCAAGAGCAGGTAACTGTAGGAAGGTTGAAGTTCAGTGACACTCTTTACAATATATACACTTTTATGATTACTATCATGGTATCTTTTTCAAAGGCAATTTGTATGTGGCAATATTTGTTCCCTGCTAGCACTTTATAGAGGACAGCCAAGAGCCTAAAGCAGTCTTGTTATGCTATGTATGTTCTAGAAACAAAGATTATTTGACCCATTTTCCTCCATCTAATGTTCCAGAATATTAGTTACAGACTTGGACCAGAAAGATAGATACAAGAGAACATCACTCTATGTTTGGGTCTCAACAGTTCATTCAATAAGTGTAGGAACAACCAGTCCTAAGATGGATAACTGTCCCTGGAGGTGGCAGTTTATTTTGATTTGATCTTTTCAGCTATGCTAGATATAAAGCTGCATATTTATTTCTTTAAAGAGCGTTGCATTTTTGCTAATATAAAGCTGCTTCTTGAGTTACTCTAAAATAATAATATTAATGGTGTGTGTTGCTTTATAAATCAGAGATCTTGGGTGTGTTACTTTGATGGAAAATTTAGCTTTCCAATGAAGATAGTTTCACTGCAGTGTTAGGGCTGCAAATGGTTGAGCTGAAAGCGGATCTTAAGTCAAAGGTGTTTTCAGAGTATCTGAAAAAGAAATGAGGAGAGACCAAGGTAACTGTTGATTTTTTGGTGAGAGTCTCAAGAAAGTGATGGAAGAAAAAACAACAAGGAATTGGCTGTTTACATTCTTCTATGTAGGAAGCAGAGGGAAGTCATAGAAACAATAACGTAAAACAGTAGAAAGTTTGGATACTGGAAAATACCGGATTTATTCTGTGTCTCATGCCACCTGCCCTTGTCCTGAAGCAGGAAATTGTTTGATGTCTTGCTTCTCCTTTACTCATCACCAAGCAATAAGAAATACCAATGTTTGTCTTTTATACTCTTGCTTTTATACCGTGTTTTATCTGTGTGATGATAGGACAGGGATTTGTTTCCCACATATCTAAAGGGTGAATAGTTTACTCAAGTCAGGCTTAGATGCCTGGGCTTTCCTTCTGTTTTTGCCTAGGCAGCGGAAGGAAAATGTTTGGCATGGCTCCAACTGTGCTAGCTTAATTTGAAGGACCATCTTGTATCACCATGCTCTGAAAATTGCTTTCCATAAGTGATTTACCCACTTCTGGCACGGACAGCTGGATGGTTACATTCAAGAGGCAATTAAGCATACTGAGTAAAATCCCAAATTAATTGCGTACCGTGGTAAAACACCCATCGATATCAATGGGGCCAGGGTTTCTCATCATCATCATCCTCAGTGGTCCCCTGTCATAGAAAACAAGGAGAGCTAATCAAAAGTTGCATCAAAGTCTGCTTAAGTTTTTTTAAAATTAAGGACTTTTACGTAATTTTGTAATCAAAAAGGAACGTGGCTTATAGAATTACAAATTCAAGACTGCAGTTTACAAGCTATTCAACACATTAAGCTTTAATAATTGTATTGCTGTTCTACTTATTAGCGTACAAGTTTAAAGATATTGCGAAATAGTGCAAAGGTAAGATTGCCATTGCAGTTTACTTAAATGATTGTTCTTGCAGTAAATGTTTTTGGAAGAATGGAGAGTAGCAAAGTTACTGAAAGAATGGAAAATCTCCTGTGAAACATCTTCTGTTTTGGTTCCATCTATATTTAGGAAGCTCAATGCTAACGATTCTCCTTTTGTTCTTCTTGCAGCTAATTCCAGCCTTCTTGGAGGTGGAGGAGGTGAGTCTTTATGCAATGCTATATTTCTTCTTAAATAAATGTGGAATATATGCTGAGCAAATGTAGCATTGCGTTGGTTATAGAACAGTATATAGTATGTTCAAAATGTAGAAAGGTAACATTATTAGATGGGAAAACTCACCAAAGTCAGTAATGTTTAATGTCATCAAGAGGTAGCGTGTGTGACTGCTGCTGAATCTGGTTTCCCCTCTGGATTGAACTAGAGCTGACCTGTATCTGGGGCTAACTGAAATACGGAGGAACTGAACTGCCTTACGTCGTGTTGCGTTTAAGTATTTAGGATTTTTATTTAATTTACTTCAAGGGAAGCTTGAATGTGTCCTAAATAAAAGCGTTGTTTGTTGTTTTTAGGGTTTTTTTTTTAAAGTGAAATAATTAAAACATGGTAAAAACTGATTTTAGTAAATTAATGAGATTTCATATTTCCACTGTTTTGTTTTGTTTTGTTTTGTTTTAAACTTACCTGCTTGCCTCATTCTGCTTGCCGGAACAGTCAAATCGATATAAACAGAAATCTTTGCTGTATATAAGAGATGCTACCAATGTATACATTATAAGCCAGAGAAGCACAAGCGCACATAGCAGATATCGTTTCCAAATATATGCGTTCTGTGGGTTGATGCCATTTTGCCTTTTGTAATACTGTAGTACCATGGCTGCAAGAGCTTACACAAGTGTTAGCAATTGAGGAAAAAAAATAATAATAATTTTTTTAAAAGCCAGGAAGAGCTTGCTGTGGGTTTTCTGTGGCTTCCTGTGCCTCCCAGAGGGAAGCAGAAGAGCTCAGTTCTGGAAATTTCCTGGTGCAGGAGCGGTAGTGGCAGCCGCTAATCTTCCTTCCTGGCTGGAGTTAAAAGGACTGGATGATCAGAGCTTACATATGCAAGGGGAAAGGAAAGGAAAGGGCTCTGTAAAGAGGCAGAAGATTGCTGTTGCTTGTGAGGCTTGAGGATAAGTCGTCGAAGCTTTTGTTTTAACAGCCTTAACCGAACACGCAGCCTTTATTTGAGGACCGTGAAAAGGTGCTTGACAACTGCACCCAGGCATCGAAATAAAACCATTCGTGTTTCTCAGCTGTCTGGACGTTGAAGTATGGGGAAGCTTTACCTGGTAATCCTGTTGGATTAATCTGTTTCTTTTGAGTCGAGTTAGTTGTTTGCTGTATACCAAATTTTTCTTTGTTTAAAAGATAATCCTTTACAAGGTAATCCTTCGCTAGCTGTTGATGTTCCTGCGGAGCCATTGCGTACATCCTCTCCAGCGCTTGTTCACAGCCGGTAACATCAAAAAAAAGAAAAAAACCCCCAAAAAACAGTGCAAATGCTCAAATTCCAAACCAATTCCCAGAGTACTGGAAGGATTTAGCTCTTGACTTTCTATGGTATTTATTCAGCTGGACCGTACTACAAAAGTTGATGTCCATTCAGCGTGGCACGAGATAACATGGCTCTCCCTCAGTGGCAGATGAGCTGAGCTTGCACTATGGGGCAAGTTGGATTTTTTCTTGTATTTTATGTGTTAAAGAGTGGGGGAGTTTCAATAAAGTTGATTTATTGGCAATTAAAACCAACTCCCCCCCCGCCCACACGCGCTGTTCCTGTTCTCCCGCCTCTCGGGGCAGGCTGAGGTGGCGCTGGGTCAGTGTGCTGCTGCACCTTCTGCATCTCCCCACGTCCTCCTGCCCGTAAAACACAATCCCAGATCCTTTCACCTCCACTGGATGGATAACAACATACCCCCTTGATTACGATACAGGTAAAATGCCAAATTTAGCTGTTTTGTGGCGTATTTTTTGAGTGTTGATGGTAGAAGGGGCTGCGTTTGTGCTCTGGAGGTGCCGCGAGCCGCCCATGGGCAGGGTGGGTGACGCAGCCTCACACCGTACTCCCTTAAGTTTTTTGAATATTTTGAGGAAAATTTCTGAGAATTTTGCTACCAAAGTACTCCCAAGTTTGGGCAGCTGCCGTGGGGTGTCTGTGGCTCCGTTTTTTGGGTATGTGTGTTGGCCGTGCCCTTTTGGAGAAGGGAAGGTGTGCGGCTGCAGCCCCCTCAGGGGAGCACAAAATGGAGGCACCTCCTGGCTGGGTCGCCCACCCGCCCACAGCCTCTGCCTCTTGGAAAAATGACTTGTTATTGCCAACGTCCACCTGTCTGTAGAAGGGATCGCTTCATTTCCAGTTCAACACTTCGGGATTTCAAATTCTGGATGTATTTTTTTTCCTTTTTCCAGAAGGAAGCAATGGCAGCACTCCGTGTGAAATATTCCTGGTGAATTATTAAAACTTTATTAGATACGTAAACGCCAAAGCCATCTTTTGATTGCAAATGCTGAATATTTATGATAATGCATAATACCAGCGTAGTCTCTCCAATAATGGGATTCAGATCTCTTCAGTAACTGTTGTTAAGTTAATCTCTCTGTCACTGCTGGGGGTATGAATACATATCTTAGTTTTACAGAAAATTAAACCCAGAAATTTCTGCTTGTCGAAGCTTGTGCAACAGGTCTTGAGATTTTGAGCCCTTTTTGAGCTAGTCTATGTTTGAAATCTTTCCAGAATCGAACACAACATAATTGGAAATGGGTATTTGAACACCCTGATCTAACGTTTGCAAATTACTAATGACGTACGTTAAAACCATCGGCAAACATCGGTTGTAAGTTCAGGTGCTGGTGGCTTTGGGCAGCCGCTCATCATCCCTGTGTCATCTGGGAGCCACATCAGGGCACGGGTGGACTTGGATTTTGTGGAGCCGGAGGAATGATTTGTTCCTGCATCCCCCGTTTAAATGCTGTCTATTCATTTTCGTGACCATTTGGAATGAAGAGATAAAAGTACAAAAGATACCAGAAACAATTTTTCACAGGACTGTTTAATCATAAAATTGAGAAACCCACAACAGAGTCTTAGAAGAATCTTTAGTTAAATATAGATGTCGAAGGTTTCTTTCTGCTTTTCAAATAACTCTGAAGTTTCCAGGATTTCATTATGAGTTTGGTGAGTGAGCCTTTTTTTCTTTTTAATTCTTTACTCTTTTTAATAATTGATTTTTAATTAGGAGGCATATTTCACTTTCAAGATCTAGATTTATCACACATTCAGCATCTCACTGCTTCTATTAACTTGCACAGAGCATTATGACTTATTTGTGCATCATGTATTATTTGTCCCATTATGTTCAACAGTGCAAAGGTGAAAATTATTAAGAAAATTACCTGCATTTGGAGGGAGTGAGGAAAAAGCATTTGATAGTTTGTGAAAAAGTGACCCCTTTTAAAATTGTATCGTTTTGGCTGTTGAGAAATTGAAATGCCCTATTTTGCATGGCAATTTTTTCTTTACATTCTTTTACAGCTATGTCAAGGATGAAGGTATGTGCTTGGTTAGAGCAAAGTGAGCAAGAGCTCAGATTTCTGCTCCCCCTTATGATTTTGGATACTCTGTGAGTTTGGGGGGATTTTGTGCCCCTGTGTCCCCACCTTGTTTTTTGTTATTTTCCTCGGGGTTCATTTTTCCTTTACTTCATTTGCTGACTGTAATCAAGTTCTTGCTGCATGCTGATTTCTGGATTGGCTTGCTTGCTTTGACCTTAAATTTAGGATATATTTAAAATAGCAAGCTAGTTGTTTGTTTTTTTTTTTTCCCCTCGTAAGATTTTATTGCCTATGCTAGAGTTGGGGAAGGACACATAATTGTTTAGTGAAAATGGTAATTTTGTCTTTAACAACTGTGAGAGGAGACAGGCTATATTCACAGTATTTTGGAAGAACCGTTTGGACCCAGTTTAAGTTGGTTGCCCCAAAAGCTCTGTCTGCTTTTCTCTTTTTTTCCATCTCTCTGTCTCTTTCTTTTTTTTTTTTTGGCCAGTGTAACTGTGCCTTTTCTAGGGCTTCGACTGGCTTGGAAAAGATTAATTCATATATAGCCATAAGTATGTTAGCATATCTTAAATGTAGACCAGACCTACCTCTCCAGTCTGCCAAGATACGCTTTTCTAGGCATGTCATTTTAAGCAACTGTTACCACATGGGGAACTTGTGTTCATGATCACAGGGGGGAACTGGGTTTCTCTGTACGTTGTTTGGTAGACTCCATTTTGAAAGTGGGATCTGCTTGCCTTCTTTGTTTGCCTTTATATCTGTGTTAAATTATAATAGTGGCAAAGTTTTTTGTCCTGCTAGAAAGAAATTACCGCAGACTGGCTTCTATCCTGGAAAACGGGTTTATCAGGAAGGAGATGAGTCTTCTGCTGAGCCTGAGCACAAAATGACAGAGGCAGGAGATGGACTTTTTGTGAGGGTTAGTAATGCCACCTCTAAACGCGAGCAGCTCCACTCACCTGCAAGCATCTAGTGCCACATCAGCCCAAGGGGATCTCTGAGATACAGCAATGGATCTGGCGGATAGGACACAGGGTCGGGTGGGCATTTGCACCTTTCCAGAATGACAACAGAGGGTCAGATGTGTCACTTTGGGGCAGGTGAACTACCGCTGCATGCCGGTGTTTGAGCATCTGGTTGTCCCACTTGGGTCCAAATGAATGGTGGAGTTGTTTGTCTTTATAAACGTGGGTATAGCAGGTGTGCAGCAAAACCATCATGCTGCTAATGCTGTAGAAATAGAGAATAACTGCTGGTAGGGTGCTGCTGCAAACTCACTGGTGTTTGTCAGCCACCCTGTCTATTTGTCAATTAATTTCAGACTAATGAGTTAAAAAGGCCAGTGATTATCCACTCAGTAGTGGCAGGAAGGAATAGCTGACACAAATAACTTCTATTAACATCCTTCCCCGTGGCCTAGGATAAAGCTTTTATTCTCATGGCTGTGATTTAGCTACACTAAGAAATATTTCCAGCCATCTTCTGATAGCTAAATCTCTACCAAAAAAAGGAGGTTTTGCACTGTCTGAATAGTAACTTGACATCAGCAAATGAATATACATGACTCTGAGAAATTACAGTTGTACAAGAGAAGATTGGAGGCAGGAATGAGACAACTTGCAAAGCAGCCCATAGCAATGCAAAAGGAGAATGCTTTAAATATTAGGCTGGCCCTATGCTGGCCCATTCAAAATGTGTAACAGGAAGAAGACAAGCCTGTTTTATCCTGAACCAGGATGAGATGCTCTCTGGTTTGGATTTCACAGGGCTTGGGCTTGATATTTACATACTATAAATGCGAGTGAAGCAAAGGTTTAAATCCAAAGTTCAAATTTGTGCACGATGTGCACATAACGTGGGTACATCCCTTGAGAGGAGAAGAAAGAGTTTGGGAAAGGAGCAGCGACAGGATTCTTTCATCAAGAAAATAAGCATTATTATTTTGTAATTTGTGTGTTGGTCTGTTGGCATTCTCTTGCATCGCGTCAAATGCGTTTGTCAGATTGGGGTGTGCTTGCAACAAATGGCTCAAATGGAACAAATGTGCTTCATCTGGGATTTCAAGGAGCTTCAAAAGCTTTCAGTTGCTTTGTACACTGCGTCATCATATCTTAGGTATTCAGATAATAGCTATGAAGGTACAAAGATTTTTCCTAGCGGATAATGATCATGTAGAAGAACTGATAATTTAAGGCAAACGGCCATTTGCCTTTGTTGCTAATTAATCCCTTTCTGCTCGAAGATTGCCGCTGCAATTCTGTAGGGTTGTTAAAGTGTTTTATGTCGTTTTTCTGTTTGCATGCTGTTCTTTTTCATCTCTGTAAATAGAGTGGGTTTGAGAGGGCTGTATATGCCAGTTCCCCCACTGTGACAGTACATCAGCCAATTAAAATTTTAATATTTATGCATTTATGTATTTCTTTCTGTGCAGCTGTAATACTACTTCCATGGGTAGGCCAGTAGCTCAGGGTAGACTGTAACCCTTTCACGGTGTTTGGTCCAGCCCAAATCCTGTTATTGTTTATGAGCTTTTTGTTGGATTAGATCAAAGCATATGGATTTCTCTGTAATTTAACTGCTTTTATAAAATTTATTCAAAGTTTCTGTGTAAGCAAAGTCTTTCTTTACAGGTCGGTTATTCTTGACATGATTTTCTTTCTTCAGTCTGTGTATGTATGTTTGCTTTTGGCCTTCTGTTATTGCAGTGGAGATTGCCACCTGAGTTTCAGTTCAGCTTTAATTAAAATGAGTGGATTTTCTCATTTTGTAGTGCATGTAGAGATGTAGTGATAATAGCTCTATAAACAAATAGGCATTGTTTATTTCGAAAGACCCTTAACCCCCAGTATCATTACTATGTTTAAAAAGTGTGCTTTATTTTACGGAGTTTCTTTTTTCTGTTGTTGTTGTTTAAATATATATTTATGGCTCTTTGACTATATAGGGTGCTAGCTTCCTTTCTTCAATCATTTTAAACATTCTTATAGTTATGGGTAATAATAATAAGCAGGAAGTCTCTGGATTGATTTTAAGTATTTCTTAGTTGTTGCCTAATTGTATCCTGTTAATTACACTTTCCCAGCAGTTACTTAAAAATTAAATAAATTATGTTTTGCTATTTACAGGAACGGATACAGGTATGTGATCAGGTGTTTGAAATGTGCACATATAGTTGTTGATGCACACAAATGACTTTACCTTTTTAAAAATACATGTTCAGCCTGTGATCCCTTAAGGTGGTTCTTGTATTCCAGCCAGTGGTATAGGAACATGACTGCATGTTTCTGTCATGTAAATAATCTAAAATTTACTGTGTCCAGGCATACCAACTCCCTGCTGACCTCAGCCTTTTAATATTGCCGCTGTGTTGACATAATTAGGCGTTACAAGGTGACATTTTATTTTTCACTCATCAGTTACTGGATGCTGAGTCCAGAACACTCTGAGCTCCCATCTAATGGTGAGGTCTTTTTCTTACTCAGATAGACTTGTTTTGTTCAATTTTGTTACCAGGTAATTACAGTGTTACGTACCCACAACTAAAAAATAAACATATACAGTTTCTGCCATATATACAAATAGCTTTTGTATATACACACTTATATATATATGCATGTCACCATATATATTTGTGACTGAATCTTGCAGTCTTTTCAGAAAGTCAGGCTTGGTGTGCATGTGCATGCACATGCACATGTGTGTAAATAAAAATATGGCATTAGTTTTGTTAGACTAGGAAAGACCTTTAGTTCATGGTCATTGAAAATTTAAAGTGCTCTTGATAAAAATCCAAGCTGAAAAGGCAGGCAGTTATGTAAGGAATGTAGTTCTTTCTTTTTTTCCTTTTTGTTTCATGTTATGGGACAGGGCTGCAAATCAGGATGAGACATCACAAATGTTCCCTAATCCACAGATATCACATGATAGATAAGGCAATCCATGGTATGTTTATCATGTGAATTGGATGTATGCTCTAAAAATGTGAAACACTTTTTCCACATATAAAGAAATACTACGTATATGTCTCTCACATATCTCTTGAATGCAGAAAATAAAATTATTTTTTCGTTTACCGAGGGTGGTGCTCAAGCATCTTCAGGTACTTCTATTGAGACCCTCCCCCTGTAGCTGAAGGTGAAGAGCAGAGGCTGGGAGTACAGGAGGTGACAGGAGTGGCCGTGTGCTACAATCACCATATAGTAAGTCAGGCATTTGGGTATATATATGTGCCAGCCTACAGAAGACATGTTTTAAAATTAGGCATTTGGTTGGTTTCCTTAAAGAAGAATCTGTAAATTGGGACACCCGTCAAAGTTGTTCAGTTTCACAGCCATGTCCCTTTTGCTGAGGTAAGAATGAAGTGAGCGCTGCAGTGAAGACACGTCGTGTTAGGCTCAAACAGGGGTGGTGATGGTTTTAAATCTGTTTTTCAGATTTAAGGTCTACTGGTATTTTCCTGGTCCTGTAACAGAAGTACTGACTATTCAGTAGGAGGAAAATGCAAAATGCAATTTAAAACATTTTAAAAACACGTTTCTTTATTTTTACCGCTGTTATTAAAAGAAGTAGAACAAATGAAAAAAAGGAGTGATGGAGGTACTTGACTTGTAGACACAGAGCCACTTTTAAATATCAGACTGTTTACTGAAGCTTTCATTCTGGTATGGATAAATCCAAAACAAAGACCTTAATCAGTAGAGAGTTCCTTAAAAGTATCTTTATGCCCTAAGCTCCTTGCTTTGTACAGCAAATGTATATAAATGACATGGTGTGAGCAGCAAGGCATGGAAAAATGGCAATAGCTATTTGTTGATCCTTGTTGGTCATTCTTTTTAAAATACGTGTGTGTCCAATACAATGAAAATCTAGATATTTTATGACACCTCCCCACCAGGAGGGAGCAAATAGCTCTAACTACATCTGCTGAGGTACCTGGGCATGAGAACTTGCATTCCCCAAAGGTCAGAGATTGGAGGTTGACATCATCCTCAACACCTTGCGTCCCATAGTGGGAAGAATTCACAACAGTTACTTCTTATTTTTTCTTATTTTCCTTTTTTTTTTCCTTTCCCCCCCTTTTTTTTTTTAAATGAAGGCAATTAATTCTTAGTCATGATATTTTCAAAGAAAATCTTGAATAAAATCCAGGCAAGCAAAAAACAAGTATTGAAATTACTGATATTCTAGAAAGAGTTTACAGCTCTCTTCCTGCCCCATAGAATAAAGGATTCTGGAATCAGGTCTTTATTCACCTCTCACCTTCTATTTCACTACTCATTTATGAGTTGCTCTTTGCTGATCACATTTTTCCAAAGTTCCTTTGTTCTGTGCAAAACGCTTACAGATTATAACACGCAGCGTTTCAAAAGCCAAGAAAATCTCCAGCAGAGCAGCTGGCAAGATGGTTGAATCTTGGAAAGCTCTGTCCTTCTTTGTTTTCTGTGTGCCTGGCTTTGCAGTTCTCTTCCTTCCAGTTCTGAGAACCCTCTATCAAACAGACAGTATAAAGCGGAATGAACTTTTGGCACAATAAAATAAAATGTGGTGTGATTGCTAATGAAGGATTCAAACTCTTACATAGGTGGAACTGATTTTTAAGATACGTTAGTGGAAAACCTGCATGTACAAGTCTGTCTCTGCAGTTGCTCATCTTTTCTAACTGGTAATATTGGATGGTAATGTGGCTTCCAGTTGCTAATTTTCCTGCTAATGCCATAGGACAGGCTACAAAGTAGACAGCTCCTATGATTTAAGAAACAAATAAAAAAGCTCCCCACCCTTTCTAGGGCTTCAAGTTTAGCCTGAATGACTTTGTGCATTCAATTTAGACTTTATTTTTAAAATCAGTTGTAGTGGGGCAACAGTAAACTGAGCTGTGAAGTAACCAGGGACAAGAACTGCTGAAGATGGCTTTTTTGTGAGAGAAAACACAGGATGAACCTCATCTGTATGAGCATTATTACCACAGAATCTAAATGCTCCACAGACCTTTGGTGCATTTATCCTAATTGCTCTGTAAACAGAGAAGTAATGTTTTCTCCATTTAACACTTGGGGAAATGAGACAAGGAAACCGTATGTTTTGCAAAAGGTCCAAATAGAAAAGAGCAAAAATCAGCTCTCTGAAGGCAAAGTGTAGCTCACTGGGGTTTCATAATGCCTATATCAGTTTTGCAAATAGGAATTTTGATTCCTATTTGGAAGGAAGAGAAATTTTAATTTTAGTATCCGCTTCAGGGGTAGAGACAGGATGGTATTTGGAAAAAGTGAAAACGTACTCTACTGAGAGCAACTTTCTGACAATTAGACCTTAATTGGTTATACAGCAAATTCTCTAAAGGAATGGCAGAAGGACCACCAACTGGAAAAAAGATACTGCTAGATAACCAGTTTTACACTAATGGAGATAAAATGTGAATACAGAAAAAATGTGGTATATTTGAGGCTACCACCATTAATAATTCTAAATATACAGCAATTCACTGTTCTTATGTGAGGCTTTTCTATCTTAAGTTAGAGAAGGGCTGTTTACTGTTAATTTGAATTTTTATAGGAGCGATAACGAAGCATTTAAAAATCTTTTTGATGACAAAAAGAGAGAGTCTTCTAGATAAAGAAAGTACCTAATTTTTTCACCAACCAAATCTAGCCTCTTCCAAAAGCAGAAGAATTTCACTGATTCTCCCATTAAACATGCTACCTTTTAATTATGTGTAAAATAGCTGTGTTTTGTCGTTGTTGTTGTGTTTTTTTTTTTTTTTTTTACAAATTCACCTTATTTACATCTTTTTCCTTGTTCTTATGATCTTTTTTCCTTGTTCTTATGCAAATGCCTTGTAATGTGTAGGGTTTATCATTCGGGTTTCTTTTAAAGTTAGTTTATCTTTTTAAAATTCAAAATCATATTTTTGCCATTTGGACTGACAGATCTGTAGTGTTGTAGTTTTGGCTACATATACAGTAGCAAAGAACAAAATATTTTTTGTCACACTTCTACTGTTACAGTTCAGTCTGTTCCTTTTACATTATCAGCTTGTTTCTCTGGGCTCCACAGAGGCATCTGTTTTAATTTTTATTGGGCAGGGCTGCAACTCAGCAAAGTCATGTAAGCTTCACAAATCATTCACGAATGTGGATGATTAAATCAATTAGGTCTTGGCTGAGTGATCTATGACTGTATTATACACACACCATGTTAAAGGAATGTTATTAAGGTGCAAAACCAAGTACTTCAAGTTAGGAAGTGCCAAAATTAAAGTTGCCTGCAGGCTCACAGTCTCTATGCATATATGTATTATCATATTGCCTCTAACTGTACAATTGCACTGTTTTTCCAGCTGGAACCTCATCTAAGCCATCCTCTTTGTTCCAAGCATAAACCATGTTTCACTGTTTTTTCTACTTTTGCTTTTCTACAGTATCTGTTGTGGCACTTATCAGTTTGGTAGATGGTTTCGTAAGTAAATTAAAGATTTCATAGGTAATATATTTGTCTTCCCCAAAACAAAGGTGTTATCTTTACCGAAAGAAAAAAAGAAGAAAAGCAGAGATTAAGATCAGAATTCTGATTTTAAGGCCCAAGCTATTCAACAAGCGAGTCCTTAAATGTCAAAAAGTGGGTCTGCTAAATTCCAAGCAATTCTGCAAACTGGAACTTGTACATCAACTCAGGATGTAATGCAACATTATCAACTGGCAGACCTTGAGATTGCCACCTTCTTCTTTACTTCTCATTCCTAGTCCCACTACCTGCATTTTACAGTTTGCTGCTCCCTTAATCACACCCATTCAATAGTCTGCTGGCCTAAATTTACATATTAAAGAGGGATTTGTTTTAGGGAGGGTTTTTACTTAAACCATTTCGGACTGTGGTCTGTAGAAAGTTTACTTTGACATGATTAAGGAGCCGAGTGCTGACGGAGAGGAGAGATGGGTGTGGAAAGCAGTGGGAAGGGATGAGATGAGTGAAACTTCCTCTGCTGCGGGGCACATTGGAATGTGAGACCCAGTTCTCAGATGTTTGGAGTGAGTGTCCCCTTCATAACTTACTACCTTAACATTCACTTGTAACAATTAGTCTCCATGTCTAGCCAGTCACAGTTTCTCTCTGCTCCTGACTCAACTGTCTGATTTCTTTACAGCAAAATGGTTCAGCTTTAGTCCCAGGCAAGTTTCCCAGGTTCTCTCACTTTGAATTTGCGTGCCTGTGCCGTTTCATTGCCACCTTCACTCTTAACGCCGTATTCTGATCACAGCTTTAATCAGCGGTCCCTCTCATCTTGAACCCTGCCATCCGCTCCCAGATGCAGGTATTGCCCTTTCTCCGTCCTTGTGCCAGTTCAAACTGGGACACAGGGAAAAGTGTTCTGAATAGGCAGTAATTTGATGAATGATGATATAATATATCATATATATAATAATGAATTCATTATTCAAGCAAACGAAAGAGAGATGCCACTTTCAGATTTGCTGTAAGTGAAGAAAAACTTTATGAAGGCCTCCAGTTACGGTTGTCATCTCTGTTTATCTCTCAATCACAATTTTGATTTAAAATGGTTAGCCTAGCTGTACCACGGTGGTCGCCCCATCTGCTGTTCCATTGCTCTTAGGAATGAAGGCAGTATTGTCGGTGTAAAGGGATAAAACCCCTGGTGTTACTGCCTTCTTTGTATTTCTTCACCCTTCATGATTCGGCAATAATTTCTCCACAGGGATTATTTGTTCAAGGGTGGGGCCTCTGTTCAGTCCAGATATAACCCAGCTGTGGTGGAATTCAGCCTCTTCTTTGGGTTTAGGAGCAATTAGCACTTCAGCCAGGACTGCCCGCCCTCCCGGGGAACAAAAGATTCAGTAGAAAACTCGTCCCTTGAAATGACAGCTGGACAAAGAATCAGCAGATTTATCAGACAACTATTTCAAGGCACATTTTACAGAAAAGTAGCGTGACTTCACCATGGACTGAGATGAGACCTTTTATAAGTTTATATGGAGATAACTATTGGAACAGGTGTCAAAAAAATGAATATTCTTAATAACACCAGGTACAGATATGAGTCATCTATGAGTTTTGAAGGAAATTTGCTCCGATGACAGGTCAGTTTTTCATCAGGAGCTGAAAAACTGCAAACATACAAATATTCAAATAAGATGATATCTGCAAATAGGGTGTACTAAGCAAATACTGTAAGTTCTTATGTGATATTATCTTCTCCCTTGAGAGTTGTTTCTGTAGGACCAGTTGAATTTTTTTAAATGTAAAGAATGTGGATGTTTAGAGGAGATTGTTTCATTATAAAGGAGAAAAGTACTAATGCACATCAAATATTAAATAGGATTCTCTCTTTTTCAAAATTAATTCCCAAATCTGATGCTATAAAATTTTAACAGTTGTGGGAGAGCTCCCAGAAGGCCCTTCATTATGTCTCATTATTACAGCATATGTGAGGCCATGGTCCCCTTGGTTGCCATAGTTCCTTATTTAATCAAGAAAAAAATGTTTCATGGCTGCACAGCTGGGTAACCTTATGTATCTATAGTTTGTGCAAGAAGCAATCATATCTATGCCCCATACTATCTTAATGGGAATTTTGCTTCAAAAATTCATAAACCAGACTTCTTACTTTTTATTTCTTGATTGCACGGCAAAGTTTAAGGTCAGACCACAATTTTGCCTAGTGCTTCTCTTGGTTTTCTTAATAAAGGGAAGGGTTTTTCTTCCTTTTGCAAGGCCAAATGTGATCGCAGGGTCTTAGTATTGTGGCACAAAGAAGGTAGAGAGTCCACACTGGTGGGTGTGACAGGTTTTCCATCAAGCGTATGGTTGCATGTTTTTTAAAAGCAGTCTGAATTCCTACTTATGTGTTTTTCTTTCACTTACGTTACTTAAAACCTAATACTAAACCTAGGTTATATCAGGTCTCCTCTGGAATGGCTATCAATAGTGGTTTAAATATTATCTAGCTTTAGGTGCTAGCCTTAGTTAAATATCTGATCTACTATGGTAGACACTGTGAGGAAGATTTGTTTAGCTTTACAATTTCGGTGGTAATGTTTAAATAACTTCGCAGGCATGAAATATCCAGGAAGGCTGTTCTAGTCTCTAGGAGCTGCTTAGAATGGATTAATGCCTTAATACTCAGGGAATATTTACAGTTTAATAATTGAAGAAAGTTGATTAAATATACAAAGTATTTAAATACCCATATTAAGCTCGCATTTATTCCTGACAAATTATCTTGGCATTTAGAGAATTACGAAGTTCTAGCAAGTTTGGGCCTTAGAGCAGTGTGCCCGTTTTGTGTGAAATAGAACATTTGGGTTCAGGATGTGCGCAGTTGTATTTAGTCAGAGTCGTGCTGGTGGTATGTGAAGATTTGTGAGTACCATTCCCCCTAAGATGCTATAAGACAACCAGAAAGCATCTTTTTTTGTTATAACTGCGGGGATCATTTCTTTCCCTTATGTGACTCTGCACACAGACACCAGGGCTGCTGATCTTTAGCAGGTCTGGATAACAGTATCCCAAGTATTTGAGAAGATTCTGTATGTAATCAGAGAAAAATAAGGCTGGATCAGACAGTGTCACTTGTGCTTAAGTCACTCCTGGTGGCTACCTGACAAACTCTTGTGTTCTTGCTTGCGATGCCGTAGGAAATATTTTCTAATGCATTGCTATCTATACCATTATTCCATTGAAACATTTTCCCCTGGAATCTTTGTTGTTGTTATTACAGCTTTAAGCCCAAAATTAAAGGATTCCTGTTGCTTGGGGGTGGGAGGGGGGGAAACTGTCATGTCATTCTCAATGCCTGCTCTGTGAGAAAAGCGGGTGCCTGTGAAACAGCCCACAAGGCTAATGATGAAGGATCAGGACACATAAGAAATTTGTAGGCTCATTAGTTTGTTCCAGGCTGCCCAACCTGGTTTTGCTTTTGTGGCATCAAATTGTCTATAAACAAAAGTACACCTGAGTTTCTGGAGAGAGAGACAAGATGACAGCGGTACTGCTGCCTGCTCCTTTGTGAGTAAATCTCCCCTGAGATTAAAGAAGGGTGCAAACGGCTGTCTCCTCCTCATCTGTGGGAATAAATCAGACATGAGACTTGTAGGCTTGGCAGTTAAGCATTTCCGTTTGTAGAACACTGACATACTAATGATGGTAATTTTGCATTTGTTACGACATGCCTAATCTAATTACGTTTTTCTTAGGGTACAATTGTTGTTTTCTGTATTTAATTATGTAAGCACCAGGTGCAAATGTTAACAGTAGCTGAATTCAGAAGGAAATCTTTTATCTTTGTGTTATGGAAGACTTTTTTTTCTGTATCTTTAATTTTGCTGTTAAAAAAATGTATACAGTATTTGATTTTTCCAAGGAGTGACATTAACATTTCTGATTGATACACATCGGAAGCACTAATGAGGACTAAAAGTTTATATTACTCTTCGTTTCAATGTGTTTAGAACTATTTATGAGCTCTGCATTTTTGGTTTCAGGTGCTGCAATAGTTCAGACTCCTTTTCCTAGCTACACTGCTGATTTTGAGGGTTGGCAGACTTCCCACACACCATGACAGATCTGCCCTTGTCTGTTTGAAAAGGTCTGAACTACGTAGGGGTCTCTTGTCTGAAACTGAATTTCGCAGAGTTCTGGTAAAACTGCTTCTGTCACTGCCAGCCTGGCTCTGAACTTTTTGCCACCATTTCATCAATGTTTGTTCAGACATTGAAAGAGAGTCTTCAGTAGAATTCTTTGCCTGGAATAATAAATTCAAGTATTATTTTTAAAGCTCAAGGACCTGGGCTTTGAGATGATGTGTAAGACTGAACGGAGGCAAGTGACTCTCAAAAGATTTTGAAATTATAATGTTAATTTTTAAATAAAGTGAACAGGAATTGCAGTAGACTTTCCCACCTGTAGATTGGTAATTTTTTTGATCTATTAAGTAAAAATAAGTACAGCTTGTATTTTCTAGTTTCTAGTCATTCATTAGTAAGCTGTATTTACATGAATTTGGCTTTAAGTGTAACAGAAAAATGAGATAAATGATAGATGTGTGTTTGTTCTAAATTCTAAGGTACTCATAAAACATTCCCGTTACTAATGAATGAAAATTTTCTACAGAAGCATTTTTCAGCCTTTTCTAACTTGTGAATTGCCATACATTTTATAGTAGATGTATGGCCTGGATGGCCCATGCATTTGAACCCACTGCCAGCATGCTTTCTCGTAGTGACCTTTTGTGGATTCTTTCAAAGTAGGATTTTAAGCCCTCCATGGACCCCAAGTCAGTAGTAGTGACCTGAAATATGCTGCCTTCCTCTAAGGATTCTGTGTGATCGCTTTTCGCTGAGCTGTGAGGTGTGATTTTACCATTGACCATTAAACCATTTTCAGTATAGAAACATTAAGGTTCACTTTTATACTGGCATAAGATTGACAGCATCCATTGTTTTAATTCTAGATCCAGGTAAAGAAAGAAGCTGTGTCTGAAAGTTGGTTTGAATTCAGCTTTCCAGTGTTGTTAACGGCAGAGATTTCCCCCCTCCCTGCCATTGTTCTTAGAGACCTCAGTTGTTTCAAGTTCAGTTTGTTTCTTACCCTTCAGGCTTTTAATTCAAACTCCACTCCTTTGATGGTTTATCATGAAATTTGTTCAGAGGCTTCAATTTTTTAAGGTAATCTTTTAACTACTGCTGATTATGCATTGCATCAAAGAAGAGTGGTTGAAAACTTTAAAACCACAAATAAAATATACATCAATGGCTTACAGTAATGAATGCTAACACACCTTTTCTTCAGGAAGAACTGTTTAGGGACAGAAGACCATGTTTCAGGTGATGTGAAAAATAGTGAGCTTGGCTTCTGACAACAGCTTGCTTGAGTTTGTTGTCAGGTTTTACTAAAAACGAATTTAAAAAATATTAAAATAGGCATGTTTAGTATTAGGTCATAGAAGTCTTCAAATTAGTTTCAGGATTAATTCTTTCTGGTAAGGAGGCCTGCACACTGGTGGGAATAATAGCTTGTCACTTAGTTCCTACACGTTTTTTTGCCTTAGGATTCATTTTTCCATTATGCCTGTTCCAGGTGCTAGGGATTTTGGGGTTTTGGGTTTTTTTGTTTGTTTGTTTGTTTTTCTTTCCCTAGAAGTACGGTGATTTATTTGGGTGATAATACACAGGCTGCAGTATTTCAGAAGTTGATATCTGTTTCCATGTAGGGATGCTTGGAAAAAAAGCAAATAAGACTATCTTGCAAAAAATACACCAGCCTCATTAGATGCAAAAGTGTCTCAAACGGCCCATAAGCAACACTTTGGCTTGTCCAGCTTCTCAGCGTGAAAACATGTCTAAGTAAGTTATATTATTTCGGGAGAGTGAACAGCTTGCTTTAGATCCAGCAATTGTGTTTATTCTGTGGTTTTGGTTTTTCTCCCAAATGAAGAATGTCACTCTGCATTGTTTACATTTACATCTCAAAACAATTAAGCTAAAACAGCTTCATAAGATTTGGAGCTGGCTTTCTCTCAGGGAAAGCTTTACATTTAGTTCCCAGCGTCATGCAGTAAAGAGACTTATTTTTGTTTCCTTTTTTTTTTTTTTTCAGGCTAGTACAGTTGCATATGTTCATCTTGGTGAAGAGGTTTGAATGCTGTTGATTTTAAATTGTGCATATTGTCAAGGAAACTTACCCATAATTGCTGTATAGTGCTGTATAGAAGAACAACTAACTGATTTAATATATCTTTGGGTATATTTCTTTATTATATCTTTGGGTATCTCACTGAAATACCCTTTTGCGTAAAGAAGTAAACTAGAAAACAGTAAAAGCTTGCTTGCCTTTGGTTGCAAGATCAGATACAAACAAAATTCAGAGACTTTACTCCTTATATTTTTCTGTGTCCTTGTACTATACCCATCTGTGAAATATATGAAGAACTTTTCTAGTCTGAACTGAACTTGATTTGTAACGTTGTTCTAGTGCTTAGTCACAGAAATACTACAATACGGAGGGAACTTCAAACAGATGTAGTGGTGCTAAGTTTTTAGGGGACTATCCTGCTCTCTTTCATTCCTTCCCCATTTCCAGGTTTCATCAACCTGCTCCTATGGAGTCATGATACATGTTGCTGAGTGTGCAATCCAATATTTCTTTGTTCCCCGTTAAAATCACTGACCTTTCTTTCTCAGTAGGCGAAACTTTAAAAGTATTTTTTCCTTAGTGCAAGCCACTGGGGTGGAATTTTAGAAAAGGCTGTAAAGCTTAAGACCTTCTTGGCTTTCTCATTTCTGGATCCTGATTGTGTTTTCTCCTTGAGGGCTGAAGGGGGGTACCCGAGGTGGTTGCACGAACGAGCTGCCATCTCTACGCTGTTGCTTCCTCCTGCTGTTCCTTAGCAAGGGCAAAGCCTCGTTTCAGCAACAACTCAAAGTGGTTTGTACTAGATGTGCTATATGGGCCATGCACACGTGGGACTGAACAGATCAGAACTGTTATTTACCTGCTTCTATGGCTGTTTGCCGTAGTGACCTGCCATCCAGGGCTGTATGAAGACCTTCTGATGCACGGGCAACATAGAACATGAGTTTTGTATCCTGTGTTCTTCCCTAGATATATACTGGCTGGGTTCTTTGAAGTAGCAACAATACCGTACAGATGATGTCTGTCCCTCATCCTCTAACCTGAGCAATTCCCCTGTAAGGGGTCACCCAATGTTTTCCTATCCCCCATACCCACCAGGGAACAGAGCACGTCTGAAGGAGAGCAAACGGTGGTTCAGTCCCTTGCAGACTGAAGGAGCCCCTAATTTTCCTCCGGATTCTTGTCATGCTTTTTCCTGCAGGTTATCCCCACAGAGCTGGGGGGCACCCTGCACCCTGGCGTTGGTTTGTGCTCAGCAGAGACGGGCATGGGGCTGTGAGAAAGGTGCTCCTGGTTCCCAGGGCCTGCGCTGTCACCTCTTGACATTCCCTGTGTCCCCGCTTCCTTCCCCCAGCAGCAGCCAGAGCGATCAGCTCGATCCTGCGCTGGTTTTGCAAACCGTGCAGGCGCAGTGCAGAGGTCTGCAGCCAGCAGGGGCTCACAGGGCACCAGCTGGGATTTAGCCGCTCTTGCATATACAGTTCAGAATAATTTTCTGCTCCTTTGATAGTTCTTGGTGTGTTTTATTCAGTTCCAGTCTAATCAAGTGAAATGTTTTAGCACGTTGTCTTTCTTCAGGCTTTTTACAGAAGGCAAGCGTAATCTTCCTTAAAAAGAAAAAAAAAAAAATAATTCCCCTTTCATCTTTCTAGGGAGATCACTTTATTCATGTGTAGTGACCTGGCTCAACATTTGATAACTAGTGTGTCACTGAAAATTCCTCATTATGGTCCCAGCTTGCAGACCACCTGGAGTGCTTCATTATTAATGTGAACTTCAGGTTAAATTTTTTAGATCTGTGCAGGTGCATTTGCACTATTCATTGCAGGCTGGTGACACATGCCTTATGAAGGGACAAGACTACGTGAGGCTGAATGTGTCTAAAGGCATATGGAGCGCTTATTGTTTTGACACCAGCCATATGAGGAGTATAAGGACTGAGGCTTGAGCTCTGTGTTGATTATAATCTAACTTTTGCTTTTCTTGGCAATCGTTCTTTGCTATATAGGCACTTAATCTTAGCGCCTGGAGAAAAGAAGTAGAGAAGTCAGAGAGGGGAGGATAGAGGGGAAGCCACGCTCCAGTTAAAGCCAGTAACGTGGGAAAAGCTTAGTTCTTATTCCAGACAGGAATGTATCTTGTGTGTAGATGATAGTTACATGGCAACAAGACACTGCAGAGCCCTCCAGATTGCTACTGCTTGTGCTGCAAGATGCGAATAATCCTGTTGGTGCTGCTAGGATGCTGCTGAGATGATGAGTTTAGGAAGAATCTGCCATCTCCTCCATGGAAGCTTAATTTTGACTGTTTTTTTGCAGTAGCTGCTTAAACCACGTAAACTCCGCCAGCCATCCATCTTTCCCTCCTGAAATCAAATAAGTGATCTACTGAATTAAATTTATGATCTTAACTTGTTTGGTTTGTATCCTAAAGAAATAAAAAGGCAAAAGATAACAGAGTCTAATGCCACATAGAGAACAACAGAGCTCTGTACAGTTGCAGAGTTATTCGTTGTTTTTCCTGAGTTTTTGTTTGTGGGTTATTTTTCCTTTTTTAAGGGGGAATTCCTTTGAGGACTTCTCTCTCTCTGCCTCTGTTTTTGTTTTGTTTTGTTTTAAAAGAAATATGGAAATAGCAGAAGTGGGAGGAGAGGTGCAATAGGAGCAATGAAGCTGGAAGGACAAAAGGAGATGGGCTGAAAAGGAAGGCAACAAGAATGGCTACAAGTTTGTGAAAGTGAGTGGGAAGAAGAGGAAATCAGAGTGTGGGATTGAGAGCGCTGGGAAACGTAGGCAGGAATAAATTGGGCAGGAGAAGAAAACTCCTGAAATGTGTTGTTGTTTTCTTTAAAGATGCCTTATTACAGTAAGATAGCATCCACTTTACTCATTGAGAGTCAGATCTGCTAAGAACAAGTGATAGAATACATTAATGCCTTTTGTTTTTTAATTTTTATGAAGAGCTAAAGCACCAAAAGCTCTTTCCTAAATAGCTTAATATTATAAACAAACATCTGTCTCAAACGCTGAAGGATTCCTACTCCTTTTACTCTTATTTAAACTGAATATATGTTGATTGTTTTCTCTGTGCACATGTAAAGAGCAAAGCCCTGGTTTTCTAACAGGGTATTGTAGCATCTACTTTAGTTGAGTTCAAAATAACATATGGTCTGAAAAATGGGAATGCAAATGGTAAAATTTGGTTTTGGTGACTTAGGTGGTCATGATAGTCTGTTTTGAATTGAAAAGCTGATAGAAAATTAGCAGATCTGATGACATTGAAATGACTACAGACTAGAATTTCATAAAAATAGCCATTTTTGGAAATTACTATTTTATTAACAAACCTAATCCATATAGTAGCTCTGTCCAGTTATTTCTGAATGCAAGAATGCTGACGAATCAAAGTAAGGGTATTTTAGATTAATGTTTCTGGTTCTGGCCAGTAGCACTAGATGGTGAAATCTCTTTCTGATATGACCCAGTTCCTGAAAATTTTATTGTTCCTTTAAAAAAAAAAATTAAATTAGATTTGTAGGCACAGATTTTCTAGATTTGCTGTTAATACAGTGATTTTGCCTTTTGGAATTGTTTTCAAATGTGTAGATGTACATATCTTGTGGCATTTTAAAGTGCTAAATTGCCATTTAAAAGATGCAAGAAGTTTGGAAATTTATTGAATCGTTTAAAAATTGATTAAAAATACCAACCAAAGTTATTTAATATCTGTTATAATTTTTCATCTACACCTCAAATATTTGTGGGAAAACATCCAAGAATTCGTACGGGATATTTGAAATGTGTCTGGTGAATGTCCAATGTGTAATAAATTATTTTTATTGCATTTTGGAAAAGTATATATTTAATAGCGAAATACTTTGCTTATGTACTTCTGTGACTCTAGTGTATAATATGGGTCCAAAGGTCTTTAATTTATTATAAAGATAGGACTTTAATGACAAAATAATGGCTCTGATGTATCTGTAACTTTGAGATTAGATATTAGAAAGGTATCATATCTTTCAACTCTTCCTTATGTGACGTGACATTGCTGCCCCAGACATTTTTTACTGCATGAGCAATCAACATAAATGAAAACTAGAAAGCATTCATGTTAAGACAAGAAGCAGCGTTACTTTCAATAAGGTGACTTCAGAAAACTGTCACACACATATTTCACTGGAGACATTCTGGTTTGACCTCTACCTCACCATTCCATCTCTTTTTTTTCTTTTTATGATTAAACAGAGGAGAAGGGGTTTGTAAAAGCCCTCAAGAAAACCAACAGTTCCTTGCAGAATGGAGCTCTTTCTCATTTCCATATATTTTCCTGCAGGAGAATGGCTCTCTAAGAGCACATTAGCCTTCAACCTTGGCAGGTGTAGAAGTAAATCTGCAGTGTTATGATTGAAACGTTATACCTACTTATTTGAAAACTGACATGAGAGGTGACAAATGACAGAGGCATTACTGGGTCAGGTGAAGTCTTTGTCATAATCCCTTTTCCCCTAACTTTTAGCTGGTGCAGCAAAGAGAATCCTGTTTCAAGGATTATTAACACCACCTGCTACAAAATTCCTTTGGGAAGGACCAGAATACTTTGGATTTGAACACTGGCTTTGAAACATGCAGGAAAATGGCACAATCTCTTCAGATACTCTAATGACTATTTTCATTTTCTTATAAGCCAGTCTTTCCACTGTGAAAATGTATTATTAAGGGTATAATGTAAAAATATATTAATTTTAAATGAATTATTTAAATGCTTGTGGTTCACAGGATTTAGACGTGTCGTCTGCTGCAATGGGTTGTGCAGCAAGGTTTAACTGATGTCCAGCTTGAGGGCTTGCCCTGTAGTTTTGGGTAGCACAAATAGAAAGCTCTTGCTCCATTATACAGGAAGTTTTAGTCACCTTTCTTCTCCAGCACCATTTCACGTCTTTGTAAGTTCTGCCTCGTTTCTGGTTCATCCATAAGGCAGATTCTTCCCTCAAGACCGTAGTAAAGATGTTTCTCTGTCCTACTCCTGGGCAGCTCCTGTGCGGTAGGAAGGAATACACCGCCTCGCTGGCTCGTCCCCCACAAGGGCAACATCCCGGAGAGCAGAGAGGACAAGTACCTGACAAGAAGCCTGAGCATCAAGTTTGACTCTGGTTCATCTCCCATCCCGTGTTGGCTTTTGGACTTTTTCAAAAGCCAGATGAGAGAAGGGTGCGCTTGCTTTTAGTTGGTGAGCGGCATTGATATGGTCTTTTTCCAGCTGGAACTGCCTGCAGCAGAACGGGCAGAGCAGAGAACCAGGAGAAGCCCCGGGCTCTTGGCATCTCAGTCTCTGATTGCAGATTCGCCCTGAGAACCAGAGGGTGAATCTGTCCCTTTGTATTTTTGAGTGAAGTGAGTGCTGATTGATTTGTCAAGTGATTACATGCTCAGATGAGATACGGGAATGTATAGTTTGATTCGTATTCAGAACCACAGCAGTGCCTAGGAGTAGCTTCATATAGTACAAAGAAGATTATAGTCATTGTAGGAGAATGTGTGCATGGAAATCACCATTCTGAATGTCTTTTAGAACTTTATTCAGCATCGTATCTTTTAGTTTGTTTTCTTTTTGGGGAATTTTCTGACCTTGCACTTGCAAAAATGGAATGCTGCAGTTTAAATGCTGGCCAGAAGGACTTGTTTCTAAATAAACAATACTAAAGTGCACTGAAGTTAATTGCCTTTTGAGGGTATATCTGTCCTTTCTGAACTCAGATGCTGTAATGTGTACCTAAGCCATGAGGAGGTTTCAACTCAGCAAGAAGAGCTTTAAACAGGTACTTTGGTAGGTTGACACATTTATACTATGGAAGATGTTGTTCCTGTGAATATGAACCCTGGAAGCTCTTTCTACATAAATGCTTGCTCTGTCTTTCAAAATAAATCCCCCACAAGCCCCAGCTACCCATATTTTGTTTTTGACTGGGCATTTTGTGCTGCCATCCTCTGTCTGCCCCTTCCCCTGTCATGACATATTATTTACAGGGTCAAACTTACACCCTTGGGGAATCCGTAAGCTCCTTTCAGACAAGGCCTCTTTCCATAGTTTTAAGCTTTGAAACAAACAAAAAAAGATGGCATTTTGCACAGTTTTTAGGCAATACTTAGGTGCTGTTTACTGCTGGTACTGATTACTCATGTATATGTGTTTCTTGACAAGTAGTTTTCTATATTTGAGGCAGAGCATACTTTGAGTCTTTCTTTTAATTCAGAAGAGGATTTTTGTATAAGAGAATCTTAAGAAGCAATCATTATGATGTGAATATACAAAACTCTGATTTCTGAGCTAATCTTGGGGTCTAGTTTAGAAATTGAGAGGTTGAGGCTATTTAAAACAATTCTTGTGTAGTAGTTGCATTTACTAAGCAGCAGCTCTTTGCTTCGGTGAAAGCAGGGAGTGGGGAAGGTATTTTTTTGTATTGCACATTAATCTCACGTGTTTGCAAGAAGTGGCTCTCTGATTAAGGACATTGCTTTTCCAGAACAGAAATAATAGTTTTGTAGGTTTTATTGCCATCAAACCACTAGTAAAAACAAGTTATTTTAGGAATACTAGAACTAATAAAACCTTGAGTTCCTTTGAAGTCGTGGCTTTGAGTTGATTGTGAGCTCAGCCAAACATCTTTCCCTGGCAGTTTGGGTGTCTGAAACCTGAGAAATAATTATTATACTAATTGTTACTTGTTTGGCAGAGACCTAACTGGATATTACCAGATTGAAACTTCTGCATCTCTAAGTGGAGCAAAGAATGCGTGGTCTGAAGCTGAGAAAGAGGCAGGCTGATAAACCAAAGGCAGCCCAAATATTAAATAGGAGATTGAGTTTGTTCCTTGGATTTGTATGTAGATGGGGGTTGAACTGGTGTAAATTAAAACCAGGCCTGCGAAGCTGTAGTGAGTCTGAATCTCTCAATTGTCTGCAGGTCACTTGGTGGCAGTGGCCTGAGGCGTAGGTAACCCCTTGAGACTGGCTTTATTCATGTCAGGGGCGTGTGTGGATCTGTCTATTTAGATGTGTTTGTGTGTGTAGGTCTATATAATAAATACAGATATGCATTTAGCAGATTTCAGTTCCGTTTTCGTGCTTTCACTTTTTTTTTTTAACAACTGTAATAGTTGCAAAGGGATGTTTCTGTATTTACCGTCGTGCATGAAAGATGGGTTGTCACAAAGGTGTTGCACATCATTTAAAAAATGTTTGAGGACTGTTGGTTGAAAGTATCTAAACCGGCTGGCTTCTGGGACTTGCATGAAGTGAAAGACAAAATTCAACAAAAAACTTGCGGAGTGTTTTGAGATGGATGAGCACTAAAATGATTGACAAGCCACTCAGCATGGGCCTGATCTTTTGAAGTCACAGAACAATGTAGCTTTTGGGATGGGACCTTTTTGTTTGTTTATTCTGTCTCCAGAAGCCAAGTTCTGGGTTTCTCTGAGAGGTCAAAAGACACTTTCAACTCCTCTCAGGGCAAAATTAGATCCATCCTCAGTGGGTTATCTTAGTGCTGGCTTGGAACCCACTTAGGAAACAGGATCCCGTTCTCTTCTACTTGCATTTTGTAACAGTCTCTCCCGGTACCTCTTGAAATACCAGTGGTAATATCAAACACAGATTCTTTCCAGATGGATCTGGTGGTATCCACATATCAACGTACATTATTTAGGAGGCGAGGATAATTCCTAGATGAATACCAGAAAATACTAAAGGATATATTGTTGCTCTGATTTCCCCAAAACAGAGCGAAGGAGGGTAGTGTGTCTTCCCTCTCCTGCTCCATGGATAGCACAGGTAAAAGGGGAGATGTTTGCATGTCTGAGAGGAGATGGGGTTCTTAGGAGAAGGAAGGTATGAAAAAGATGACAAGGATTATGTGTGATACTCGAATATTACCTGGGTTGCTGTTGGACCACGGAACGAAAGGGAGGCCTTTTGGGAGGAAGCTGCAAGACAATACAGCCTTTCTGGGCACCAGATCATTGTCTTGTGTCTGGCGTGATCTCTGGAAATGTATTTCAGGAAGTAATTTTTAAACTTCTTTTAAAAATCACTGACATGTTGAAGCGATCGATGTTTTCATTCCGTCGTGTTGACAAACTGTTTGTTTAAGAGCGTGTTGTTGCAGTGAAGGCGAGCCTGTAGTGCAGACTTGCAACTGGCTGAAATGTGGTACGTTTTAAGAAATCTGTGGCCCTCTAATGACATTCACAAACAAAGCAAACCAAAACCAGTCTCTCGCCTGTCAGTTCCGATGTGTTTAGAAATTTCTCTCTGCGGTGGCTGTATGCTAAACAGATAACTTCCTTTGTATAGTAGAGTGAATTTCTTTTTTAAAAATATAGTGTATTAAGAGAATGGCAGATATATCTTCATTGCCAGTCTGGAATGTGCAGTTTTTCAGATGGAAAGAAATGTCTCTTAACTTGCAAAAATAAAAATATCCCTTGAAACACAGGTGGGGAACATGATTTGTTCCTTTACTCCATACAGATATTTTGATGATCAAATCAGATGCAGAATTCCTGTGTGTTTTGTTTTTCATTAGAGTTATGCATCTATTTCCTTACCTTAGTGTATAACACTTCATGATACATATGGAAATCTGTGTTGGAGTAATTTATTTTAAATCCTAAAAGAGATTACTGATGCTCACCCAAGTTTCTTTGGCACACACGTGTATCTCCTCCATCAGTGCTGTAAATAACAAAGAGCAAGTCATTCCCCATTTCATTAATGCACCTCAGCTTCGTTATTTGAAGTTCCTGTCTCATATATGTAATAAGTGAAAAGGAAATGAGACTTGGGAGTAGATAATGTAAACACACGCCATTTCTGTGGTTTAACTGAAATGAAATGAAATGAATGCTTTGTTTTATAAAAACCTAATTATTGCTATACCTTCCATGCATCCAGACTCTAACTCTGGCCTGGCCAAGCCTGTGGTGACTCCATTATTTCAGGCAACAGGTTTTATGAAATATAGTATTTCATACCGTAAACACAAAGGTGCTTAATTCTCTACTGACTTATGCACTTAAAAAAAAAAAAAAAAAAAAAGGGAAAAAGGGGTTTTTACCTTGGTCTCTTGATGTTTGTTGACTTAGAGATAGGAACAATTTAATCCTCGGTACTTCAGATTTCATTTTGAAGGTGTGTTCTCATTACATGTGCTGCATGTAGGTAAAATGAACTGAGAACTGGGAACAAAATTACTTAAACATAACACAAAAAATTGCAAATCGGTGCACAGGCCTCCCCACCTGTAACTTTGTCTTTAATTCGTAGCTCTTTTGTCCTGGGTTATTTTCCCATCATTCCAGCCAGGAGTTCTACCACATTCTTGTTTCTGTCTAGTTTCCCTCCCCTGCTGCCAAGCTGTTGTGATTCAGTCCTTAGATTAAATAGTCCAGACATGTTCTTGAAAGTTTTTCATTTTCTTGGCTGAATCTTTTTTTTTTTTCTTTTAAGTTCCAAAGTGTAGCATTTAAAAACTCGTGACGTTATAAACAAACTCTGGACCTTGTAACAGATAAAAGTTTTTTTTTTCTTTGTACTGATGCATGTCATCATTCTTTGCATTACAAGTTCCAGAACTGAAAAGAGCTTTGTATCTCTGTTCTGTATATCTTGTCTTTGAAAACTTCATTACTGTCAGTTTTGACCACTATCTATCTATTTATATTCTCAGACAAAGCTGTGATTCCAGAATGGTAATTGTTCCGTGTTTTTATCCATCTTCCTTTGGGCAGTTCTGTGGGTGGGGGTTGATAACTAAAGAGCCTCTTCACTCAACCAAATGCCCATCAGCCTCACTTCTATTTTCATTTCTTGCATATTATTTTGAAAAATAGAAGAAATATTCTCTTTGGTTTAAAAATCTTATAAAATGGCCTAGACATAAGCAGCAAGTAGCATATTTAGATGAGCTTCATAATCCTAACAGAAGGAAGTATTTGTGATGTGTTTTGTGTGTGTCATCTCTAGGTGACGGAGACCACTTTGCAGGAATTGCATTTGGTCTCTTAGAGGCAATTAAGAAGCTTTCTCTGCCCTTGCCAAATGTATAAATTAGGAAAGAGTAAATAAAAACCTTGTCATTTTAGAAATTTCATCTATAGTCTCAAAGTTTCACAAAGGCTTTTTTTTTTAATATGGAATTAGTGCTATGCTATCTACTTTATGTCTTTGTTTAGGAATGATAAAGAGCGTTGATACATCTGGAGTGATATGGAGAGAAATATGGAGCTTAATTAGCTGTTGAAGGTTTTCCTGCAGTCTGGAATATCTAAGAACCTTCAGACATTTAGCAGGTACAAAGAGTTTTGTGAAGATTGGCCCCAGGTTTTTAAAGATACAGGAGTCTGAGTGATTGAAGTCAAGTAACCTTTCTTGTGCTGGAAAAGGATTCAAGATGCCTTTTCAGCACCACTTACTTCTCAGGTTGCTTCTCACCCACAACAGTTTGTTTTGGAGAGGAGAGTCCAGCGAAATGTGTCAAAACCACATATATTTAAAACCCAATCTTTGAGAAAAGGTTGACAGACTTGGATTTGTTTTGTTTGAAAGAGAATAATGATCAATTGTTTTCCATGCCTGGTGGCTACATTAGAAGAAATAACAGCTTAAAGTTGTAGCAGGGGAATTTTAATCGGAGGAAATCTGAGCTACATAGCAGTTAAATACTGAATAGGCAGAAAGGCTTTTTAAACGCTGGACAGATAAAGATTGGGCAGGGATGCCCTAAATGTTTAAGCAGCATCAGTGGGACTGTGTGACTTCTTGAGGTCTTAATTTCTATGAATTCTGTCTGTAGAAAACTCTCCTTATTCACATCAGCATATCAAGAATGACCTTTTTGGGTAGAAACCCCACAATTTCTGAGGAATCCTTCACTTATTTCAATTTATCTAATTGGGCATCCAAGCATAGGAAGTGTCAGATTATATAATTGAGTTTTATTGCTGCCAGATAAGGAGAGAAATTAAGAGGTTGCCAGAATTCCATTAACCATTTGAAGTGTAACCTTCTCAGAATGCTTCATCTGGAACATCCCCAGAGCCATCCACCTCTTCAGCATGTTTTTCTACTGAAATAGACTAAGATACCTAGAGACCTACCAAGACTGTTCCATAGAATACCAGCTAGCCAATTGTCCTGTAGAAAATGTATAAAGTTAAGGTAGAAAGTGTGTTGATCATCAGTATAGGCACGTGAGACCACAAACACATAACCTTTTTCTCTTCAGCTGTAATGGAAGTGACTGATGTCTCAGTCATTGTTCTAAGTATACGTATAATTAACAGTTTTGTTTCTGTCTAAGTACATATACGTTCTCTGTGGAATTGAAATGTTTTTATTTCAATGACTATTAGAAACATTTTGCATAGTCCTCTGGTAAGTATGAAGTGCTAATATGTGCATAACAATAAAAGATATTCTGATAATAGACTATAACTTTGCTAATAATGTTGCTGTCAGTTAACAGATAATCACTTGTATGCAAAATCCTTCTGGGACTTTCTTTGATGTAAACAGTTGCCTTTTAAATAGGAGAGAAATGACTGCTGCTAGCCATAATATGCAGGGTTTTTTACGTTGTAACAGTTTAAAATTTGCATTCAGAAACAGGCTCTTGCTATGGATGGAACAGCCGAAGTCAAGCCTATTTAAAACCCTTTTTCTTGGGTCATGTGAATGACAGGCTGATGTGTTCCAAAGCTGATTAACCAGTACCAGATTTAGGTGCTACAGAAATATTTTTCTTACGCATGAAAATTTATATGCCAAAGATATGCTTGTGTCAAAAAGTCAAAGGCTTGAAAACTTCTGTGATTTGCTTTGTGTCTGCTCTAATATTCTTCCCTCTCTCTTTTCCTTTTTATCTTGTGTTTCTGTATTTTCTCTGTGATTGTTAGGCTTAAAGTTTAGTAAGTAAAGCATTGTCTTCACTGTATTTACTGGAAGTTTCAGGTATCTGTTGTGAACTTTCTCAGCCTTTACGTCAGGGAGTAAGGGTTCATTAACAGCTGAGCATTGTCTTGCTGCTTTCATGGAATAGTTGTATTAAGAGAGATTTGGTCATAAAATGCTACTAAGTAGCCTTTTAAACCATCTGAATGAATGTCATTTTTCTCAGAATCAAATTTAACTCTTCTGTTATCTGGAATATTACTTTACCACCTTTCTATACTGTTATATCTGAAAAATGAAATAGAAAAATTAGAGTCTTCTAATTAAAAAAGAGAAACCATAGTGTATCTAGAGGACATGAATATTCTGTATCCATCACAACAATCTGCACACTACAAAAAATAAATCCTTTTTTCTCTGGGAACATCACTTTTAAAGATGACTAATTTATAGGATGGCCCATCTAAAGAGATGAAAAATTGTGCAGTCTCTAAATATTGATACTTTGTGTACAAATACGTGTGCTCTTTCTACTACATTGTCAGGAAGACTTGACTGATTATGTGTTATGTTAGATCATTGTGTACAAAGAAGAGACATTAGCTTCTTAGTCATCAGGAATTGCATAAATTCAGCCTGTGTGCTCAACGTGGAGTGTGTCTCACATAACAATTCTGAGTTGGTTTACTCTGTCTTTGGCTCTACTGTAGTGCTTCATAAATAGATTTTTTTTTTAAATGTTATAATGCTGTTCTCTATAATCATGTTTTAGTTTGCTTTATATGAATTGAACATGTTTCCACAAGTAAAATCGCCCAAGCAAGTATTTTTATAGCTCATCCAAATGTGTTACAAACTTCAGTCCTAACTTAGAAGTGTATTTTTAAAAATACAAAGGTATTTCAATTGTCCATGAGCATTTGTTCCTATTAAAAACAGCGATACATCCATTTCAAAGCCAGACTGAGGCAACTAGTGTGTTTTGAACTTTATAAGGTGCTTAAGCCTTTCAAAAATTTGAGACTCAATGAGCTGGAAGATTCAGTGTTTCATTACTTAAGTCCTGACCCATGCAGATGTCACCCACGGTTTTTAGGTTTGAAAGCTTTACGCCAGAGGCACATTTACAAGGTAACTGTAGCAGACTAGAGAATTTTAATTTCAAATAAAATACTATGATAGTTTATGCTGTTATTCACTCACTGTGTCAGATGTCGTTAATCTTCATGTCAGTTTTAGATGTTTAAGAAAAGCCGAACACTCAATTACAAAGTACTTACAAGGTACTTACTGCAGCCGTTTAGGGAAGGGTGGTGGTGGGTGGGTGAGTGGAAGGAATGTCCCTAGCGATAAATTATATGCAAGTAAAATTAGTATTTAAACTAGTGATACTCCTTTTACTATTTCAAGTCTCAGTGCATAAAAATATTCATAATTTAAGAGAGATTAAAAAATGCAAATTGCTAATCTTTATGGCTAAGTATTCTAGATCTCTTGTATCATATTGGCCCTTTCATTGAAGCTGATCTGCGAAGTGCGGAACACCTTACCCTTCCCTGAAATGATGGAAATGCAGAAACCCAAAATACATCAGGAGAGGGTTAGAGATTGATGAACTCGATATCTGAGGAAAGTACTCAAACATCATCATGAGATCAAAATGAAAGGGCAAATAAAAAGAGCTTAGGTCAGCTTTTAAAATGTAATATTCTTTGGCTGAGATTCCACTCCTTCATGCTTCGATTTAATCTGTCAGGGCAAAAGGGCAAAGGTTCGCATGATTGCTGGGGAGGGTACGAGATGCATGACAGAGAAATTTGCTGAGTTTCTCTGGATAAGTGTAGACAAAGCTTGCGTGTCTTTGCTCTTTCTGTCTCTGACAGTAGCCTTTAACATAGTCTTTATTGTTCACTTTTTGGGTCACTGAAAGGCATTTGTAAGGTATTTGTGATGCAGAAAGCACATGAAACTGTTTTCTAATTTGTCTTAATTGCTGGTCTCACTAAATGGTTAATTCACATTTGTATGTGCTCAGCAGTTTAGAAAAAAAGGTGTTTGTTCATACATGAAATCCCTTTAATTGCCAAAAGTCATTAGAGGTGTTGGTGGATGATCAGCATTAGACCACCTAAAACCCTTTATTCTCACTTCACCTACTTTACTTTTAAAAGTGCCAGATTATTATTTTATAATTTGTAGCAGTTTATTGAAGTTGTATTCCTTCTTTTTCCCCTTTGGTCATTTGAGATTGTATTTCTTCATTTCCCCTGGTGATAGTGTGTGTTTTAACCCTTTCTTGTGCTGTTAAAATCCTATAGACTCAAAGTGTCCTTTAAGTTACAAACCAGTATATGTGTGTCTCTCTTCAAGTCAATTGACTTGGTAGCAAATAGAGGAAAATATGTGAGCACAGAAGCGTGTGGAAAATTTTTCTGATTTGGTCAGAACACAGTTATTTCTAAGTCATGAGAGTTCCAGAGACAGTTGTCTTTTACTCTTCTGTGCATTACTGCTGACATTATTTCTAAAGAAAATTGAAAACTGCAGCTTTTCAGGTTCGTAGACTGAGGCATTGATGCTGCAATCAAATATTCCTAACAGAGGGACTTTCCAACCGGATGCAATGGTCTGTTTCAAAATTTGTCCTAGGTTTGGAATCAAAGTCCATACAAAATATCTTCCTACTTTAAAGAGTTAAATGCCTTTGTACAGTTTACAGAAATAGGTTGGAGGCTTCATGTCTCTTGCTTCATTTAATTCAACTTTTCTGTTATTACAGAGAGTTTACCGTTAGCAGAACTAATGCAATGTTTTTAATACATCTTGCGTATGATAGTAATGTTCGGTAAGTCACTCGTAGTAGCAACAAATGCCTTAGAACAAGGTTAGTTTTGTTAAAGAATGGCAAGACTGCACGTAGCCAGGAAAGCAGAGAGGAAAAGACTTTACACTGTATTTGGACAGTTACCTAAAACCATTCTGCTTCATTTCTGTGCAGACTCATTCTCGTTGCATTTCTGAGCAAAAGAGGAAAATGAGTAATGGAACTGCAGTAGGTCATTTTACGGTCCAGGTTTGTGTCATCATATTAAATAATGAGTGCTAGGTATTTAAAGGAAATGATTAAATGCATCACAACATTCTGGATCTCATTAGTGATTACCAACAACTAGTGTAGTCATGCATGCAGCACATCAGTGTGTCGATACTTCAAACTTCGGGGAAAAAGCAAAAAGCATCCTTTGTTGATGATACTTCATAATCATTTAAGAGTCGTCTTCTTCCCCCCCCTTTTTCCCTTCTTTTAGTAACTGCCTATTAGTGTTTCAGTTGCTGTGGTTGGAGAGAAAAAATATGTTGGGACTACTGGCCTGTGTCTGGATTGATGTCCAGATGTAGAAGACGACTTTAGCAAAAGTCAACCCCTGAGCAATGGGCACTGTGTAGCCAGCGAGTGTGCCCAGCTCTTCGGCTTAACCTCAGAATCCTGACTTTGAAGTTCACAGGTGCTACTGGAGTTTTGAACAATTTGACCCTTATCAGCTGCCTCATTTTGGCTTGTATTTTTGGGTGTTATAATTTTACCAGTTTGCCAGACATAATGGTGTCTTCATACCTCTGAACATTTAAGACAAATAACAATTATTAAAGAATGCTAATTGCTGGTTTTGGAAGCAGCAGTTACTAGCCATGATTTTGGGGAGCATATCCTCTAAATTCAGTTACATTTGTGCCTTTCCCAGCAGTATCATCAGCTGCTCTGTGTCCATACAGACACCCCCTCCTCAGTGCCCACGAGGAGGCCGGCATGAAGAACCTTTCCAGTTGCATCATTTCTATATTTTACACTGATTGAGCGTATTTCTGTGTTCAGAACTGTCCCGGTTTAGCACAGATAGCTCCTTAAATGAAGTGCAAAGAACTTACTTCACAATTGTTTGTTTACAGAAATCACAGGGCCAGTGTTTTTGTTTAGATCCTTTAAATAAATGGAAACTGAGGAAACTTTTTTTTCCCTTTCCAGTATTTTGTGCTGCATCTTATGTTAAATCAGTATCAAAAATTTTAACTAGCTTTACTGTTTGTTTTGTCTTTATTATTTTTATGTTATTTCTGACATGCCTTCCTCTGCTTGTGTTCACATTTATTCTAATTAGTTTAAATGAAGGTCTTAACCCTGGACCTGTCCTTTTAGATGGCATTGCTTAGGAAAGAACAGGCAAGGCAATTGTATCTAACCGTGCAATGCATTGAGGTAGTTTGCATTTAATGTCTGTAAAAATGTATTCCTTTTGTGAGGTAAATGAACCACGCACATTATGTGAGAAATCCATGTTCCTACATTCAGTTGCTCAATGAAAAACTCTTTTTAGGTAGCGCTTGTGCTGTACTGAGAAGAATAAGGCTTTAATCTGTTGGTGCTTTCTGACATGGTACAAGGGCCAGGAACATTCTGTTGCTTCTGCTTGCGTGTGTCCAATGATGGGAGTTCAGGGTGATTTTTAAAAGAAATATTTTTAAAAAATATTTCTAATGAAGAATAAATGATACTGAGATGTTCTGTTTCATTCTTTCTGGGCCCAGTTTGTAAGTTACTGGATTCCTGTGACTGTTACTAGTATGGCATGAGTTGTCTCTTACGTGGGAAGCCAGGGAGATACATTTGATTATTTTCAAAAATATGCTTCCTCTTCACCCCTTGTTATTCATAATGTTAGGGAAACTGGCATGTTTGTGGTTGAGCAAGATCGGAGTATGTGGCTTGCTTCTAGCTTTACAAATATTTTTTATTTGAGTGGCATTTTCATTTGCAATTAGATCCTCAAACCATGACAGGTGGAATCAAATGATGACATGAAAATCTCGTCTTTCATTTGAAAAGTTACTGCTTCTCGTGCCACAGAGTGTGGCTTTGTCAAAGTGGGCTGTGACGGGGAATGTCGTCCTACCGCTGGATATGAATATGCCATCCATAGAATGGTCTTTCTCTGCGTGTGCTTTACCTATTTGCAGCAAATCCTGAAAATACAAACCATTAATAGATAAAACATAAAAAATGTCTTCATTTTTTTTAAAGACCACCATGCGTAAGCTACTTCAAAACCACCTGAATGCTTGGACTGTGACTACTGGACATTGAAAGTCCTCTTCAGACCTGGCTGCTTTGATTTTGGCTGCTGCCTCTTCCCATGTGCAATTCAGGGAAAACCAGAGAGTCCGCACAGAGATTTTGTCTGAGATGTCTCCTACTTGAATGAAAATCTCCTCGTAGGTCAGTGACTCAATCAGCTTTCCTAGAACACTCCGCTCGAACCTTTTCTTGCATTGTGCTGTTCCCAGTTTTAGATCGTTCTGTCTTTCCTGATTTGTGGCTCTGTGCCTGGAAGACTTCTACCTGCAAAACTACCATTAAACTTGCCTATGAATGCTTTCAGTGGAATGTAGATGCCACCCAACTTTACTTAATTCCCATTTCTTCCTTCATTTCAAGAGTTCTTTGCTTTCGTCGGACTGAAGTATAAACAGGGTGGGGGATTCCTCTCTTCCCTTTTTACAATTGCGATTAAAGAAAAACATTTAATCCAAGGTATTAGTTTTCTTTCATCGGTTTTGTGAGGTGTGCTTCAAGAAGACGTTTTTTGCTATACAGCCTTTTTAATTGATTGGGGACTGTAATGTGTCACAGGAAAATGGAGAGTACGTATTTGTTGGAGGCACACTGTGCATTCAGTATAAATCAAACATTTTTAGGTGCTTACTGCTTGGCAAATGTGTTGATTTGCCTGTCATTTGAAGAAAGGTTCGGGAAGAATAGGAGAGCCAAAGTCGGTTTGTATTTTCTAAGTGAAAATACTCGTTTTGATAAAAGCAGATCCTTCAAATACATAGCCTACATGCATTATGTGTAGGCTATCTGGATTAAAGCAGGAAAAGCCAAGGATAATTCCTGCAGTCTTACATACCCGAAGGAATTGGGATTTAGTGACCCAGGCAAAGCTGTCAGCATTTCTGCAGGGGTAAAACCTGCCATTGCCAAGTACCCAGATCAAACAGAAAGTTAGCTAATATAATGAATCCTTTGTTTCATTTAAATATACATTCCAGTTTATGTGCTTACTAATATTACATCTGGCTTCTGACTGGCATTGCATTTTTTTTTGATCTGAAGATGAAAAAAATTAGCTAGGCTTGGTTTGAACAGTTGTTAGTATCATACTTTTTTTTTTAGTTTATTTTGCGGACAGAGTAAAATGGCATGAGAATCGAGAGGCTGGAGGAGAAGTTATGTTCTTGAGAGCAGTACATGATAACTCCTTAATCATTTTGGTTATATCACTTTGCAGCTGTGGGTTTTGACAGACTAGTATTGACTTATTTTATGGTTATGAGCTGAACAGAAGCCTCCCTATTCTCTTGTAAATAAATCTGACAGCTCCTAAAGAAAATAAAAATCTATGTACCAAAACTTCTTTTTAACAACTTAATTTTTGACAGTGAAGGCTGTCTGTCTCCAGTAAAACACTTAGTGTTGGCTGATTTGGTTTAGTTAATCATTGATTTGCCGCACAAATAATAACGACAAATTATGTAAACTGAGCTGAAAACTCAAATTTGTTACACTTATCATTTACTTTGCATTTTGTAACCCATTGTGCATCATTTTACATTTTTAGTACAACGACTGAATTTGATAAGTAAGTGGGAACTGATGTTCCGAAGCTGCCAGTGGTATGACTTAAGTTATCCAATAAGTCAGGCTTCTCTCTGACACTGGAGAAATAGCAGGTTTCAGATGATTAAAGCCAATCTCCTGTTAAGGCTTGAATTCAATATTGTGCCATTTTAGAGTAGTGTGCAGTTGGAATATCGCTTGAAAATGTGGAAAAAGTGAATGCTGTGAAAGTAAAAGAAACAAACACACTCATGTAATTAATATCCCCAAGGAAAGGAACCAAAGCTATGTAAGGTAATTAAAATGGCTCGTGATAAGCACGACTTTCAGACTAGTTGATGGTGGATGCACCGTTTTGATCTCTTGTGACAGCTACGTTCTGGGAATCTCATTTGAGGGGTCACACTGAGTCCCAGGAGCTTATCAGGCTCAGACAAATAACAGCCGTGTTACAAAACACTGGATAATGTGGGAAGGAGAGAGGAGGACAGACAAATACATCTGGAAAGGTCAGAGACATTCTCACAAGTACTGGTGGCCAGTTTTGTACAGACTTGTATATTTTCTGTTTTGAGAGTGCTTGATTTATTATGTTGTGGAAATAATACCAATTTTGTAATAATCTATTCTAAAGATTAATTATTAAAGCCCATTATTAAGGGCAGTATATTCTTAACCTTATCTTTAATTTACGAAGGTCATAAATATATCCGAACAAGGGCAAGACCGCTATCTAGAAAGCAGATGCGAGAGCCAAGAGCTTTGGATCTCTTCCAAGTGGTTATTCTGGGCTGTGGACCAGCTCTGCATCTCAGAGTAAGAAGTGGTTTTCTGGGATCACTTCAGAGTAGAGTGGCCACTTGATCCGGAGCTGCATACAGGAGCTTCCCAACCCTGCTCTGATCTCCGCACAAAACGGCCTCTTGGGAGTTGTTTTTCCTTTTACTTTGTTTGAGGAGTTGTGTCACGTTGAACTAGATCAGAATTTGTTTCTCCCGTTGTCGTCTGTGAAACGCGCCGTTCCCAAATGGTGTTTAAAAATCTCGTGTGGCAAAACCTGGTGACTGTCGTTTTCAGCAAATGTTTTGTATGATGCTAAAGCAATTTGGAAAATCTTTTAGCACACAAATTAATTTGCAATATTAATATTTTCTCATATATGAAACAAAGGGATTTTTTGATAGAAGATTTTATCTGCAGGTAGTCTGCATTTCTCTAACACACAAATAGTAGTCAGTGGTACAAGGAAGTCACTGCTTTGTGAGTTAGAATGAAAAACATTTTCATGTGTTCTTTTTATTTTAGCTTGATTACTATCTGTGAGTTTGCTCTTGCACTTTCAAACCATTTCCTTCCTGTTATCAGTAGATGCTCCCTAATTAAAAGCCTCTAAAATGTAACATAAATTAAGTATAGAGGAAGGAGGCAAGAGTAAAGAGATGTTTATAACTAGCTTGCTATCCATCTGGGGTGTAGCTGTTTGGGGTGGAGGGATGAATAAAGCTTAAAAAAAATCCCCAAACAACCAAGCTGTAGAAGCTGAGGAAAAAAAAAATGAGAAAGCTGAAAAACTGAGACAAAAACCCTTGTGTGATTTGAGAACTGGAAATAATGAACAGGATCATTAACGATGTATTACTTGCCCTTTTGTCTTAGGGATATTAGGATGACTGAATCTCAATATATCAAAATATTCCTTGATTTTTTTTTTCTGTTTTGTTAAGTGGTATAAATTGGCAGCCTTCTGACTGAAAATGGTAATTATTATTTTTTTTTCTTATCAAGATGAAGACTTCACTGTGTAGTGAGTTATTGCTTGTGACCTGGCTCCTCTTCTGCTCTTATAGCACCGAAAGTATGCTGGAGGAGGGGTGAGACATAATAAAGTAGATCTCAGCGACAGTAATTCCGAAGCCATTGACACAAATTATTGCTGTCTCAGAAAGTGCTGCGGCAGGCTGGAATTGCATTTGGGTGCCTTTTAAGTCTCTCCCCTCTTCTCTGCAGTTGGGCAGAACATCAGCTCAGGACCCCAAGGGCCATGTTGGTTACAGCATCACTTTACAAGTTCACTTCCACTTTTTAATTTTAATAGTATTAGTTTAGTGTTATTAATTCCTTCATTTCCAATAGTGGTGATTCTGCCAAAAATTGTTAAGTTTGAATTTCTTATGGTCAGCTAGATGATGATTTTGCATTTTTTTTGCCTTTTTTTAAATAACAAATATATGAAATGGTTCCGCTAGTAGTCCTTGAAGAATAAATCTGTCTTGTTGGACAGCGGAAAATATAAACTTCTTCACACTATCCAATGTATGTGTCAAAGAGAATAATCGGTAATGAGATAAGTACTAGGCAAAGATACAAAAAATGTGCTAATTACTTTTGATGGGAAAATTAGTTTTTAATTTATTTAATGTCTTAATCTGATACATTCAAGACATTTACTGTTAGTAATGATCAGGAAAATCAAGAGCAGCTGCACATTCTGAGGAACCTTATATTATAAACTGAGCTGATATCACTGATATTTAGCTCTTCATATTATTCGAATGAGCAGCATCAGCATTTATCTCTATTTTTCAGGGCTTTTTCCATTCCGGTATTTCAGAAGTTTGGGTGGGATGGGAACTTGACAAATGCTCATAACTGTTTATAAATAATACCTCTACTCTCAACCATGCAATGACATCAATGGTACTAATATTGAGCATTGCTAAAGGTGTTTTCATCATTGTATCTCAAAGGGCTGTGCACAGATTGGAAGTGTTAATCCCAGCATACAGGTAAGAAAAACTAAGCAGAATAATTTTGGTACATCTTTAATGGTGAGGTGTTTGTGGAGCTAGGCTCAGATTCATCACTTCTCTTATTTCCCAACTGTTCTTCTAGTAGCTGCACGTACAGGGATTTTCTGTTTCTGCCGGTTGTGGCAGGAGAACAGAGGTTGACGGATGGAAAAAAACCCAGTGCTCCCAACACACGTGTTCGCTGACCCTGGAGTGGGTGTGGAGTCATAGGAACCTGCACGGGACCAGGCGGACCCAGATATTTTTTAAGGAGCAGAGGGAGCAGATGCTTTGCACGCTGCCTCGCTCCGTGTGATGTGGCTTTAGGAGAGGAGAACGTCACTGAGATTAAACAGGCTCAGGACAGAGATTGAGTTGGCAGGAGCCTGTAAAACCAGTTGCGTGTGAAGCTCTCAGACGCTGGATGAGTTCCTGGGCTCCCCATTGCCACCATTTTGTATTCCGGCCTATCTGATCCGCAGCTGCGCGTTCAGCGCGCTCCCTTTCATCCGTCCTCTCTCAAGCGATCTTTTTTAGTCTAATAGGAACTTGATTGCTATTTCCCTTTTTTTTTCTGTCTTTGTTTCCGTATTTTCTTTTCATTTAATTTGGCCTCTGAGATGCCCTTTCTGCTGTCATCTTTGTTGTTTACTTTCCTAATAATTTCCTTGCAAAGCCTCCTGCCAGCTGTAGGGAAGGAACACGCATAATTCGCTCAATATCAACTGACCATCGTATTCCCTCTGCATGTAAGTTGTATTACCAAATCCTCCTCTGTTTTGTCAGCTCCCGAGAACCGGGATTGACTATTCTATATCAAACATTTAGCCAAAGGAGCTATCATTTAAAAAAAAAGGTTTTATCCATCAGTATGTATGTGAGTATTCATAACTCTGTGTCTCACAAGCACTTGAGAAATGGAGTCGTGTGCAGTGCCGTGCTGTTCTCCGAGGGCTCAAAGCTCTGTCAGCTCTCCCTGACTCGAGGGCAGGCAGCAGGTCGCGCTTCTCCACATCGCATCACTGTGACAATTTATTTCAATACGTTTCAAGTCAAATCAGCATGGGATGCTTGAAAAATCGTGGCCATAAAGTTTTAAATGTATTTTTTAGTAGCTCGGGTTCCCAAAGATTATCTTGGTCTCGAGTGCACATACTGAGTCTTCCAAAATGTGTGGGAGTGTGTGGGTATATCTATAGATAGTACTGACTTGGAATTCTTTGATTGATACTTTACATAAACAGATTTTTTTTCAAGTACTTCTAGGGCATTTTAAGTTATCATTTGCAGAATTAATAATGGAAAAATATTCTGAAGATAGTATATTATAAAGCATGTAGCGATTTAAAAATAAGCTTATTGCAATATATAATTTAATACTAATACAATGTTAAATATAAGGTGTAAGTAAAGAACAGAGAGGCATTGCTTAACCTTGATTTTTTAACTGTATCGCTTGCATGGACGCATTATTCATTTGCTACGGTCAAAATGAAAAAGGAATCTGGAATTGTTTTCACAGCCAAAGGAAAATATGTGAGCAGTAATAAGAAGACTGGCCATGGCAAAATCTGGAATCATTCTTCAAATTTGCTTTGAAAATTAAGCTTTTAACACCAAGCAACTGGCTCTCTCAAATATCTTGTTTCAAGGAAAATACAGCAAGCAATAAATTGCAGTATCAAATGGCCACTGTAACTAAATCTTGTTCTTCCTTCAGTGGCCTCAGGACAATTGGTCTGCAGTCTCCTTTAAAGCAAAAGGCTATAATTACTGCTGCAATTGTTTGCTTTGCCTCAGATGTAGAAAACCTGCTTCCCACTCCTTTGGTCCTTTTTGTGGCTGTTTTAGCTTCATCTTTCAAAGTATGACTATTTACGTCTAAGTAGATTCTCTGTAAGGCTTAATGACTGCAAGTGCTAAAATGTAAATCGACAGCTTTTTTGGTAAGTTGAACATCATAAAAATGTATTAATACTACAAAATACGAATTTTGTGTTGAGAAAAGATCAACACTAACACCTAACAGATGGGTTGTATCAGGAGAACATTCGCTAGCAGTACTTGATCTTAAAGACCTGCTGATACCTTGTGCAAAATATTTGAAAACCGGTTCAGAACAGATTAAAGGAAAAGGCTTCTAATGACACAGGTTTCACAACTGTATACATTGTTTTAATGGACTAATTAAACAGATCTCAATGTCTGAATTAGTTGTTCCACATGTCAGTTTATGTGGTTGTGAGTTCTTCTATGGGAGTATAGGTTTTGACTTCAGCGTTACCGTCTTAAATAGACTTCTGCCGTATATTGGATTTTTTAAGCCGCATATTCAGAATTTTCTGAGACAAATAATTAGATTTACATATTTAATTAAGTGAGTTTAAACAGGAAGCATACTGTGAAAAGATGACTTCAGTTGTGCTGAAACTTTCTGGCATTTCGGGATGGTACAGCTCTGTAAGAGAGGAAACCAGGCTTAAACGGCTTGGAACTGGAGATGAAAAGGAATTCAAAGGCAGAGAGGTACAAGTTCGTTGTAAAATATTTATTTTGCTACAGTGCATGAAAGTAATGGATTTTTGGGGCATTAAATCATTCATATTCTCTTTAGAGGAAAAAGTTCTTCTTGCTGTAATACGAATTATTTTAAAAACACATTTGTTGAAATTTACTGTTAGCACAGAGCATCTCCAGTTATCTTAGATACTCCTGGGTTTCCCATCCCAGATAAATGGAAGCACGTTAGTGCCTCGGATCGTTTAATCTCTTTTGCACCAGGAACTGAAGGACAAGGCCAATGATGGTCTAAGGTGAGGGGACTTACAGTTTATTCTCTCATTACTGAACAACAGTCTTACCTACTTATGCATTACCAAAGGGAAAATGGATAAAATGTTTGGGTTACGTCTAAGATGGCTTATCCTTTGCACGCAAAGTGTGCGTCTTCTTATAGTTTGTAAATTTACCCACTTGTTTGTTCAAAGTGAAATATTTATCACTGGCTGTTTGCAAAGCTTATTCATTTTTCGTAATTTTCAGCTAGAACGGCTTTCCAGTTCCCAAGAATAAGACTAGAATAATTGTTTTCCTTAAACAGGTCTAGTACTTCTGAGTTTTAGAGTACAAATTTGATGTTTGGCTACAGGATGAGCATTTTCCCACCGTTCTGATGTTATTTTATTACTTGGACAAGTTTTAAACAGTAGTTTCATTTTCAGACTTCTTAACGTTTTAACAAATATATTCAGTGAGGAGTGCATCCATGTGGAACGTTGTCTGCTTCGGAGATGAAAGAGACTTCTAGGCAAGTGTGTTTCCGTGCTGGTCACAAATGCAAATAATAGTGCTGTTTCATTAGTATGAAAATAAGCTGAGGAACATTATTAAGCACACAGATAATTCCCTGTCAAATGCCATGGCTCCTACCAGGATATTTTTACAAGTAGGTTTTCATGGTTGGTCCTGAGAAGCATCTGAGCAAAAAGTAACTCAAAAAAGTAAACAAGAAGTGACCTCATGCTGAACAACAGGAATTAAAATTTTGAGTGGTTAGAGCGTCGTCCATTCTTTGTACTGAGTCAGGCAGATGGTATTGGGGGAAGCGCAGCCACCCATGTAGGATAATACAATGGACTGAATTAAGACTGTACAAATAACATTCAAACTGGCATTTCCTAACTCTCAAGTGGTTCTCCGTACAATAATTATCTTAAAACATAACTTCGATGTGAAAGATAAACATTTCCTATGTAGCTCGTGGTATCTCTATCAAACTGTGTGCTGAGGAGATCCATATCTGAAAGTGCGTGGAATAATTTGCTGTTATTACACATCTTCAGCTGCTTTGCCCCTATTTGTAACCTCAATTCTTTTTTTTTTTCCTGCTTACACTCCATATGTGTTTGCCCTTATAAAGCGTATCTGTGGGTGTCCTATTACTCTCCAAGTGCTTCAAGTTAAGGATTTGCGAATGTTTTCGTAGTGTGGACCACACTTAACTGTACTTGAGGCTGCAGGTTCTATGTATTCTACTTCTGGCTTCATATACAGCCTTTCTGCTTTATCAATACTTTAGCAGTTGCTCAGAAGGAAAATAAATATTTCAGGAGTATTTTGTGCCTCTAAATGCAGTTCAACAGTTGAAGAGGGCCCATTGCTATCAGATAATAGCAAGCTTATCTACAAACTGCTTTGCTAAGCACTGGTGTTCCATAGATGACATGATGAGAATCTGTGCCATAGCTGATGTTTTTCCCACAGATCCCGTAAATTTCAGGTGATGAGCAAAGAGTGCGTTTCCTAACTTGTCTAAATTAGTTATATGCATCAGTGCTGAACACGAACTTTTTCATCATCACAAAAATCTGGCTCTGGGAAAGAGATGTACTCTTCATTCCCGAAGGTAAGCTGCTGTTTGAATGGCAGACTTAGAGCCAAATGTTCCCTCATTGTTGAAAAAGCTTTGTTAAATCAAGCTGAATGCTGCCTCTTGTGTAAGCCTGGAAAAATTAAAATATCGTTGACTTTGTATTCAGTAAATCAGAACTTCTGATAACAGAGCCCACAGCAGCGTGAAAATGTCCTTCGTTTTGCGAAGAGACGCTGTAGCCAGGAAACTCTGTTACCGGCCTTTTGTTACAGCTTCAGGGTGTAGATGATAGGCCAGGACAGAGAAAAAAAATCCCTTCCAGGCAAATGACAATTGTTTTGAAAACACCTGAAGAAGATGAGCAATGCGGTCAAACTTATCCCCGGCACTTGCTTAACTAGCTTGGTTCTAAAACTTTATATGCACACAAACTAACTCCAGATGGTGGATTACTTAGTCTTTAGGCTTTGTTTTGTTTTAAAATGTTGACGTTTAAAATGTGTTAATACTTCTGCTTCTTGCTTACCTATTCATGACTCTCAAGGGGATGGTGTTTTACCTTGATACTATATGTTTCCTGGGAGATGTGCTCTCCCTTGATGCTGGATGCTGACTTACGTTGCCATTAGAAATAAGCTTTAAAATTCATCTGAGTTAGGGAATTTGAAAGAGGCAAGGGTGTGAACGCAGAACTCCCCTAGAATATCTTTATTTTTGTTTCTTGGTACGGACAGAAGCGGGGGACTGCACATCTGTCTGCTCGGCTGGGAGAAGCACCCCAAGCAGTCTGGGGCAGCTGTGCTCCCTCTCCTCTTGTGATGAGGAAGGTTCATGTGAAGAAACCATAATTTCCTGTAAAATCTGTTCATCATCTTTCTTGGAAGCATCTACTACCAAGTTTCTCCCCTTCTGCTTAGAGGTACTTTTTACAATTGTCAAACAGTAAATGGTAAGATGATTTTTTTTAAATCCCTTGAGGTTCTCACTTTGAAGATGAAACTTGTTAGGTCATCTCTTTCATCTCCTGGCACATTCAGGATCGTCCCACAAAAGCAGTGATAGCTCTTTGTCCAATTTAGTGCTCTCACTTTCCCCAGAGACCAGGCTTGAGACGATAATCTAATGCATCTCAGTGGCATCTACTTTGGGAGATGTGCCTGACAGTTTTTTCATGCGCTGTGTCAGCTTATGATTCATATTTAAAATTAAGATATTACTTTACCTGTATGAGTAATAACAATTTAAAAAGTAAAAAAAAAAAAAAGACCAAAACAAAACAACCCTCTTTAATAATCTATTGTTGTGTGTCTTGTTAGAACAGTTTCCAGGGCACGAACAGATTAATGGAGTCAGGACGGGTTTTGTTCAAGTTTCCTGTAGAGATTCTGCAACACTTCAAATGCACATTTTGTTTGCGGAACTTTTTGTGTCTTTAATTCCAATTAGAAAAAAAAAGAAGTCTAGCAGTCACGCATTTATAAAAATTCCCCTCTTACCCTTGCCTGTTTCTAATGGTAGTTATTTTTTTCACTTCTGGGGGGGTCAACATACCTTTTTTGTTAAAAACTTTAAATGAAAATTTACTAAAACCCCCTCCTTTTGTATATGCTCCTAAGTAATTTACAGCATCCTGTGTCAGAAGCTGTTCCAGCTGATTAATTATATATGTTAATTATGAACCTTATTTCTGGCTGAACATTTCTGGACTCAGATTTTAAGCGCTGGACCTTTGCTTTATTTGTTGTATCAAAGAGCCTTTTAATGCCAGATATCTCTGCATGGGTTGCAGGGAGTGGTGGGAAGACAACGTGCTCTTTATTTCTTTATCGTTTTCATGTCCATTGAGGAAAAAGCTTTATGATATTGTTGCCCATTTCTCACCTTAGCTTTAGATGGATTTCCAGACAGAGGTCTCTTGGTTGACTTTTGCTGAGGTTGATGGATCTTCTGTCCTGTGTGGGGCCAGAAAACCGCACTCCAAGGTCTTGGTTTTTTCCACCCCAAGCAATAACAACTGATACATAGCACGGGACATACGAGCCTATCTGAGTGTCATAGGCCTCAGCTGCTGGTTTGTTTCGTTTAAATCAGGCATATGTTCCTGTTTTATTTTTTATTTTCAATTTTTTTTCCCTTGAAAAGATACTAGAAAACTACCTAGTATTTACATGAATATTTACCTAAAATATTTAAATTATGGCTAGGGAAGGGAGAAGGCGCAGTGAGGTTCCTAGATATGTGTTCATAGCACTTAATTTGATATTTTTATCACCATGTTGTGATCTGGCCCCCGAGGAGTTAGTAAATGGCAGTGATTTCAGAGTTAAGTGATGTTTGGGTAACTATTGACACACAAGCATCACACAATGCTGCACCCCCGGCACCTTCTAGATATAAACCCCCAGCGAATAGCGGCATATGATCTCATCAAAGATTTATAAACTCGTGGGAGGGTACAAAGCCAAGGGAGAAAAATGGACAAAAGATGCCAGAAAAACCTGGGGGATAGACTGGAAGCTCCTCACACCTTATATTGTAAGGGACAAAAAACCAAGACAAAACCACTTTCCCCAGCTGCCAGATGAAGGGAAGAATGACACTTCATGCCATTTTTGTCAGATAACTCTTAGTGGAGATGAATTATAACCCAACTAAACCATACCCCCCGCTGCTGCTTCTGTGTGCAAGACAAAAGAGATTGTTGTTGTGGAAGAAAAAAGTAGTCCTGAGGTCTGATTTTTGTATAGACAACACAGGAGTACAGCTGTGAACTGATCTCTTGTCAACATCTGCAGAGACAAGTATTTTTTGCGTGTGTATTTAACCTCAGCTTTTAATCTTTCGGCAGTTTAATAACATTTGTTTAAATTGTTCTAGTATTTCTGTAAGGTTTCTCACCCGTTGCGGTTTCAAAAAAGGATGCTCAGCTTCACCACAGACCATTTTAGATTTGGAAAATCTGTGATTAGTTTGAATTTCTGTCCAGGAGAACTTGTCAGTATCTCTCTGAGAAATAATCTCATTCCTATACTACTGACTTCCTGTAATTTGAATCTATGGGTTTATTTCCTGTAAAATCATTCTAGATTTTAAGAACTTCTTAGTCATACAAGGTCACTAAAGACAAAATGTGAATAGTAACTTTGAAGTAAACTCATATTTTTTCCAGCCAACTTAAAAAAAAATCCTATAAATAGGGGTTTTATAATCAAAATGCCGGCACGACTTTATTCATGGCTGCATAAATACCTCTACTAAAATGTAGTCATGGAGGTATAACACTACCTGCTTCATTTTAGATGCTCTTCTATAAATTTGCTCTGTTTGTGTCATGTAATGAACTGAAGCAATGCTGCAGGCAGTTAATGAGGTTAGCTCCAACTTAGAAATATAATATTTGCAGAATTCTTCTCCGTATGTTATGGCATTTAAATATTGTTATGCTGTACTGCTAGTGACATTGTTAGTCTTAACAATAAAATCAAAATGGCTGGTGATTGCTATTTATTTGAAGTGGAGTTTACATAATTTGTTGCAGAGATTAATGTTCTTTACAGTGTCTTTTTTTCAACCTGAAAAATGTGATTTTTATGAATGTCTTTACTCTGAAAGATGGAAAATGTATTTCCTTTTCCCAGACTACAGATCGATCTTCCGCTCCCAGTCTATTCCCAGTGTCATTTAGGGTGTCAAGGGCACTCGTAACGCGTGGCGTTGTCCTTCTCCCAGGCCTCCCTTCCCCTCGTAGTTTGAAGCTCCTTTTCCATTTTCCTTGGACAGCAAAGCGCAGGGACAAAGTAGGTTTGCTGGGGTTGGAAAGATGCTTTGCTCCTGGCAGTTTTCCATTTTCCTGTTTGCCAGAGGTCTGACACTGGCCGTCCTTTAGTGTGAAATCATCCTTTCCATTACAAACACAGCCCGTCTCCTGCGCCCGCTATGAATTTCCAGCCCGATGGCAAATAGTGCATCCTGGCTGTCATGTTTTGCCCAGTAATGCATTAGAAAAACACCGGCTTGCAAGCAATAACTATTTTCTGGAACAGAAAAAAAGCTTACAGAAAGAGCAGTACATTTAAGGGTAGCAAGATACCCAAAATAATTCTATGGTCATGTACATTGGAATACACTGGCGGAAGGGAGAGGCAAAGCTGTTGCAAGACCTTGAATTGTCCAGAGCTGGGAAGTGGATCTGCCTGGCGGCAGAGCCTTTGAACTCAAAAAGCCACATTGTGTTTGGATGCAAACTATAATATCTCGCATCTTAAACACAGAAAACTTGAAGTGATTAGGCAAGGCAGAAGAAAAATAAAAAGGGTTTATAGACAATCTCCCCTTTTGTCCTGGCAGGCAGCTTTTTGCTTTCAAGCCTTGTTTCAGTCAACTTGATGCCCTGGGATAGCAGCAGAGTGATGGGGAGAAGCTTTCGGAGAGCAGGTGGCTGGCCCCGTGCCTCCTGCCACAGCCGCTGTGAGCACACGGGCTCCCCACATCTGGCTGGGGTCCCCCCTTTCCTGTGAGCACACGGGCTCCCCACATCTGGCTGAGGGTCCTCCTTTCCTATCTGCCACAGCCGCTGTGAGCACACGGGCTCCCCACATCTGGCTGAGGGTCCTCCTTTCCTGTCTGCCACAGCTGGCCAGGGAAGTCTTCTGCCCTGGGGAAGAGTCCGCTCCTTCCAGCAGGGAGCCCGTCTCCTCATGTCCCTTCCTAGCCGTTTAAGGCAACACATCGTCACTGTAAACTGAGAAGGAGATTGCTTTCAAATCAAAGGAAAGATCGGGAAAATGCCACTTTTTGGTATAAAACTGCGTTCAGATGGCAACAGTTTGTCAGGATTTTTCTGCAGTAGCATTGCTCTTAAGGCTTGGGTTCGATACTAAAATTTCTGTCAAAATCAGTTTCTTCTCATAACACAGGTGTGGTTTCCCTTTTTCTGCACTAAATCTTCTGTTCTTGCCTGCTTCTGAGGATACATGTGGGCTGTGGTCGCTGCAGGTCTCATCTGGGCGTTCGCAATAACTGGGAGCTGCTGAAGCCTGGAGTCCAGTGTGTCCTGCGAAATCCACCCAACAACAAACACCGAATTAATTAACATAGGCCTAGCTCAGTGCTGCCATAGGCATTTTAAGACTAGCACAGGTATCTGCGCACAGCACAAGTTGGCTACTCGGTAAAGTCCAAATCTCTGTGTTACTTGCACGTACCCATTTGCAGCTCCCTTTTTATCACAAGTATGTCCTCCTCCAAGAGCCTTCTGCAAACCTAGCACTCAGTAGTTTCAACCTGCACGATTTTGAGTGAATTCAATACTGTGAATTCTAATTTTCACGTCTAGTGTCTGTTCTTCACGTACTCCTGACGTGCCAATGAATGTGTACAATTTCAGAGGTTTTTTGGCCGTGTCCTTGGTTTGTGTGTGTTGCAGGGGAGGCAGATGTTCCTCCTAAAGTGTCTCAAATAATTAGTTTCCTTTGGTTGTTTTACTGGTTTGTTATAGATTGCGTGAGGCTAATCCTTACCGAAACAGATTTTTACTTTACTGCAGAGGTGCAAATCCGTTACTTCACTGTTAATTTCTGTGTCTGGCTGCTTTGTTACATCTGTAGTCAGTAGGAGTTTTGCCCCAAAGCAAAATAATGGACATTGTATCTCATGCTACTCTGTACAAATGACATCCAGATGAAACTTCCAGCACTGTGCCTTATTGAGGACTATTAAAAAGCATCACCATACTATTACATTTCATAGATGCAGCTCCCCCAAAGTGCTATTAATGTGACTGAAGGATTTCTGCGAGCAAGCCGAGGTTGGAAGGGGCTGTAAAAGGGACAGAGAGGAGTTTTGACATTTCTGCTTATTGTAAATTCAGGCTTTAACTATTGCCGTGTACTTCCTCTGCTTGGCCTCGCAGAGCTTTTCTCTCCTATTATGTTGTAAGACGGTACTATATAGCTTCTCATAATATACCCATCTCTGATCCCAAGTTTTACGATTTGTTATACGCTGTACGTTTTGACTACTTACAGACTTTCATTATTCCTAAATTGCCTGCATTTTAAAATGAGGTGTGGGGTTGTGAGACAGAATATTCAGGCACTTATCTAGACTTTGAACCATAAACTAGATCAACGATTTTTTTTAGAAAACAGAAAAGGGAACATTATCTACAGAAAGAATTGCACTCGTGGGCACTTGGCAGCAGCATGTGGATATCTTGCTTTTATACCTATGTAACTAAATTTAAAAAAATATAGTAGGTTTGTTAGGCATTGCACCTTGTTTATGGAGCTTTTTGGTGAAAATTATCTACCCAGATGTTTGATCATCAAGAGGAAGCCAGTTTAAACACAAATTAACACGGTGCTCAGTTATTAAGTATTTAATTGTCAGCGGTGGGCCATTACAAGTTTTGTTTTTCTGTACTATATAGTTAGGTATTGATTAAATAGAGGGTTAACTTATACAGCGAAATATGAGAAGTTGGTAAGTCATAGCAAGGAAAAACAATAGGAAAAATAAATTCTGCAAGTAATAAACAGAAATTGTATTAGGTACCTTTAATTGTCTGATGTTGACTATGGCTCTTCTATTTTTGCTGGTGGAGGTGTTAGTAAGTCTGTCTCCAATTTGTTCAACAAGTTGAAAGTAAGACTAAAATCCAACTGGTTTGCTTGAATGTCATTTCTTTATGACAGCCCCTTCAGCTTGTTATTTTTGACAGAGGCACAGGGCGTACGACGCTGTGTCTTTGGGGCATATGTGGCCTTTCTGTGTTCTTCTTGCAAGGCCAGGCGGCGGTATCATGCTAATAGGGTGCATGCTGCTCCATCGGCCCGGAATCATCGAGGTCCCACGGCACACTGCATCTTTATGGTGTTTTATATGAGGCTTAGTCAGTGACATTGTTCCCTGGTGGCAGAAGCAGAGCGAGACAGATGGCAAAAGCCATTCTTTGTTGGAAAAGCTGAGGTAGAGACAGGAAAATGGAAGGAGAAAGTGCCAATATGAATGTGTATGACAGGGAAACCAGGAAGGACAGAAAATGATGGCATACAGGGGTTAAAAAAGCAGGAAAAATCAATGTCTCGTTTCTTGGTTAACGTTTCCCATTGATTTCAGGAGATCTCTATTTCAAATAGTTTTTTGCTGGTTTGTCTGAAGGCAGGTGACCTAGCAGTAATATTCTCGCCATCTGTATTTCTTTCTAGCCTTGAAAGCTAAAATATCCTGCGTGTAAAGGTATCGTGCTCTGGTGCGTAAAGGTTGCTACAGCATCAGCCTCGAGTTTTCCAGAGAGTCTGAAGCATTTTCCTCAGAAATTGGAAAAGCTGTCAGAAACTGCATCAAGAAATGAGATGCAGTATACGTGGGTATATAAACTCATGCAAATTACATTTGTACTGCTTTTTCTGTGATCGTGGAAAACGGAGTCACAGGTTATCAGGTTAGCAAGTACAGGACATACCTGAACAGGCCGGCAGACTGGGTAAGGCTAATTCTTCGTAAATAATACCAACCTAGAATTTGGGAGGAAGGGGGCATTTTTGCTATGTGAAAATTACACATTTTTGAGCTCTTTATGGGCACAGATTAGCTATTTCCTTCAGATACTTTTAAAAATATTCCCATCAGAGAACAAGCCTGTCTCACTTGAGTCAGGAAAGAAAAACAGCGGAAAAGTATCCAAGCATCTGGGAACAGTGCACTGCGCTGGCCAGGCTGGGGCGGTGGGTTTTGCCTGCAGTGTCCATACACACGATCAGAAGATGACTCAAGTCTTATGAAGCCTAATTTTAGTAGGTCTGACAGGCCTTCCTGAACCTTTTTACTTCTCTCCTGATTTCCTTAAAGCTGGATTTTTATGGAAGTTATTTCTATCCTGTTCTTCCACCCTGCCCTTCCACTGCCTGCTGTAAAACAAGTCAAGCTTTTCTAGCCCATGTGGCTTTCTGCGGCTCAGCTACATTCCCGGAGATACTGATTGCTTTACCAGATCAGTTTTCTTGGAAAGGCTTCCAAACAGTGATCTAATAAACCCGATATGTTAAAATACTTAAGCATTCAACAAGTGTTTGGCGAGACAGGAGGATGTTCTTGGAGTTAATATCCAAAGAATATAGAACACGTAGTGTCTTACCGTGCTCACAGTGCTGTAACTCATATTTTGCTGCCTGTAGATTATTATTGTTTTTTTTTACCCCAGTCTTGTTTGTTTTTTCTTTTTAACCTGATGTGCAATCCGAATTCCTGAGGTCCAGGCACATACATGGGGCAGGTCGACGATCAGAAGTGGCCTTCTCCAGCTGGATGCTCTCTGTGCTTGTTTGGCCAGTGAGAATTTGTACTAACACATTGACTTTAACTGGATGCTTAGCTGATTGACTCTGTCATCGCCTGACAGCTTTGTGCAGACCTGGGGGATCTGGGGAGGCCAAGCGGAGGGTGGAACGTCCATTCAGCAAACCTAAGCTTAGTTCTTCCTCTTGAAACAAGCTGATTGTTTCCCAAGTGATTGATAGAAAGGACGTAAAAATCTTAACAAGCCATTAAGTGGTTTCATTGAGAGATATTTTTTCTATGAACAGATGGAGGCCTAAGGAAGACCTAGGGTCTTGGAAAGCGCTGCTTTGATATCTTCCTGGATTTTGTGTGTGTGCGTACGTAGACATTTTATATATATATATATACACACATATGAATATATATATATATTAAAAATCTCTCTCAAAAAAGGAGGGAAGAGAGTTTTCCTGTCCCTGCTGTATTGGCTGAGGAGCTGGCCCACTGCCTTCAAAAGCCCCACATTTTCCTCTCTTTGCCCAGATCTCCTTTTTTTCTGTTCAATTGAGAAGTGTTTTACTTCTTCTAGCACTCATCCCCGATTTGTAGCAAGGTGAGGGTCAGCGATGTGCTGCGTGAGGGTGGGAAATGGCAAGAATAACTGGTGCCATGGTTAGAGGAGTTATATTGAAAATACATCATATCCACTCCTTTTTTAAGCTTAGCACAGGAATTGCACCAATTCTGTCTGCGTAAGTCCGTGCAGGCATTGTGCTGTAAGCAGATTTTGGAAGCAGGGCGAAATATGGTAGTCTAATAAAACATTTGATGACTTTAATGTTCTATTTAATCTATAATCTATAACCCTTTTTCCAGTGTCTTCTGGGATTATGCAGTGTACTCAATTTTCAGGTATAGCCTTTTAGGATATTATACTGAACTGTCTGTTTTTCTCCTTCCTGGTGTCCAAAAGTTTTAGAGTTTGAAACCACTGTTGATTTAGATTGCTTGAAGATATTATATTCCATTCTCCAGTATTCATCAGTGTGAACATTCTTCTCAATGTAATACATATCCAACTTAAAACATCAGAACAAGATCATGTGGGCAATAGAGGTTTGAGCTACCTTGATTTCTGCCTAGAAAAATACACAAGATGGTGAAATAGAAACCTAGACACATAATTAATTATTGACTTGAAAAACAGTAAGGAAGAGGCAAGCTACATTAAAATTATTAAGTCGTGCCTTCAGAAAATAGTATTTTTTGACACATTGAAGAGTAGTGACCTGTGTTTCTCATGAAGATGTCAATTAATGTTTTTCTACGAAGCTTTAGTTGTGTAACATTTTCTGCTGAATTACAAAAAAAAGTAAGCGGAATATTACAGAACACAAAAACAAAGTGGATTTAAATTAACAATAAATTGTCATGATAATTTAGCACTTCTTGTTATGTTAAAAATCTACTTCAGTAGGTGAAGATTTAATAAAAATATTTCCCTTCTCACCCTCCACTCTTGAAGAAATTAAATAACACTGACAATTCAGACACTTGGTAAAGAAAACAACCTGGATGATTAATCTGTTTATTTCTCTGACTGACATTTACACGGCTAATTGTGTAGTGATGATGCTTCTTTAATATATCTGAATATTAATGGAAGTTTTGGTTAAAGTTGAAAGTTGTTTGTTATCACTGGAGAAATAAGAATGCTTCATCAACTTCAGATTTTCATCACAGGTTTTATGACATATCACGGAACTTAAGTGCTCTTATGACTTGCAAAAAATTGCTTCAATATTTGACATTCTGTGGTTCAAGGAATCCTGATTGGCAGTTGATTAGCCTTTCGCTCAAGTCATTATCTTCTTTAGTGGAATTAGTTGCCTAGAAAATTGCATTGTAATTTATCAAGAGGAAAGAAACGTTTCAAAAACTCTTGAGAGTATGCTCCTTTTTATTTGGTATACACTATGATTTATTTTCCTAGCACGCTCTTCTAAAATGTACTATTCGTCATATTATAGAAGTTTGTATTAAATTACTGTATTTGTTTTCATTTCAGTCCTTTATTGAAACTAGATGATACCTGCGTTTAAATTAGCTCACGAGTAATATTGAAGGATGTGTGTACCAGAAAGAATTTGGCCTTGAATCAGAAAAACACTGAAACAGGCATTTAAAAACTAACCCAAAACTGTGGAAAACCTCTTTTGCCATATTTAATGCAATGCTAGTAGTCAGATCTTTCTCATTTGAAAGGAGAACAGTCGTGCAGTGGAGGTCGTTCTTTTGTCTTTTTAGTAATTTTCCTTCAATGTCCAGCCATGGCTTACGGTCACGTTAGGCACAAAGTGATGCTTTTTGACACACTGGGTGTCACCAACTTAATTAACTTCAGATTGTGATACAATTAACAAGGTGCTTTTTTAGTGGTGTTTTTCTGCTTTCACAGCATGCATATTTTTAGATGCTTTAAAGCAGGATCTTGATATTAGAATGTCTGGATGAATTAAATATATATTTAATTGGAATACAACCACATGTGTACCATATAAAATTAGCTACCGTGCAGTTATTATCCAGTGGAATTTAATTCCTGGCTTGCCTTTTCCTTTTGAATCTTTTCCTACACAGAAAGACAGAAAACATTTTATCATTGTGTTTAGCATTTCTCCTATGGAATGAATGTCTGGAAGAAAACACATGCCAGATGAAATAAGAACATTCTTTGTAGGTGATTTAATACCAGTTAACTCACTGGACATCTTTTAAGACCTTAATTAAAATTACGTTCTCGTATGTTGCTTTGTTCCAGTATTGACAAAACGCGTCTGCCTAAAATCATTTAATGAATCACCTCACCATTGAAAATAATGGCAATTTCTCGTAACTTAAGTGTCTCTTAACTTCTCTGTGTTTCTTCTCTGTGCTAGAGTAGCCTCGTTCTTGCTTTATGCCTTTCCATCTTCAGTGCACCATTATCTATTGCTACCGTGTGCTGCTCTTGCCCAGGATCTGATAGATGAGCAGCAAAATTCAGTTGGGCAGAAACAAGTCACTCTAAATTGTATTTACTGTAAATGGTCTGAAAAAAACAGTTTCACGAAGTTGCCTCCCTAGTTTGAAAGTCAGAATTTAATGCATTTTGCGTGGCATGTTTTGTATCTTTTCTACCTTAATTATTGTTGTTAGAGTAATAAAACCGGGGGGGGGGGGGGGGGGGG
>VWYH01002416.1:2378420-2398429 GCA_013399365.1 Pampusana beccarii | reverse complement strand
GTGTCCTGGATCGTTAATAAAACATACCTACATTTCACTGTACAAAATATTTTTCAGAACGAGTAATTAAAATTAATTAATGCTTCTGGTAAAGTAGTAATTGTCCCCTGAAGGTATCGAGCACTGGCCTGGAAGATGTTTAAGAGGTTCCAACAAAGTAAACAAAACAAATTTCTTTAGAAGAAAGGCTGCTTTGAAATTCGACCCGTATTATTGCAGCTTAGCTCTTGAGCTTATTGATCGCTTTTTGTCTTAACAAAAGGAACTCCGCAGTGTCTCCAGGAAACACGACCGGCTCCCAGCATCCCCTCTGACCACACCATGAAGTGTCTATCGCTCCTCATGCATCAAATACAGGATGGAGGAATCGGTCATGTCTGTTCCTCCCACCCCCAGATGTTCTAGTCCGATATGCTTACCAGGAGTAATGTCCCAGACTCTCATTAGTTGCAAAAGTCATAGTAGCAGTCAGTGTAATGATGAGAATACTTTGCGTATCTCTAGGTCTTCTATCTGAGGAATGTAAAGTACTTTACAAACATTAGTTAGGCAAGTGTTATCTTTCCATCACTATTACTAAGTGGCCCTACTGGAGTAATCAGGCTGCTATTAACTGAAGGTTCCTTCCTCTCCATTCACATTTAACGTGCTAAAATAGTTGATGTATTTATTGCGTGCTTTTATTTCCTTATTTCCCCTCTTCCTTTGTGCCTTACTCCTCTAGGGCTACTTTCAGAACTTAATTTTAAAACATGTTTATCCTTTCAATGTGAAAGTTAAAAAAAATCATTTCATAGGAAGGTTGTTTTATAAATAGTTTAAGAATTTGTAAGACTTCAGTCTCCAAAGTCAGGCTCTCTAAGGCTGTATTTCAATGCTTGCTGCAGAGCTGGAGAATATGCTGCTTTCTCGAATGTTTGTAGAATTGCCAGAGCGCCTTTTAGACAGAGGGGGAAATATCATTTTAAAAAATTGTTTGGCAGTAGCGATAGGCTGATGTGTATGGTTCTAAAGCTTCTTGGCAATATTGTGAAACTCTTCTGTCTAGGAAAAATAGAAAAGTTGCAGACAGCTTTTATCTAACCTGACAGGGTGCAGTACAATACTGTACTCACAGCTCAGGAGGTGCTATCTTTCCAAATGCTGCCAAAATATATCGGTGTGCCACAACACAGTGCTGCTTTATTAAACTCTCTAAACGAGAAAGTGGGGTGGGATTTACACATTTCTTACCTCATTATCCAGAAGTACCTCTGTTCTCTTTCTTAGGGAAAACCATATTCTAAGTATCTTGTTTTATATCCACTTGAAGGTCTGAGACCTCGTATCACTTATTTGTATTTAAAGTGTGATGGAACAAAACCAACAGAAAAGTTTTTTCTCTTTGGCTTTGCTGATTTTTGTTGATGAGCATTTTGGAAACTTTGGTGTTGATAGGTTGAGAAGTCATGGGAAGGACAAGGGTCACCTTACAGCTATGTGGTGATACACTTTTCTCCAAGCAGAAGAACAATACCAGTTCTTTCACAGCATATTTCTGATTTCTTTCCCTGGCAGATGTCAGGGTGATACCATAATACGTCCTCTAGATTGTAATTTCAATTATTTGTCACCATTACCTGTCCTGAAGGACTTTTTGTAATCTGTCCCTTCAATTTCTGCAGTGTTTCTGAATCTTCTGAGTTTAATTAAGGGTATTTGAACAGAATTAACATTCTGTTGAGTTCCTGTTCTTTAATGTGGCCATTGTGCTTCACAAAGGATACTTACTTTATTGTGCAGCAAAAAAAATTGTACAAGGGTAGGTTTATGCTTAAAATTTGTAGTATTTCTTCAGCTTGGTAAAATCGACTGGAGGCATAACCGAAGCTCTGAGGCATAAGGAAAAGAAATCAAATTTCATGTTTTCTAATCTAACACACATTAAATTTGTTCTACAGTGGTTTTTAAGCTGTACTGTGTTAGGTCAGCTATGTTCCTTGCCTCTTCTGGGGAATCTCTGCATATGTTTGAGTGTAATAACATCTACACATCCCCCCTTTTTCTAGTAGCTTTCTTTTTCAGTATTATAAAAGAATTACATTTATGCTCTTGGGAACTGTTAATGGTTTTGATTCAGTAAAGCACTCTTTGTATGAACAGATAACATTCATCATTTGCTTAATAACTGTCAATTTACGTGCTAATGTTGAATAATCGAAAGTAAGAGAAAACACATTTGGTTATTTAACAATGCCATTTGACTGTTTGTAGTCTTTTGAGAGAGACTATATAACTATATATGTGAGAGAGACATTGGCAGCACAGGTATTTAGGAAGAATTTATTTGTTTGTTGGAAAAAGGATATGTTTGACAAAAGCTTAATTGTTGTTTTTCTTGTGCCAAGGAAAATTATGTACTGCAGTTAGCATGGTGCTTTTGTGCATTCACCCAAGTGTCTCAGCATTCTGGAGAGAATTCTCACAAAATCCTCATTTTTGAGGATCCGTTTCAGATAGCCACATTTACCCTCTGCAGCGCACCCTGTGCCATTGCGTCCCATTTTGAGGCTTTCGAAAAATTACGCCGTGTCAGCTAGGCTGTAAACCCGTCTCTGCTTCGCTTCGGAGCGGGATTTGTTTTGCTGTGTAGTGAGGCGGTATCTGAACCAGTGGAACTAAATGGAGCGCAAGAATTGGGGAAACAGTAAAGTACAACAATGACACCTACTGCAGCAGAAATGGGAGCAGAGCCATGAACACCTAATTGACTGCAGTGATGACTGCCCCGTACAGACGTTATTTTTGAGCGTGTTTTAGCAGTGCTTCAATTTTAACTCTTTCACCAAGCTCAAGACCAGAATATGTTTAGAAAGGGCTGTTCAAGGGTAAGCCAGACTGTTGGCAACGTGGGTGAGGTTTTCATCTGAGTCAAGGAGCCTTGCACACTGCAAGAAGTTGCTCTCCTTGCATCATAGGAACAGTTTATTTTGTCATTGAGATGAATTTAGGAATGTATCGATGGAAACAAGGATGGTGACGGTGACTGTTGGGTCTTCTGGCTCGTCCTAGCATTTACATTCTACAAAAAGCTTTACGTATGAATCTCTACACTTCTTCCTCTCCCTCCTGCAGTCCATCTGACTCGTTTTGCTGTTTTGTTGTTGTTTTTCAAGGAATCAGTCCCTGGGTAATATAATTTTACTATTAAAGTACTTCTGCCTCAGTTTAAGCATATCCTGAGGCCAGTAAGTAGAAAGAAGTCTTAAGAGGAAGGAAGGGACTTTTTTGGAGCTATTCTGCAGTGATTTTTAATTCCTCCCAGGATTCTGGAGGCGCCTGTGGCCGGGGTCACTGTCTGGAGTCCTGTGGACAACAGGCTCGGTGGACTCCTGAATCACAAAGGCCTCTTATGGAAGTCAGGTGGTGCCAAATTTTGGACTAAATCCGTTGTGGAATTACCGAGGAACTCTGGCTTTTGGGAAATGCTGTTAAAATGTGGCTCTTTGTTCGCAGGGGAGACCTGTACCTTCTCATCTGTGCAATTAAAACTTAATTAGGCCAGATTTCTCTGAGAACCCCTAATAATTGCGTTCTCCTTTAAAAACCTGCAGGTTTATGAATAATAGAAGAGAAAGATTGAACATAGCTATCTAAACTTTTTTTCTTTTCTTTTCACCTTTTATTCTGTGCTTTCCTGGTGTATCTATTTGAAGTATCAAGAGAACATTATTAGTTTCGCAATGATTAACTCCATGGCATCTAAACAAAGTGCAAATGCTGTCTCGTGGAGCTGTTTTGTTGCTTTCAAGTAGCTGGGCTTGCAACACTAGCTCATCTTGTATTTGATAGGGAATCTGCTGAACATGAGCTTCTGTTCAGACTTCTTGGTCAATGCGCCACCAATGGATGCTGGAGGTGGAAGTTCAAACCCTGATGTTCACTGAGTCATTTTGTCCGTCACGTCCGTGATCTTTGCTGCGTTTCATCAATGTTGTGACCACAGGTGCACTCACTTCTCTTACTCATTCACAGACGGACAGATTGTTGTCTGTCCACCCCGGCTCCTTGAAGCCAAAGATGGTTTTGTCAGGGATTTCTTGTCAAACTGGAAAGATGTGATAGTATCCATTTGTGCACTGTTTATGCGCCCTCTTGTATGATCAGGCTGCAGATTTTGAAACACTCTCATTCTGGTTTCCTTGCCTACTGTTAATTAATTCCCAACGTATTATTTAACCTACTGGTTATTTGGCAGATGTGTTTGACAGAGGGTTGAAACTTTCAAAACAAGCGGGTTTCTGCACATTTCTGAAAACGGGTGTGCAGAGAGAAGCTAAAGCTTCTTTTAAGGAGGGGAAATCAAGGAAGACTCAGCCCTTATAGATTTTGTTGCCCTTGTGCTCCTGGGCAGTGTTTCAGATTCAGTACAGCACGGGTGGCTTTTACCCTGCTGGCAAACCAAAAAGGTCCAGGTTGGAGGCGTGGAAGATTTTAGTGTAGAATAAGTGGAGATTAGAGATGTGGGGCTTTTTGGAGCCATAGGGAGGGTCTGGAAGGTGTTGAAAGTACCTCGGTTTCCCTCTCTGCGCTTTCCTATTCAGTATCTGTCTCCCATGTGAAGTACATAAAATCGTCTAATAAAAAAGCTGTGTAAAGCCTTGAGTTGTTGTTTTGATGTGATCAAAACTCTTGCATTCAAATTATGTCTGGTCTGTAAAAATTGCTCAATGAGATTTCTATTGCAAACAAATATTCTCGTAATATCTGTATCTGTGCTGACATGCACATAAGGCATTAATGGAGAAGGAACAATATATTGGTACTTGAAAAAAATCCTATTAATTTTAAACAAAAAAATCAAGTAGTTCAATAGAGAAAACAGCCTTTGAGAAGGTCGTGAATGTCACTCTCACCCTTTTACGACAGTCAAGCCGCTAAATAACTATATCCCACTGGACTTTATACAGTAGTATTTTTGAAAATGGTTTTGCCGGGTTGTTTATGTAAACGCTTTCAATGGGCAAATAGATTTGTTCAGGCAAAACAATACTTAAACCCCAGGTATTGCATACCAGTGTGAACTAATTAAAATCATATTGTGCAGTAGGTCAATACATCAGGAAGTTGGCCTTCTAATTAGGAGAGCTAGCTGTAAAAAACTTGTTCTCGCTGAAAAGGAAGAGCAAATGTAAGAAAAATAATCTAGACGTGAGGAAAGGGAATCAGAGGGCCAGTTCTGTGCTGAAAGCTGTGTTAAAAGTCAGCCCCGTCTCTGTTGAATCACACACTGAGAGATTTGAGGCTTTGGATTGTCCCTCATTAAGGATCCTTGCGCTGCTCCCTCACCTGCAGTGCCTGCCCTTGTTGTGCATACCTCAGCCTGCAGATAACAAATTACAGCCTGGCCTCCGCAAGTGCAGGATTCAGATCTGGTTTGGATTTGCTTTCAGCTTAGACCTTTCATCCTCCTTAATACTTCAGCTACACCTATTTTTTGTGGTTCTTGCTGTCACCACAAAGAGGTGCCTGGCCAGACTGAATAGGTGTCGTCTTGGGACTGTTTTGGAGTGAGCCTTTTGTGCCAATTATTGTTTAGCTCTCGGTCTTCCATCTTAATAATTGAAAAACATTTATTTTCAATAACATGTAGGTGTTGGGTGTTGTTTTACCCTGGAGCATAAACATAAGTATTAAAACTAATAACAATAAAAAGATTTTAGATGGTAGAACAGCTTCTCAACTTTGTCTGTAGATTTTCATCGCTTCAGAAGGGTGGAAGGCAGATCTGTTTCAACCATGCTCTTGTTTTGTAAAGAAAAATTGAGCAGGGGGTTGGACTGCATAACCAACCTCCAGGGTCCTATCCAGCCTACGTTATTCTCCAGTTCTCTGGAAGGATACGTGTTGGAAAAAAAACGCATTAATACTATTGGAGCTAGTAAATCTAAGATGTCCATTTATTGGAGTGAAGAGCATCATCTTTTCACAGGACTGTGGCGAGCTAGTCTTTACAGTGTAATGCTGCTAAAATTGAAACATGTGAAATACGTATGGTGTGGGATTGTAAGTTAACCATAGATCTTCTGGAGTGTGTTTCACCAGCCATCTTCATGCATTTTGTGTATTTGATTTGAACTGAGATGTGTATTTTGCAAGTACTTACCTATGTAAAATTTTATACATAATATTGTGAAGGTGGGGGTGGATTACTTTTCTCAATCATCTTCCCATCAGAAGTAACTAGGGCTATGGCATTAGATTATTTGTGTAGATCGCCTCGATGCTCTGAAAGAAGTTCTCCATCATTCCCTCATTCTTCATGCTTCCCGATGCTTCATCCTTCACATCCCCAGCGCAAGCAGAACACATTAGTCATTCTAAGACAAGGCTTGTTTATGCAGGTACCCCAAGGTGACTGGGTTTTGTTGTTTGTTAGTGCCAGTTTATAAGTAAAACCTTAAGGGATGGGTATCCTGTCGTGCTGCTTTCCGTGTGTGGCTGATGCAGAGTTTGATGTGAATTGTTGCTTTGATCTTTTGAACTTGGATTCATGCAGAACTGCTGCCCTCTTATGATGCAGAAATTTGGTTTATTTGCATGTGAGAATGGGGGCTTTTCCCCTTTATTTGCACGTACACTAACTCAGGCGTTCCTGAAAATCCTGAAAAATTCAAGTAAATTTCTAATAAAAATACTTAAAGGATGCATTTACCTTGTTGTTTATAGTTGTTTATAGAATGTGCTTTTGAAGGAAATCCCCTGAGTCTTCTCACTGCTTTGGTATTTAGCATCAGCAGGTATTTTTGAAGCACGTGAGCTGGCTTTCTTTTTTATAAAAGTAGACTGGAGGATGTGTCCCTGAGGCATGCCACTGGAAAACTGCCCTTCAGTCCATGGACCAGACAAGAACTAGCCCAAAAGAAAAATAAATAAAGAACAAACCAACCAAACCCCATCCCCACTACCAAGAAAAAACCCTGAAACGTGTATAGTATTTCTGCTACAGGTTCTTGACACCGGTTGTTTTACTCCACAATGTGCTCTTATTGGTCCTCTGTGTTTGCTAATAAAGATGTACTCAAAGTGCTAAATTTTAATAGAAAAGTATAGATGGTGCTTAATACATCTTTTGTGTAGATGGCAGCTCACAATGCCTCTCCAAGCTTCCTTGCCAAATTTACTAACGTTTCTTGTCATAATCCGGTGTACAAGTTCCTATTTGCAAGCCTCTGAATATTAAGAAGGGCAGGCAAAGCTATTTTTAAAATACTTGCTGACAGTGAGTGGAGTAATATTACGAATTATGGTGACATTTATTCTGCGTTTGACACCATTGGCATAAACTGTTGTGGTTTGTTTGTTTGTTTTTTAATATGGATAAAGATTCTGTTCTGTAAATGTTTCTGGAAAGGATCCTGATTTGGAAGTGGAATTTATGCCCCGGGTCCATCACCAATTCAGTCTTTGGAGCTTCAGTATCTTCAGCCAGTGTTACGTGTCCTCTCACTTGATTCTTTGGCATATCAGAGTGTTTATTTCTTTCTAATGATGTCAGGCTGTGTTTTAGATATGAACCACATATGGTTAAAGAAAACAGGAAATTTAATGAGTCTGGCTTAAAGGTTCTGACATCACTTTTCAGAAATGGATTAACTCTTTCTTATTTTTATTTCTCTGCAAGCTTCTTAGACTGGAACTTTCCATCTTTTTTGTCCAATGCCAGTAATATACCCCCCTCCCCTTTTAATGAAAGCTGGAAAGGAAAGTCTGGAGGCTTAAGTATAATACCAAATATCACAGGTTATATATTGTTCAGACTTTCTACTTATGTTCATATGTGTTTTCTTTAAAAGCCGTGGCTTTATATGTTGTACATATGCACATTTGAATATGTTCACTTTTGTGAGCAAATGTCGAGCTGCTTTTTCCTCTTGAAGTCATATCTCAGTGCTATTGTATTTTTTGGTTAATACTGCTCAAACTGTGGAGAACTTGAGATGCTTTGGGTAAATCTTTGTTCAGAATTACCTCTTAAAAATTCAGTTAATACATTATGTATCTGTGGTACATTGCTATGGAATTGATGCTGTTCACTCGTTAATCACTGCAGGCTGCAGCTCACAGTGTTGGCACTGTTGCTTGTTTGTTACATGTGATGATCACTTTATAAATGTCAATAAAATCAAGACAAAAACCTCTAGTACAACTGGAAGTAACAACTCAGTATTTTCCTCATTAGTTTTGGCAGCAAAGTAGTCTTACAAAGCAGTATGCAATGCAACACCAGCCAACTGAGTCCCACACTGTGGCTATAATTACATATTTTTGCTTGCTAATCAGTAGAATTTTTCTGTGTACACTATTATACTTTAATGGTTCTGTTGCAACACCAAATTTACTACAATGTTCTCTTGAAGAAAATGGCACATAATGATTTTGTATTTACTACAAGAAGATATTAAACTAAATAATACATAATGATGCTGCATAGATTAACCAGCTCTTTAGTTCTTCTGTTCCTTATCTCTCTTTTAATAGTGTTTTAGGACAAACATAAAGTTATTTGGGAGGGAATTACCGAACTGGTAAATATAGCCATCTGAGTGGGATGGCTTGTTTCTTACTCGAAAAGTATTAGGTTGTAATTTTAAGCTCTGCTTAGTACTTTAATTTCCCTTCCCACAACTCGCGGAGCATAAGGAGGGTTGCAGGCAGCTCAGATAAGTAATAAGTTCATTAATTACAGGCTTACCTTTCTTGTAGGGTAACAAAGCTTGTGTGGGACACAGGCTGTTGACAGAGCCCTGCAGAAGGCAGGATAGGGAGCAGCCCAGAGACGTTCCCCCCGCAACTTTGGGATTCGCAGCCTGAAGGTCACTTGCTATAATCAGGCTTTGTGTCCTTCTCCTTCCTAAAATAGTTTTTGTCCAAAGTGGTTACACTGAAAAAACCCCCCAAAACCCACAAACAAAAAAAACAAGTACAGTGGGCGATGTGGAAGGCGTTTTTATATAATGCTCTTTCCTTTATCTCATTTTTTTTTCCCCCTGACCTTAAATAAATAAGCGCTCAATATTTTTTATTCTTTTTATTCATGGTTATGCAGTCCCTTAAATTCCACTTGATCATTATGAATATATCTGACAATCTTAGGTCAGTATAATGGTTTTCCACTTACCTTGGAAGCAGAACTTGACTGTCAGAGCCAATCTGAGTGGCGAGGGAAGGCAGGGTCTGATGATGGCAGCTTACCCCCTTTACTCCATACACAGTTAATTATGTGTGAAGCTTGTGCTGATGCCTCTAATATTTTTATAGATTTGTCAGATTCTGCAATGCAATCTGACATATTAGTGAGAGTAATTAGTTTTTCTTCTATATTTGATTTGTGGTATGAGGCTGTATCAGGATATGACACTGGTTTTATAGGGGAAATTGTACTTGGTGCATGTGAGTTTTTTGTGCACGGTGCTGGAAAATATTGAATATTTCAACATTGCTGAGCGATTGTGTCCTAGATCTTTTAAGTTATCTTTTGGCAAGCATTTGTCTTAGATGTGTTGCACATATGAGTTGCCATAGCCTCTCAACAAAAAGAAAAGGTATTTGAGACTTTTAAGGGGTAATTAGTTCTCAGGCTTGTGTTAAAACACTATCTGAAAGAACCTTCTTCGTACATTTCTGGTTAATCTAGTGTTTACTTTTTTCTTCCCTTGTATTTATTCCATTTGAATACATTGTAATGTGTTCAATTGCAGTTATTCGTTGCAAGGCAATTTTTATATAATTAATACTGTTAATTAATCTGGCTTGAAACAGCACTCCAAATGGAGAGGATGTTTCTGTGATTGCAGGCTGAGAAGTATCTCAACCAAGTTTTCTCCCTTCAGTGGTTCACAATAAAAGTAAATTAGCGCGAGTGAAAATGGTCCAGGAAATAAGAAAACGAGCCTCTACTCTGTAAATAATTTGTAGTATTCCTATAGCCTGCTAAGCCTCACTGCAAACAAGAGAATGTCTCCTCATGGGTACTTTGTCTTATCACTTCGTACATTCCAGCTGCTGCCCGAATTCAGAGTTCCGACAATCCCTGTGTTTCTTTAAGTCCCTTTTGAAGTTTGCACAGAACTGGAGGTACTTTGGTTCTGTAACTAACCTGTCCTCTGGTAGTTTCTTTACCTTCTCTCTCGTAGATAAGGCATCGCTTAACCCTGCATGAAGATCAAGCTGAACCCATATGGGTTAGAGGGAAAAGGAGGAGATGACTCTTGCAAACAAACAAACCAATGGCTCATAAAAAGTTCTTAGAATGTGATATTTGAAGTCATAAGTGACAAAAACCTTTTCTTAGCAGGGCAGCCGATCTTTTGCAAGATTTTTAAAGGGAGGGAAGCTACTCGCCTTGTATCATGTATCTCCTTCATCTGGCTCAGGCTCCCAGGTTTCCTCCAAAGCTTTAATGTATACTTTTGTTCTAGCAGTGATGTATGGTGTTCTGGTGCTTGGTGCACCTCATAGCTAAAAGAAACATCACATTCTCCTGTGTTTGATGTAGTTAGATTGATTTAGTTAGTTAGATTTAGTTAGAAGTCGTAATTCACTACAGAAGCCTTCAGGCTTCAAATCCACCAAATACCTATGTGAGAATGGCTTTTCCTCCACGTTCACTGTGAAGAGAAGGTCTTAGATCACATCACCTGGCATTTCTGTGGGGAAAAAGAGGTTAACTTTTAGCATTTTATTTGTTTTAATTTTCACGATACCTTTAAAACCCTTAGGAATTGCATGCCAACAGTCTGGTGGGCTGTGAGGATGCACTGCCGTTACAAGGCTTCCTTTTACACAGTCATTTTACAATTGTGACTCGTGCTTGACAACTGCTAGCTGATCATAGTGAAGAAATTTGTATAAATCCTGTGTGATGACTGCTAAATAACTATACTCCAAATATGCAAATACCTATTCTGGCTCAATACAATTAATCTTCCATGACTGGCCCATGCACTTAGTATTTTTTAAATGTTTGCAAGTAGTGGAGCACGCCATGGCATTCGCCTGTGCTTTCATGCAGAGCCCTAAAATGCTGAAACCTATGGAAGGAAAAGATGTATTACAAAAAACCTGAAGAAAAACAGTTATCGAACAACGGAGAGGAAGTATTTGTCTGTGTGTGTTGTAAATGGGGGAAAAAATGACAAAAAACTTCCTTAAAGACTTTGCAGTATTTTTTTTTCAGTCTTTTTTTCTAGGTTAGCAGCATGCTTTTACTCAGAATAATCTGCAGTGTTTATTTCCTTGCTAATGGTGCTGCCCACAATACACAGAGGACTGCATAAAATTGGAAAATACAAATCCAAATGCTTGTAAGAGTCTGAAATGCTCAGAAAATGCTAAAACACACAAAACCCAAGAAGAAGGCATGTCAAGAATGATACAGAAAAGACATCTTGCTCAGGTTTGTGAGTTGCCAGTACCAAAGGGCTGGATGAATATTCTGTGGAAGCACTGGTAATTTCTTTTTCTGGTTTTGCCCTCTTCGTTTAAGCATTTCATTTGGCCATCGTGTGAGACAGGTTTCAGAGACAGATGGACAGTGAGTCTTACCAGTTTGTCCATTTCTGTCTTTATTTTATTTACATGCAGCATCAGGACATTAGTCATTTTTTAAAAAATAAAATCTGAGTTTTGTTGCCCTTTCAGGCTTGTTTTTTATCTTTTAGATTCTGTTTCTCAGAATTTAACTTAGTGTTTCCAAACAGTGCAGGAGGAAAAATAGACTGTGTAGTTCTATGTGCCAGACAGAGATGGATACAATGGTAGTAAGCCCAGTGTCATCAATAGTTTAATAGCCATTGTGGCAAAAGAGTTTCAGTGAGATTTTAAAAATAATAATGTGGACATTTACTGGGAGTTTTGCCTGTGTTTGAGGGAGGAAGCACAAAGGTGCTTGTTTAAAAAAAAATTATTAAGTGAGAGGCTGCAAGAGGCGCCTTGGTCCAAGTGAAAGGTGGGCATCGACTCTTCTGTGTAGAATTAGAAATAAGTGCTAAGCAGAGCCTCATTTGCAAAGAGCTTTGAAAATGGGGAGGAAAAGGTTTGTGTGTCATCTCCCTAAACATTGACGTCATTTCAGTTCAAGGTGATGTAAACCCCTAAATGGTAGGTTAAAGCTTAACTAATAGAATTCTGTTTGTATGTCTGAACTAGATAGTGCAAGGAGTGTAACCAGCCCTCCCAATTTGCTGCCTTTTCAGAGGGACACAACTCTATATTTTTTTGCACAAGGTCCTATTTTTAATCTGTTCCACATACTTTTTATTTTTTTAGTGGGCATGAAGAGTCTATGATGCATGAGGTTGGACTTCAGAGTTATTTTCTTGTTGAAGAATGAGAGTCCCATAATAATAGCACATTGACATGAATGCAAACCCAGGATTAATAGGTATCCTACCAATGAAAAATTGTTAAAGACTTTTGTCCTTTGAATCTGCGTGGTATCCAACTCTTAAGTGACTGCCCAGCAGGATGAGGAAAGGCCTTTGAACTCACCAAACCCATTTCTTCTGTATGATACCATGTTAAAAAAACTTGCAGTTTGGGAAGCTGGGGGAGCAAATTGAGGTGAACATGAGCTGAATTTGGTTTAGAAGCCTGAAATTTCACCAGATTTACTTCTCAATAAACAACACCACACATTTTTTTTTTGCTTGCTGCAGTGAGGTATTGAAGGTGTAGCTGTTTCCTTTCCATCTGTAGAAGAGTGTGTTGTGTCAGGTGTCTCAACACAAACGGAATTCGAAGGAAGCGAACGCTTCCTTCACACATGCCGTAATGTCAGCGTTTTGGACTGGGAAAAACTGGAAAAACACAGTTGGAGCCTTTCCTAGTTCTTTTTTTTTCCTGCCAAAAGTGTGACATTCAGACAGGTTGATCAGCCCCATGTTTCTCTGAGCCCTTATGCTGCTTGAGTGGGCTGACGAAAGTGTGAATCCTATTGACATTCTAACTTTGTGTGTAAAATTGGAGTGGAGCACTCGGAGACGAAGAAAGATGAGGTCCTAAGTGTGAGATAAAACGAGCGCTTTCCTTATTGCTCGGTTGTTTATGGAAGGAATTTACCGATCGTCATTGCTAACGTGACAGAACAACTTTTACTTGGCTTTTCATCTATTTTTAATATGAGTTTCTGATATCCCAAGATATTTGACTAAAGTAAAAAAGTCTGCCAAAATGTGTGGTTTTACAATTGTTTTGCGTTTTTGTCAAAATAAGAATGATTGGTTGTGTGCAATAAATGTAGGACACTTAAAATTTAACAGGTCCATGGCCGAGCTTTATTTTGAATCGTTGTTGACTTCTTTATTTCCATATGTCTTTTTGCTGGTTAATAGCGTGGACAGTGGTTATGTTGGATCTTTCAGCTGCTTTTATTATACCTGAATGTGAACTGCACCCAGATTAAGGGCAGCCTTCTCTTAAAACAACCAGTAGGTCTTAAAATTTAATTCCCAGCTCTTTTCATCGTAGCTGCCCGTAACTGATGGTTTTTAATGCTAAATTTGGAGGATTTCAGCTAGACAATATTCTAAAATCCAAATTGCTCATGTATGACTTAACAATAAGGCTTACACATGCCCTCGTTATGGGTAGTTTTGTTCCTTGCAGTTTGTGCTGGAGTAATGATTTTATTACACCTTATGATGACTTTTCATTAAACTCTCGCTGCAGCACGGGTGGTTGGAGCTGGGAGGACCCAGGATTTTAATTCTGGTTGCAATAAGGCCCCTTGTGCAGTCTCAAAATGTTGATTCTTAAATAAAGATAGGCACTATACAGAGAATGGGAACTGGCACATTAGGTAAGCAGTAGATAAAGCACCAAGACTTTAAACTCACTGTTTTGTCTTGATTTAGCCGAGGTGTAGGCACCAAGAGTTTCTGAAAATAAGAATATTTAAAGAACTATACATTTAGATTGTGATGAAATGTGAACCTAGTAAATTAGCCATCTCAAAATAAATAGTTGCTTTTTGTTTTTAAAAAGGAGAGTTTTAAGGCTGGATCAGATCATGCTTTTTAAACTCGTTTTGATCTTGGCCAGAGAGTACTGTATAAATGCTAAGTATTTAAAATTAATTATGTTGGAGGCCTATAAACCAGCGCGTTGATTAAAAATCTTCAGTTCGTTAAACTTCCCAATGGCAGAGGCCATCTCCACAATATAAGCTGCTGTTTGTAGCAGCAGCGGTCGCCTGGCATCTGTGTTGTAATCTTCTGAAGATCCCCACCTCTGTTCATTAGACCAGCAGCTGTTGTCTCTTGCTGGGCAGGATTTATTTCCCCTTGACGTCGGTCTCAGAGGTGCAGTTGCAACTTTGGCAGCGCTTGCTTCCAATGAACTTCCTCGAGATACTTCACCGGTTTTGCAGAATGCGGTTGCTTTAGGTTGTCAGCTTGTTTTTGCGTTGTTTTGGGGAGCTTGGGGCGTGTTTGTGGGGTTTTTGTTTTTCTTTCTTTCTTCCCCCACCCTGGTTTCCACACAACATCCTTGCAATGGACATTTTGGAAAAGCCCTGAGGGCCTGTATAGCAGAGGTGTGTTACAGCTGGGGCAAAACAGCTTCCTCTGCTGTGTCCCAGGCAATTTATCTGATATAATGACTTTTTTCAGTTTTTATTCACTCCTGGCATTTGCTGTGTGGCAGAACAGTCGTGTTTCATAGATAAATCATGCACAGTTAACTTTCTTAAGTAAGTAAATCTCCTGAAGTTCCTAGTGAAAAGGAGAAATGGAAATCTGGAAAAGCACCAGAGAACAGGATTACTATGGGGGAAAAAAAAATTATATATATATATATATATAGGTTCTTGAAATATAACGTGATAAATCTGCATGTATTGTTTACACTGTAACTTCAATTTATCCAGACTCACACGCAAGGTCACAAAAGAAGTTTGGGACTTATTATTCCTAGGGGAATTTGTATATTTTGCTGTGGTGTTTGATTGCCTTACCCTTTTTATTACCATCTGTACTGCAAGGCTAGTTTTGCTGAGGTTATTTTTTTTTAAGCAGCATCCCATGATACTCTTAATTCTGTGTTTCCTGTGCTTTTGCTTCATTTGCAATTTTAAGAGATTTCTGTGAGAAATAGATTTGTTCTATGTTGTACATCAGTAAATTAACTAGTTTTCACTATATAATTTTAACCCTTTAAATCTGGAGAACAAACACAATTGCTTTATAATAAATAAGAAAGGATTTAACCTTTTAGCATCCTTTAGTGTGCAGCGCAGAAAGATCATGTCAAAGATTCCCGTATTTTAGTTTAATGCATTGTTTTTAATACACTCTCACTTTGACTGGGAGTTTTCTTTTGATTCTTGGGTTTGCCCATGTATTTTAAGCTATTCTTTTTCAGGTGACTGCTTTGTGCAACCACTACCATTGACTGCAGTAGCTTTGAAAAGAGTTTTTCTTCAGTAATGGCTTCTGCTGAATTGTTGAGAGAACAAAATGCTGTCCCTAGTGGCTCCTAAAACTTAGGGAGGCGTACAGTGAGATTGCTAATATTATTTTTAATGAAAAAATGTTGGAGTAGTACTTTTGATGGCTTTATGGAATGCAGAAGAGAAGACGGACCATCCTGTGGGTATGAAGATGCCCCTGCTCATTGCAGGGGGTTGGACTAGATGGCCTTTGAAGGTCCCTTCCAACCCACACTGTTCTGTGATTCTGTATTTGCCACCTTGCTGGTGGCCCAGGGCAGGACTCATTTAGTATTAATGATATCAAAAATCCTTAGAAATAGCTTGGTTTGTAAGCATAACTCATATCAAGAAGCACAGTATCGTAAGGACAGGTAGCAGCCATGTCTTTAGTGCCTTCAAATGCCAATTAATCATCATGCAGACCGGAGATGGGCTTTCTAGTCAAACTATGATTGATAATAGTGGGATTTTCCCACATCTTTCCCATTAGCTGTGAAATGGCAGGTCCTCTGTGTATATAAGTGACCCAAAGTATATATATGATTTCCATAAATCTGGACAGGAAGCCTGTAGAAGAAAGGCAACCTGTGAAGCAGAGTGATAGCTTTGAAGTAAAATGACATTTTTCATTGGTTGTAAAACACAGTGATAATACATAATTCCTTGTCACTGTCGCATGACGCAAGTCAGATTTGACCATAAGTGCCTGGGTTTTTCAACCAGTTGCACAAGGAAATTCCAGGGAAAGAACAGTGGGATATGGTTTGAAGTTTTCCAGATCTGTTTTGAAGAATTCAGATAAGCATCTATATATCAAACCAATGATACAGATGAAGTATCTGAAACCAATATATCAGAGAGTCTTCACTTTCCTATAAAAGTAATTTGGCAGCATGCCATTATTATACTGTGTATCTCTTACTACACAATAACAATATCTCTTTGGCCATAATTTTTCCCTCCTGAGGTTGTTGCCGTTATCTGTAATTTCCATAAAGTTTCCACATTAACAGCACTTACTTCTCTGTACACTTACTAGTCAGTGCACACTTCCAGAAAAACGAAACATCTCACGGAAATGTTTTGCGCATGCCCGTTCCTTGTTTTTTTGAATGAATGCATCTAGGACATGTTTTAGCAGAGGCTGAAGTAGCACATTTAGATTTGCTAATCTACGCCACCTCTGCCAATTTTTTTCCTTTATGTTATGCAGAGTGCTCATATTGGCAAGATATTTCACTGCCTGGGGTTTTGCTTTAAGAATAATCAAACTTGTGCCATAGATTGTATTTATTGTTGGAAACAGAGTATTTCTAGCATGATTTCTTGAGTTAACCTTTCTAAATGGAAAATGCATACATAGATCAGAGGTCATCTCTGCTCAAGTATTTAATAAAGTATGGTAGAAAAAAAAGAGGTTATTCAGAAGATTGTGGGTGATTTGGTGTTGTTTTGTTTTTTGGTGGGTTTTTTTTGTTATTGTTTTTTTGGTGGTTGTTCCCCCCGTTCTTCCTTCTTCTATGTCATCAGTCACTGATGTATATCGAATGCTAATGTCTACATTTCCATCTGTCTGGAATATTCAATCATTTTCTATTATGCCACCTTTATAAGGGAAATATGCACATCTACGTGTTTGGTTTTGGCAGATGTCTTCCATTTTCCTTGTCATATGTCAAAACTGGTTATGATAGAATTGATTTTCCTCTGTTAAGAATTTTTTTTTTAAATTATGTTTTCACTTTTCTGGAAGCTGATTCAATGATAAGGGCTGGACATGGACTTGTATGGAACCAGCTCCAGGAAACTTGTGATAGACCATCCATACCGTAGCTGGATGTATGTGCATTAAGAGCTTCTTCCATCATGGGGTGGTTTATAGATGGGCAGCTGGGGCCCCCGGTGTTTTGGCCGTCACAGCTGATGTGGCACGTGGTATGTTACCACGTTAGGTATGTTCATACATTGCAGGTTCAGAAGAAGCGATAAATCTGGCTTCCACTTCCCTGCCAGAACCTGTGCTTCCTTTTCTTGCGGGTTGTGTTTTTTGGCTGTGCTCTGAGCTGGACTTAGGATCATAGAATCATAGAATCATTTTAGTTGGAAGAGACCCTCAGGATCATCGAGTCCAACCATAACCTCACTCTGGCACTAAACCATGTCCCTAAGAACCTCATCTAAACGCCTTTTAAACTGCTTCAGGGATGGTGACTCCACCACTTCCCTGGGCAGCCTGTTCTAGTGCTTCAAAACCCTTTCTGTGAATAAGTGTTTCCTAATATCCAATCTAAACCTCCCCTGCTGCAACTTGGGGCCATTTCCTCTCATCCTATCACTTGCTACTTGGGAGAAGAGACCAACCCCCTCCATGCTACAACCTCCTTTCAGGCAGTTGCAGACAGCGATCAGGTCTCCCCTCAGCCTCCTTTTCTCCAGGCTGAACAGCCCCAGGTCCCTCAGCTGCTCCTCATCACACTTGTGCTCCAGACCCCTCACCAGCTTCATCGCCTCCTCTGAACTTCCTCCTCTAGTACTTCAGTGTCCTTCTTGTGATGAGAGAATTGGGTTAAAGTGAATGGAGTTTGGGGAAAAAGAGCTTGTTGGTCCAGGTGATTCATTTGAGACGGCAGCTGAACCAGTAATTGTACAGATACTGCTCAAGGGAGGGTGCCTGCTCGTTAGGGGGGAAAAGGAGCTTGGGGTGGAAATGATTAATCCACTGCCAAGGGAATCATTGCACGGACTCCAGCCCTTGTCCATACTCCTGAGGTGAAAAACTTCTTCTATAAAGGATCATGCAGAAAATGCTAGTCCAAACCATCAGTGCTGGTTTTATGTTAATGTCTCAGGAAATATTAATGTTGGTAAAAATTGTGGTGGTCATGCTTATAAAAGTATACTTGAGGTTTCAACGCATACTGGTTTGCTTATTGTGCTTGCTTTGGAAAAGCATTTAGTAATTAAGTTAAAATGATTAAACTGGATATTATGAGCACAAGATAGATTTCAAGCATTATTTTTTCACCTCAAGATTACAAAATATTATTCTTGCATTAGCATCTTGGAGTCTGTTGAGCAGAGATTTTGAGTAGGTTACAAACAAAAGTTCAGCTAAAGTAGAGTAAGAAGATTTGGTGTCTTGGTATAGAGAATGCACAACGTGCTTGGTATCCACATTGTTTCAATAAGAAAATTATAGAAAATTTCATTGGAAGTGCAACATCGTGTGACTCTGTAACCAGCTTTCTGTCTAATATAAAGTATTTCAAAATGACATTTTGAAACTCAGGCACTGTGTCCAGGGTAGGGACAGAGTTTTATAAGGAACCGCTTATCCAGTTTTACTGTGTCGTCTGAATATTGACCCTGACATAGAACAATCAAGTTTTTGACACTTATTAGGAGGTGGCTTCATTCAGATAAAGATGTTATCTGCCACTTCCCTTGGGGATATGTGCCTTCAAAACCAGCTATACCCTTAATGTAGAAAGGCCAGTCATCATTTCCATTCCAGCTTCAAAAAACAACAGATTATGTGCATCTCTTGAAAACCCATCTACACTTGGCTTTTCAAACCTTTTCTGGTTTAATTGCTTCAAACATATTGTTGGATACTGCTGTAATTTTGAACTGGTAAAAGCTGAGATAAATATTGAATGAGACTCATACAGAATCTTCCTTGTCTCCATAAGTACCCTCTTTCCCCAAAAATACGCCCCAGCATGATTTTTCAGGATTTTTGAGGGTGCTCAAAATATAAGCCCTACTGCAAAAATAAGCCCTAGTTACAGTTCATTTAAAAAGTCAATTTAAATAAAGTCCAGGCAGCCATACATGTAAAAAAGTAAGCATCTTTTGGCACAAAAATTACTACTGGCCCTGTCTTATTTTGGGGGAAACAGGATATTTGTTTAGCCTTTGTATTTCAGCTTATATTACCTTTTTTTGAATTGATATTGTAGCTTTTATGATGATTATTTCCCACAGTTGAACTTCATCGTTGCTGCTGACTTAGGGCTTTACCTTAGTTAATATGTTCATGCACACAGTATTTCCCTTTTTTTTTGTTTCCTTTTCCCTAAACTTTTTGCCGTAATTACAGTAAATCATTTCTTTGATTGCATGTTGAGAGGGCAGAAATGCTGTGCCAGCAGCCTTTTTTTTTTCGTTCTTTGCTGTTGCTATTATTCTTTCGCTGGCTCCCGAGGGCAGTGGGATCTATGCACTCTCCTCATTTTCTTGCATACTTAGCTGCAATTGCAACCTTTAGTAATTATTATTTAATTAACTCCGAAGTATTGCTTGAATAATGCAAAATTTAAACATGGAAAGAAAAAAAGGTCATAGAATCGTAGAATAGTTTGGGTTGGAAGGGACCTTCAAAGCCCATCCAGTGCCACCCCTGCCATGAGCAGGGACATCTTCACCAGCTCAGGTTGCTCAGAGCCCCGTCCAGCCTGGCCTGGGATGTCTCCAGGGATGGGGCATCCACCACCTCTCTGGGCAACCTGGGCCAGGGTTTCACCACCCTCAGTGT